>JAOANR010000002.1:60153406-60518542 GCA_030278955.1 Hygrophila difformis
AAGGCGGTTAAACCCGAGGTATGGTTTTTGTTAAAATTTTCTACGGTTTTGGGCATGTTTAATTGAAACACTTTTAAAGATTTGGACTCTACGGAAGCATGTTGGGCATTTATTTGATGTATGATCAATAAAAATCACTATTTTAAAGTTTTGGGGACCTAAAATAAAATATGTATGAAAAGAAAGTTGGGTGTCAATTTAGTAAAAAAAAAGAGTGTCAAGGAGATTATTTTATACAAAAATGACTAAATTGGACATTAAGGCAAAAGGTAGATGACTGATTGGGTATAAAAATAGATAAAGCACTGATTTGTGCAAAAATGGAAAAGAAAAAGTACCTAATTTGGGCCATTTATTCCCCATAGAATTTACCACATACCTTATTGTGTTTTTACCAAGTTATTGGTGTGTGTTTGCCACTTTATTGCATGTGCTTTTTCCACATTTATCAATATATATTTGTCAAAGTTCTTGATATGTTTTGCACACTATACCAATATGGTTTACCACATATACCATAATATGGGTTTTTACCAAGTTTTCTGAATATGGTTTACCACACTGCTGCCCCATGTGCTTTACCAATATATTGGGATGGTCATTGGATGGTGGCTCAGGACCGTCCCATGACCGTCCCAAACATTCCGGTCCACTTCAGAATGTATGAGACGGTCCTGGTGCCGAAGCATGGCTAACCAAACCGTCCACTTCACCCTTTACGACGATTTTACCACATTTTACATATAGTTCTTACCAATTTATACTAAATGAGGGTATAATTACCATGATTGACAATAACACTTCACTTACTTTCTTAAATAATTCTTACCATTATATGATACATGAAATTGCACCCAACAAAACCAACATAAACATCCAATACCCAACATCTACAAGTTCCACTACACTGACCAATCGCCACATACACAAACCGAAATCCTTGGGTTCACAACCAACACCACCTATGCAATTGCACATCCATATACAAAATATTTAAAGGTTCACAAAGCAACATCCACCTACGCAATTTCACATCCATATACAAAATATTCAAACTACGCAATCTCCAAAAACACATCAAACGAATTTGAATCTAGATCCTAGCTCTTCAAGTTCGTCACTACTTTCAAGTTTATCTTCAGCCAATCCATTCTCCCAATAGATTCTTCTTATTTTGTATTAACCACAAGACGTCATAACTCCAAAGACTCAAAAGCATTGAGGTTTTCTTTGGAAACGGGGTGGTGTACTGCCCAGCTTGTACAAGAACACTCTGAAAATACATCAAATACCAATGAATGTCCAGATAATTAATCAAAGGCAAATACTTCAAATCACATTCAACTGCATACACATTCTCAATCAGAAAACTTTATTTTAAACTTTGTTTTGTATTTACAAATACTAGGAACCTGAAATTTTAATAAAAACAGGTTGTCTAAAATTTGGCAACAGTATCAGGTGTCCGAATGATGCCTTGAGGGGATTCTGCAGCAAGCTCAGCAGCCTCTTTATACTTAGTCTGAGCAAACAATTCTTAGAAACGCTCAACAAACTGATTATTAAAGATATCAAAGCATAAGAATGCGAATAGACAACATATGTAAATGAAAAGCTTTCACATATAAAATAAAAATAATTAAAAATTACATTGGCACATACATCAAATGGAGATACATAGATATTCTAAATGGGAGATACATCAAATGATTATATATTATCTATAGATAATTTTATACCATCAAATGCCTATACAATATATATAACTTTTAAAATAAATAATAAATTATTCGGTTCGGTTCAGTTAATCGGGGGGGAAAAAATTAAAGTATTTGTATTTGTATTGAAACCGGACTACTGAAATTTGATATTTGTATTTGCTCCGGGGTCCTCGATTAACCGGAAGTTCAGTTCGATTTCGTTCGACTCAGCGGTTCAACGAATCGGTTCGAATATTTTGCCCACCCCTAGCATTACTAACATATTTTTTTGCTAAACAACAGGCTAAAAAAGAGTGGTGGGAGTCCACGCCACACAAATTACAAAGGAATAAATGAGAGGGATAAGTAGGCCTGGACAATTTCCCCGAAAACTCGGTATACCGATCGTATCATATCGAAAAATGCCGAAAATATAAAAATTTATGGTATACCGAAATTTTTGATATGGTATAGTGTTGTGCTGAATTTTTTGTATGGTATCGGTATCAAAATATAAGATATTCGGTATATCGAAAACCGAAATACCGATATATGTATTATAAAATATATAATTATAAATTTTTAAAATAAAAAAAATATTACATTATATATTTATTTCTAAACCCAAAAACATTTCTAGTTAAGCCCCAATCCAAATTTCAAAAAACCTATAATAAATTTCTATTTGTTAGCAAACCCCAATTCAATATTTCAATTCTATTCTTCTTTCTACTCTTCAGTCCTCACGGTCACTGTGCTTAGTTGATTTTATTTATGCTATAAGAGAATATGAATGACATCTAAAGTTCATTTAAAACCCTATTGATGTTTTTTTAGGTGAATTACATTATTTTGGAATATTTTATTTCACTTAAGTATTATTATATGAAAATTTTCGTTCATTTTCATAAAATTTTTATATTGGCATATCGATAATACTGAACTTTTATACCGAATGTTTCGGTATACGAATTTATGGTATGGTAATGGTATTTATTTTTCATATACCGATATTTACGGTATGGTGACTGTATGAGTGAAAAGTTTCGGTATGCCGTACCGATCTATCCCTAGGATAAAGGGCCGGCTACGGACTTGACCACTAGAGTAAGTCCACATCCTCAGGATTACAAACATATTGACTTTTATTGTTCTTTGCTAATAAACTTTGGCTTAATGTGAGGGCAATGTATATAACGGTATTACATTTTTAAATTCATTTAAATGTATTTAGGCCATCCCCAACGTCCAGGAATTTATTGACATGGCAGTCTAAAAACCCGTGAACTGAGGTATTTCATTGTTGGAAGGGCTGAGGGAATTAAATTGTTTAGCTAAATAGCTACCCATTGTGCACGGGAATCAAGAGATTAACAAATATTTTTGGAGTAGGCCCCAATGATGCGCAACAGCTCCCCCCCCCCCCCCTTTTTTTCTTTTTCCTATTTTTGCATGTAACGGTTTACTCAAAAAAAAAATTTCCTATTTTTAGCAAATGCTCCAACGGATAGTTTTTGAATAAAATTTAAATCTTTTAAAAAAAATTTACGAACTATTTTTTATAGCCGTTATTTTTGTAGCCGTTCTATGTAAATTTTTAAATTTTTTTCTTCTTATTTTTCACTATAAATACTCCAAACTTTACCATTTTTCATTCATCTCATATTCTCAACTTTTATTTCTTTACTTTCTATTTCTTCTCTTCTCCAAAATATGGATAAAGATTCATGGATGCAATGGTTCAATTCTTCAAATTCCGGTGAAAATTCACCGCCCCCAAATAACAATTTCGCTCGCCCTTTCCCAACTTTCAAAATCTCAATTTCCCTCAAAATTTTCCAACTCAATTTTCGGCTTTTCCTGAAGGTAGTAATACTCTACCCAATCCATATCCACTTCAATTTTCTTTTATGTATCCACCTCAATTTCCTTACATGGTACCTCCTCAATATGGATTTCGTCCAACAATGGGCACAAATTCTTTAAGAAGGCCTAGAACTGATGGTTCGGGCACAGACAAAGACACTCCAACTCCGAACTCTCAACGTTCCATCTCCTTTCTCTTCGCAATTTTCTCCGGCAGGTCTTGAGCAGATTTATCTGGCTGCTGATTTTGATGATGTTGATGATCCGCCAACGAATACTACTTCACAAAGAAAACCATACTCCCACGAAGAACATGCCTTCCTGGGGAGTTGTTGGGCCGATATTAGTGAGGATCCTATTGTCGGAAACGATCAAAAAGGGGATCAAATGTGGGTTCGGATTGCTGAGCTGTACAACAAGGGACGTCCAAGGAAAGCAGTATTTAGGTGTCACACTGTGTTGAAGACACATTATTATACACTACAAAAAGAGGTGAAGCAATTTTGTGGTTGTTATAATCAGGAGAAGAAGGCTTGGGGAATGGGGGAGTGGTTGCAGTGATGCAGATATTCTAAAGAAGGCAAAGGTTCAATACAAGGCGAAATATGGTTCGAACTTTGTTTAGATGAGTACTTGGCATGTTTTGAAAGACCACCCAAAGTTTGCGGACCCAGAAGTTGATAATCGCGGCTCAAAGAAACCAAAATCTCAGTATCTGGAGAGTATGTTGTAACTTCAAATGCTGACACAAGTGCCGGAGAGGAACCTAGGTCGGAATGCTCGCAGCCAATGAAGAGGAACACAACAAGGCGAATGGCTAAGGGTGAAGGAAAAGCAACCACATCCAATGCCGGAGAAAATTTCGGTCTTATTGATGAAAAGATTCAGGTTTTAGAAGAATAAAATAAGAGAAAGTTGGAGACGCTATCTACTATTGCTGCTGCTCAAGAGACTACTGCCACTAATAAAGAGTGGAAAATAATGATGAAAGATACCTCAAACATGATAGAGGATCAACTGCTTTTTCACTTGAGTGGTAGAAAAAATTAAGAAAAAGTGGGGAATTTAGGTTTCAAATATTATATATTGTGTTTCTGTTTCTGTTTCTATTGTAATATCTTAGTTATTTTGTTATATTATAGTATTGCAATCGTTTTATTTTGTTCTATTATAATATTTTAGTAATTTTAAATTCGTTTTAGTAATATTTTGTTCTATAACACCTTCAATAGTTATTTATCTTATAATTTTTTATTTTAAATTTACTTTAATAAAATATGATAAAACTTAAGTTAATGATAAATTATCCGTTACAAAAGTAGCCGTTATAAAAGTATCCGTTATGAAACTAACCGTTATAAAAGTATCCGTTATGAAACTATTCGTTATAAAAGTATTCGTTATGAAACTAGCCTGTTATAAAAGTATTCGTTATGAAACTAGTCGTTATAATCTAACCGTTATCTTGTGAAATTGAAGTCTATAAAAGGACTCATTCTATTTGTTGCACTTCTCACCTCAAAACATCCACTTGTCCAAAATTGCATCATATATGTTACCTTCATTTAAGAAAAAAAAAAAAGAATGTCGTCATCTTCTCACTCATCTGATGAAGAAATTCCATGTGGTAGTGATCTTGAGTTCTTACTTGATGATACGAGTGAGAATGAAGTATTATCGTTGCTTAGAAAAAAAAAAAAAAAAAGGAGTTACTTGGCGGTGCCACAACTTCGGCTGGCGGTGGTAGAAAGCGAAGAACTTATGTGGATCGAGATCGTGAGGCAGGTCACGCAAGGCTTTACAATGACTATTTCTCTGAAGATCCAATATACGATAGTCATACGTTTCGTCGGTGTTTTCGTATGTCGAGAGAATTGTTCTTGCGCATAGTTAAAGCACTTGAGTCACACAATGAGTATTTTCAATGGAGAGTCGATGCAGCTGGTAAAAAAGGGTTCTCTCCACTACAAAAGTGCACGGTGGCGATTCGCCAACTGGCATATAGTGGACCGGCAGACCATTGGGATGAGTACCTACGTAACAACTTCCATAGAGTGTCTCTTTAATTTTTGTCGTTGTGTAATTGAACTTTGGCGAATACTACTTGAGGAAGCCTGATGCCGAGAATTGTCAACGTTTGTTACAAATGCACGAACAAAGACACGGATTTCCCGGAATGCTGGGGAGCCTTGATTACATGCATTGGGCTTGGAGAAATTGTCCGGTTGCTTGGAAAGGTCAATCCACACTAGGTGATCATGGTTTCCTAACAATCATGCTTGAAGCGGTTGCCTCTGCAGATTTATGGATATGGCATGCTTTCTTCGGGGTAGCAGGATCTAACAACCACATAAATGTGCTCAACTAATCACCTTTATTCACGGATACTCTGCAAGGGCGCGCCCCATCCGTTAATTTTACGATAAATGGCAAGCAATATAATCAAGGATACTATCTTACCGATGGAATCTATCCAGAGTGGTCTACTTTTGTAGAAAGCTTTCAATGTCCTCAGGATCCAAAGAGGAAGCATTTCAAGAAAATGCAAGAGGCTGCTAGAAAAGATGTCAAACGGGCATTTGGAGTGCTTCAAGCTCGTTGGGCAATGATTAAAGGTCCAAGTCGTTTTTGGTACAAGAACAATATGAAAGATATAATTTAAACTTGTATTATATTGCATAACATGATCATTGAAGATGAAGGAAATAAAGCCGACGATTGGTCAGACGATCCCAATTATTCAACTCCACCTCCACAAATGGTGCCTCCAATTGGTACGTTCAGTGACTACGTCAGAAGAGGTGTTCAACTACGAGATAAGCAGAAACATCTTCAACTTCGACAGGATTTAATTGAGCACCTCTGGGCCCGATCCAGAAATAATTAGTTATATATTAATTAGCCTTTGCGAACTATTTATCCTTGCATTCATGGTTGGCTTGAATTTGTATTTTCATGTTTTCTGTAATATAAATATTTAAAAATATTATTTGGAGTTATTTATTCAAAATAATTTAAAATGTTAAATAATTAAAATAATTTAAAAATTCTTATGATATTTAGTAATACGTGTATTAATATTAGTAAGGAGAGATGTAATAATTATGGTGAATATTGAAGGCTACGTGAGGTATGGGAATTGGTAATAGTAAGATAAGTAATAGATTCGTGAGAAGAAAATAAAGTAAGTAACGGGAAGTGGGAAATCTTTATCAAGGAATAATGAATTAAAATTACACTAAACTAACATATATATAGGAGAAGAAATAGCCTCATGCCGTACTTGAATGAGAGCTAGGAAGAGAAAATCAATTTGATTGCTTCATAGTATTACTTGATCATTAAGGTATGACATCCATATTGTACATGCATGTATCTTAACACTCCCTCTTGGATGTCTTCGGTACAAAGAATATGCCTCGTTAAAATCTTACTTGGAAAAAACCCTATGGGAAAAAATCCAAGTTAGGAAAAAGAGTACATGATTCTTGTATGTTTACTTCTCCCTCTGATCGAAACATCAGTTGAGATTCTTTAGTTGGCGCATCCCTTTTTCACTAATTTCTCGAATGTTGTTGTTGGTAGTACCTTGGTAAATAAATCAGCAAGATTATCAGCTGAACAGATTTGTTGCACATCTATTTTACCATTTTTCTGCAAATCATGAGTAAAAAATAATTTTGACGAAATATGTTTTGTCCTATCTCCTTTTATATAACCTCATTTCAATTGCGCCATACAAGCCGCATTATCTTCATATAAGATAATTGGGGGTTTTTATTTTCGGACGATAAACCACAATTCGTTTCTACATAGTTAGTCATGGATCTAATCCAAACATGCTCTCGACTAGCTTCATGCATTGCTATGTTTTCAGCATGATTTGATGAGGTGGTTGTCAATGTTTGTTTCGTGGATCTTCACGATATTGCATTACCACCACATGTAATTAAATAGCAAGTCTGTGACTTAGCTTTATGTGGGTCTGATAAGTACCCAGCATCGGCATAGCCGATATTCATATCGAGAATCGTATGAATAAAATAGACCCATGTTAATCGTCCCTTGGAGATAGCGGAATAAATGTTTTATTCCTTTCCAATGTCGTCAGTAGGAGATGAACTAAATCTCGCTAATAAATTTACTGCAAATGATATATCAGGTCTAGTGCAGTTTGCGAGATACATTAGTGCTCTAATGGCACTTAAATATGGACATGTGGCCCAAGTATTTCATCATTCTCCTCTTTTGGTCTAAATGGATCTCTTTTAGGATCAAGTGACCTTACGACCATTAGATTACTTAATGGATGTGCTTTGTCCATATAAAATCATTTTAAGACCTTTTGGGTATAGGCCTTTTGATGGACAAGAATTCCATTATCCAAATATTCAATTTGTAAACCAAGACACTTTCTTGTTTTTCCGAAATCTTTGATTTTCAAATTCTCTTTTGAGATATTCAACAGCAATTTGAATCTCACCAGGGGATCCAACTAGATTGATATCATCAACATATAGTGCAATGTTAACGAATCTTGACCCATTTTTCTTTATAAAAATGCATGGGCATATTGGATCGTTTATGTAACCCTTTTGAAGTAAGCATTGCTTAATCGGTTATATCATATCTCCCAGAATTTTTAAGCCCATATAAGGATCTTTGTAATTTGATGGAATACATCTGTTTTGAGTTTGCTTCATATGCTTGTGGCATTTTGAACCCTTCTGGATTTCATATAGATATCAGTATCTAATGTTCTATATAAATAAGTCGTAACGACGGTTGTGAGTCTATTTCAAGTTTTTCATGTACTGCTAAACAGATAAAATATCTGAATGTAATTCCATCCATTACTGGGGAATAAGTTTCATCATAGTCAAAACCCGGACTCTGTGAGAACCATTGGATGACTAATCTCGCTTTGTGTCTTTACAACTTCATTTTCTTCATTTTTTTCCGTACAAAAACCCATCTGTATCCAACCGGATTTATATTTTCAGATGTTTTGACAATCGGTCCAAACACATTTCATTTAGCCAGGGAATCCAATTCTGATTGGATTGCATCTTTTCATTTGAGCCAATCAGGCCTTTTCCGACATTTATCAACCGAAGTCTGTTCAAAATCCTCATCATCATTCATAATTTCAAATGCTACATTATATGAAAATGTAATATTAATAGATGTTTCTTCTCGATTCCAAAACATTTCTATTTGTGATAAAATTTATAGATATTTGAAACTTTTGACAATTTCCCACTATATGAGTATTTTCTGAAAAATATCAAGTTTGAATTTATTAAATGAAAAGAGTTATGATTTATGGAAGGGGTTTAAGGATATATTTAGGTTGTCACGTTTTTATATACTCATGTAGGAAACTGTGGCCCGAAAGCGCACGGTGTCAAAAATTGCAGTAATTTATAGTAAGACCGGATCGTTCACTGGAGGATGTGCGATAGAAGCAGGGCCCACGTCGTTTACTAAGATTTTCCACTCGGTTACTCGTTTCAGGTTTTGCATTGGTTTCTAACAACTACTTGACATAATTTAAACTAGACTATGAAAGCAATAAAATTATTCTACAAAGCACAATAAAATTATTCTAAAAAGCAATTAAATCTATTATAAGAAAGCAATAAAAATTATGCTAAGAAAGCGGATAAAATTAGTCTACGAAAGCAGATTTAAAATGTGACAGAAGGGACATGGAGGAAATAATAAAGATTGGACAAGATTCAGATGAGACACAATTAAACTTCCATTTTAATTACACAGATCTTTGCTTGTGATAATCCATCAGTTAGCTAACTCTCATGCTTTCTAGACTATGTTCCCTTTAACAGACAGGTACTTGTAGTCAGAATTTACATACTTTTAAGACCTCAATTTCTAAGATGCCACAGATTAATAACTCCCCCTGCCGAGGTATGTTATTTCTCTATGGTGGATAAGCAACACCTAACACATCATTAGTTGACATGCCAAGTACTCCTATCATCCCCCTTGTCACACCCAATAGTCTAGATTAAAATCCCAAACTAATCCACAACTCTTAAACCTTACAACCGGCGGCCAACCTCTAATTCTTCCGAGTGACCTCTATAAAAGCATTTAAAAGTAAGCGATAAAGAAAGCAGTAAAGAAAGCATTTAAAAACCTATCACTCGGAAGTCTCAAAAGCTATCTCATTTCGTTAGTATAAAAGAGCTCCTGATCTTGGTGACCAGATGCAGATTTAGAACTTCCCAAATATCAGTAAGCCACAAGGCTTATAACATCTGGTTAATTATGAGATAAACTGAGTGGAACAGACCTGTGAAGATTTATTCCGAATGTACTCATTCAAGACTCAATGCCAGGCTTTGGTGGGAGAGGATAGTATTTGAAAGAATACTCAACCCTACCTTAGAAATTAACCAAGGCCTATATGTTGTTCCTCTAGTATTATGTATCTCATCTTATCTGAATCCAATGGGACACTGATTCAATGCAATACCTAATATTAGATTTCCAACACACGGTAATTTTGAGAAAACAATTGATATTTGAAAATCATTCCCTACACAGGTACTAAACTCTCAATTAAAACACAGATCCTTTCAGTATAGGAGAGACCTAATCGCTGACTTTGTTTCTAAGTTCTCAAAATCAACCCCCAGTAGAAGATGAATTAGTCATAACTGTGAAATTATCCCTTACTTAGATCCGGTTTTTAGAAAGTGATTTTTGCGGAAATTTATTATGCAGCATCTGATTTAAATTAACACTTCTATGTCCAATGAGAAGGATCTCCAAAATATTATAGACCACAATATCTACATAATAATAACATGCATACATGTAAATGAGAAGTAAAATAAAATACCCCAAAATATATGGTGGGGTTAGACAAAATTTGATACACAAAGATGAATTAGCCTTGAGATAAGAAAAATTTGGCTAAAAAGAGGTCAGAAATAACTGAGGTGATCTGGACTGCAAACATCTGCTATCCAGTTCTCAATTACTTGAGATGGAATGATTTTTAGACAGAAAAGAATTCCAAGTGACAGTGATCGCTATCATCGAGAATCCTACTATCCATGAATGAGGGAAAACCCACATGTTTTCATACTATAGTACTATTGGAACAGTGTTGATCGACACTGTCTATTATTACCATAGTTCGAAATTCAGGTTGAAATTAAGATAAAGAGAAGAAAACTGTATCTAATTAGGAATTCGCTGAGTGGCTAATCGTTATCCCCGTGAAGGGACCTTTTTGCCATAACTTCCACCAATCACTAATCAGACCATGCAAAATAATGAGTAATAATTAATACACAGAAGACGAGCTAATCGTTATCCCGGTGAAGGGACCTTTTTGCCAACATTGATCTGTGATATTCCTTATTACCCATTCATACACACAATTAACTAGAAAAGATGAATTAAAAGAATATTTTTGGGTATTGTGTAAGTATCAGTCACACAATAATTTTAGGCACTAATGGGTTGAGGTGTGTAATGGATAAAATTGGATGCAATGGGCCTAAGCCCAATACATCCATGCAACTTACACAACTCAGGAAGTAAAATATTTTGCGGTTTTTTAAAATAGAGAAAGGAGGTCAATTCGGTCTACTGGTTTAGGTGCAATATAAACCGAATTGACTATGCATGAGAAATGAAGTGTTATCTTACCCAATTAATCATAGTAAGGTTATGAAATAGCATCATCTAATTCGATTTGTCAAGCAATTCGGTATAGACCGAATTGGACAAACCGGATTGATGGGGTTATCCCCTTACTCAAATTTGGCTAAGGCATTTACTTCAAAAGGAGTGTTTAATTCGATTTACCAGGATAATTCGGTATAGACCGAACTGGCAAATCGAATTGGTTTAACAAGAAAAATAAACTAAGGCATGAAGGGATGATAATGCATACAATGTGGTTTCCAAATCAATTCGGTCTATGTGTGCAATTCGGTATATACCGAATTGCATGGGAACTACATGAAGAAATGAACAAACAACATTTTTATCATGCGCATGAGTAATTCGGTATAGACCGAATTGCCTTTGACCGAATTGCATGTGATTTTCTCATAAGGAAATAAACAAACATTTTACCATGCAATTCTGTCTTCATGGGCAATTCGGTGTATTCGGTGTACACCGAATTGCCTTAGACCGAATTGCATGCCTTTTCACATAAGTGTATTTTTGTGTTCACAAATATCACTGCGGTTTCTAAGTTGATGTGGTTTGTGATAGATGGGATTGACTCCATCACTCATTTCACATCAATGTCATCTCGCAGCCATATTTGTAAATATTTTGTGGTTATCCATAATAAACATATCCAGTGGGTAATAGCATGGAGTAAAACCTAAAGCTACAAACAAAGAATTCAAAGATTACTCTGCCTAATACAACTTATAACCTAAGAACATCATGCATAAAAATAAGAACACTTAAATTATCTAAGGCAATAATAAACAAGAAATCTAAGCAAGAATAAAAAAATAAAGCATGTAAAATCTATTTCTAAGAAGCCTTAAATTATCTAAAAACCTAAGAACACTTATTTGAAGCTCTAAGGCATAAAACCACACCAAAAATCCACTTGAACATGCATTTATTAAGAATGAAAGCCAACTAGAAACATATTAAATGTAACCTAGTTGGAACAAACATTCATTCTACCATATTTATTGCTAAAGAAAGCATTTAAAGAGTGTAAAACACATGAGACAAAATCCATTTATGGAAATCTTCTTTGTATTAAACACTTGAAAGCATAATAAATAACCCAAAACCATAACTAGATTGAAGGTTGGGTTCATTCTAACTACAAAACATATTAAAATATGGAAATGGCTACTCTACATGGTAATAACAAGCTTTTACAAACTAAACTAAGATCAAAGCATTAAAAACTAGTCTAAAATGCATGAAATTAAACTAAATAAACTACCTACCTAACCCTTAAGGGGTGAAGAACTTGGTACTCCTTGTTCTCTCCAAGTGTTATTTGGAATTGTATTCTGAGATATCCGATATGTTGGTAGAAGTAGCTTTTATACTTGTTCTTCAAAACTTTAGGCCCATCAGTGGCCCATTAGCAATGGCATGCTTTTTCCACATGCTCCTCAGCTTCATCTGGATGTATTTGAATGTAATTCGGTCTCTTCAAACAATTCGGTATAAACCGAATTGATGCATGTCGAATTGCATGAGGTCTCTCTTCCTTGGTCCTTGGCTGGGATGTGGTTTTCCATATCAATTCGGTTTAAGTGTAGACCGAATTGAATGTGTCGAATTGCTCATGGTCTCCTGCTTGGCTTCCTGGTCTTGAATAAATTCGGTCTATGCAATCAATTCGGTGTAAACCGAATTGGGCATTCTGCTTCTCCTCTCAACACTTTGTCTATTATTCTTCTTTATTCTTCAGCAATTCGGTCTATATGGGCAATTCGGTTTGCAATTCGGTATAAACCGAATTGCCTAGACCGAATTGCCTTTCAACACTTAGCCAAAAATTTTATTTTTGTGGGCTATTTTATTCTTTTGCCCATCTTTTCATTCATTTTTCTTTTCTTTTTCCTTTTTTCATGTTTTTGGATTTTTTTAACACAAATGTAACTAAAATTGCATATTTTTGTGTTTTTCATTACCAGCATATTATTTTTACAAACTCGCATTAATTTGTCGAATTCAACTGCTTTCTTATTAAAATAAGATGAGAATACGATCAAAATGTCCGTCTCAGACACGGAAATGGATTGGAAATAATGGACAATTTTGGCCATTATCAATATTTCATCATTTTGATGATTTTGCTCTTCAAGAGTCAAGTCTCCGCAGGGCTCAGTTTTGTCATTTTTGATACTATGTATCACATCAACATCATTATTCAATCCTCTTTTCTTTCGAGGATTTTTATCTTTGGAACCGAGAGGTCTACCACGCTTTAAACGTGCATCAGACTAATCTTTAGCACTTATAATGTGTTCCAATTTTGACTGGAACATTTGCTGCCGGTATATGCGATTTGGTAACCCTTTTAGAGTCACATAATGCATCGGGCAGTTTGTTTGCAATTTGTTGCAATTGTACAATTCTTTGTATTTTGATTTCACAATCTTTTGAACGAGGATCAAGGAAATCCAACGGGATTTTCCAATTTATATTCTTTTTCGGTTGATCCTTTTCTCCCGCCAATGTCGGGAAATGTGATTCATCAAAATGACAATCATCATATCTTGTTGTAAATGAATCCCCTGTTAATGGTTCAAGATAACGTATTGCCGAGGGTGATTCATATCCGACATATATTCCCAATCTTCGTTGGGGTCCCATTTTGGTGCACTGGGATGGTGCAATTTGGACATAAACTGCGCAACCAAATATTCTCAAATGGGATATTTTGGGTTCATGCCCAAATGTTAATTGTAATGGGGAGTATCTATGATAACTTGTCTTAATCGCACCAATATTGCTGCATGCATTATAGCATGTCCCCAAGCTGAAACTGGCAACCTAGACTTCATTAATAATGGTCTAGCGATCAACTGCAATCGTTTAATAGATTATTCAACTAGTCCATTTTGATTTTTGTGTATGCACATGGGCTACAGGATGTTCGATGGCTATGCCTATCGACATACAATATTCATCAAATGTCCGGGATGAATATTCACCAGCATTATCCAAATGGATACTTTTAATTGCATAATCAGGGAACTGTGCTCGTAATCTTATGATTTGAGCTAGCAATTTCGCAAACACATGGTTGCGTGAAGACAATAATGTCACGTGAGACCATCTGGTTGAGGCATCAAGCAACACCATAAAGTATATGAATGGCCCACAAGGTGGATCTATAGGTCCACAATATATCACCCTGAATTCTTTCAAGAAAACTAGGGGACTCTGTTCCCACCTTTTCTGGTGAATGTTTTATAATCAGTTTCCCTTGAGAGCAAGCAACACATATATAATCATTGTGATGCTGCATTTTTTGTCCCTTTAGTGAATGGGCATGGGAATTTGTAAGGATCCGCCTCATCATTGTACATCCAGGATGACCTAGGCGATCATGCCAAATCATATATTCATTGGGAACAATAGACATATGGTCTACCAGGTGATAATTCTCAACATTGTTTATCTTTGTATAATATATTCCAGAGGATAAACATGACAATTTTTCCAATACTTATTTTATACAAGAAATGGTATTTATAATCAGCAGGTATTCATTACCTTTTGCTGTCAAAGATATGATATCCATTTTCTCGAATATCTTTAAAACTCAACAAATTTCTTCGAGACTTGGGAGATAAGAGTGCATCTTTCACAATCAATTTTGTCCCCTTGGGGAGCTGAAGGTTGGCTATGTCATCTCCCTCTATTATATTTGCACTTCCACTTATAGTGTTGATATTTCTATCTCTCATTTTCAAGTATGAAAAATATTGTTATCATTCAATATCGTGTGTGTAGAGCACTGTCTATCAGACATTTTCATTATCACCAATTTCTAATCCCATTCTGCTATTTTTTGAAAAAGAAAATAATATATCAGTAATAAAATGATAATTTATACAATACAACAGTATATCAAAATTCAATAGGTACAATAAAACTAAAAACCTGATATGCAATATCATTGAAGAAGTCCGCAACATCAAACACTGGCTCTATGAGCATATCATCGTTAGTGGCCTCAGTTGCATTCACAATAGCATCACTTGTAGTTGCAATGTCCTCAGGATTTTGTTCAGCAAGGTTTGTTTCAACCTGCATGTTCTTTCCTTTCAACGAGTCCTGGTACAACTTTGCCCAATGGCCTGCTGTGCGGCATATTTAGGACCAGTGACCCTCCATACCACAACAGTGGCATTTTTCTTCAACTTTTCCTTTTCCTTTATCATTATAATCTTTTGAGGCACTGCTTTGATTGCTATTGTATGGTTTTCTTTCAAAATTTTGGTTGCATGGATATGGTTCTGGTCTTATATAGATATTACTTCTTTCACGACCATTTCCACGACCACGACCACGACTATGTCGTCGACCACGCCCACAAGGCCCCACACGGCCACGTCCACGACCACGATTCGATGATTCTGTGAAATTTATCTCAGGATATGCAGTACTTCCCATCGATCTGGATTCATGAATTTTCATCAATAAATCATTATTTTTCTCTGCCAGCAGTAAACAAGTAATCAGTTCGGAGTATTCTGTGAATCCCCTTTCTCTGTACTGATGCTGTAACAGTAAATTTGTCGTATGGAAAGTAGAGAATGTCTTCTCTAACATATCATTTTCTGTTATTTTTCGCCACATAATCTCAGCTGTGTTGTAATTCTGAACATGGCTGAATTAAAATCATTTATGGACTTATAGTCATGCAGCCTTAACTGGTGCCATTCATGTCAGACACTCGGGAGATTGATCAATATTAAATGATCATATCTTTTATTTAAATTCTCCCATAAATCCTGTGGATCTTTCACCGTCAAATTCTCTAATTTCAAACCTTCATCATGATGATGTCGGAGAAAAATCATAGCTTTGGCACGGTCTTGGCCTGTGGCCGTATTTTTTTTCATTATGTTCTTTTCAAGACCCATAGACTCCAGATGGATTTCGACATCCATTCTCCAGGATAAATAATTATTCCCGGACCTCTCCAGTGGTATGAATTCCTGTTTTGTCAGATTAGTCATATTTGTATTGAAAATAGTAGCAATATACTCAAAAGGATTTTCTTGTGGTTTTGGAAAATTTCATCAGCACCCCGGTATGAATTGGGTTTTCAGGAAAAACTCGAACGGAGCTTTGGTAGGAATGGAAAAACTCAACAACACTCGGACAGAACTTCGACAGGGATGGCAAACTCCAAGCAGTCGTGCTGATAACGTATTGTGATATTTAATAATATGTGTATTAACATTAGTAAGGAGAGATGTAATAATTATGGTAAATATTGAAGGCTACGTGAGGTATGGGAATTGGTAATAGTAAGATAAGTAATTGATTCGTGAGAAGAAAATAAAGTAAGTAACGGGAAGTGGAAAATCTTTATCAAGGAATAATGAATTACAGTTACACTAAACTAACATATATATAGGAGAAGAAATAGCCTCATGCCGCAACTACTTGGATGAGAATTAGGAAGAGAAAACCAATTTAATTGTTTCATAGTATTACTTGATCATTAAGGTATGACATCCATATTGTACATGCATGTATCTTAACAAAAATATTAATTATTTATTATTTAGTTAAAATTAAATTATTTTTTATAATTGATAAATTAAAATATAAATGGTATAATAATAAAAAAATAGTAAATGGGTCCTCTAAATACCTACTTTTGGGTATTATTGTTGGGGAGAGAGTTGAGTATTTAGGTAAAGATATTTATTTTTTGAGATGATACTGATGTGGTACCAAATACCTGGAGTGGAGGTAGACCATATAGGTGAATCAGGCAAACACATCCCTTTGTTCTTGGCTTCCCGTTGTTAGGAGTTTTACCCGATTACCCGTTGACCCATACACCTTCATATCGGACTCGGATCGGATCTTATTACTTATACCCCCGCTATTTTCAATTTTGCATTTTCTTTTTCCTCCCTCGCCCTCCGCCTCTGTTCTCTTCCCTTTTTCTTACAGCCATAAACCCTAGGGCTCATCCAACACCACCGAGCGACGCACTATGAATTGCTCAAGTAAGTCTCTTTGCAGCTCCGCGTCGTTGCTACATGTATATACGACTTGTCTTGTTTGAATATGCATAGACTTAAATGTGCGTTTCTTGAGCTTTTCCTTGACACATCTGATCTGTTTAGTTTAAATGGGCATTTTGCAGTTTCCGGCGAGGTGCCGGAGGAGCCCGTGGTGTCCAAGAATTCCGGCCTACTGTTCGAGAAGCGTTTAATTGAGCGTCACATCTCGGTGAGTGTGTTTATTGCGTTGCCACTCTTTTCTCTATTTTTATATTCTGTTAGTATTTATTTCGGGTAACACTTTGACACGCATGCTTGTGGTTACTGGGAGTTGAAATTTTGACCTAATATACAGTGTGTGCATATGATTTTGATGTTTGTGTTAGTAATACCCTCTTATGGCGAAAGTAAGTTTGTTTTCCTCTTCTGTATAATCAGTACTATGGGAAATGTCCAATTACTGGAGAAGCCCTGACACTGGAGGATATTGTCCCACTGAAGACTGGAAAGGTATTGGAATTTCTCACATTTACACAGCTTCGGATCCACTTTTGGTCATTGTGTTAAGTAATTTTAAACTTGATCTTTATGCAGATAGTGAAGCCTCGACCAGTCCAGGCTGCAAGTATTCCTGGGATGCTGGGGATGTTTCAAATTGTACGGAATTCTTATACTTGGCATCTTTAGTAGTGTTATATTGCAATCCTGTTGTTATTGTTGTTATGATGCGCAATCAGAATATTTAGAACTTCGTTTATTTCTTTTTCAACTTTCTATCCTAGAACGAAGGTCACTGAATAACTAATTTTAACTACTGGACAACCAATCATTTTTGTGCATCCAATTATTGCTTTTATAGTTTTATTGGTCATTGAACTTTTTTAGTCATATTTGGGACTGTTTGGAGGCTGAAATTTGTTTAACTCACTGTCCAGATGCAATATCAATATATATTTAGTGATTCCAGCAACCAATTTGCTTTTGTGTGCTTGTTTAAAAGTGTGTGCTGGATTTGTTTCTTCTATTGATAATTTTGAAGTAACTGATGGCAGATGGTAATTTTCAAGAAACTGTTAGTGACACTATTGGCTATTCATTTTAATTAAGTGATGCCAGCATTGAAGTTCCTCGTGCTTGCTCCTTTGAAATTGTGTGCTGGATTTATTTCATCTATTGATTCATAATTGGGCTTTTTAATTTGATCCATTTTTTCTTCATTCTTTTTATTCCATTATGTTCCTTTTCTGTTTAAATCTTCCAAGAAAATTATTGGAAACAAATTAACTATTGAAACTCTTTAGTATTTTATTTTGCTATGTAACCCTTTTGTTTCTCCGAACTAGGAATGGGATGGTTTGATGTTATCCAATTTTGCATTAGAACAACAACTACATACTGCCAGGCAGGAGCTGAGTCATGCCCTATATCAGGTAGTTACAAGACAGAGTCCTTGGAAGTGTTATAACTTATAATATATTGTTTGACATGCTATTATTGTTTACCAACTTCACTGTTGTTCCATGCAGCATGATGCTGCTTGTCGTGTTATTGCAAGGTTGAAAAAAGAAAGGGATGAGGCAAGAGCTTTGTTGGCTCAGGCCGAAAGACAGATTCCCATGTCAAATGCGGCGCCAAATGCGGCAACTGCAACTGCATTAAGCAATGGGAAAAGAGGTATGCAATTGGTTGTTTTAATTTGGTGTTGACTATTGGGTTCTGCTTTGAATGTCAATCCATTTTTCTTTTGTGCAGCTTCTGAAGATGATGAAATTGATCCCAGTGGGAAAAGAATCCGTGCAGGAATTTCGAGTAATATTATTTCTGAACTTACAGAGTGTAATACTGCTCTTTCACAGCAAAGGAAAAAGCGGCAGGTAAAGCCAGGAGTCATGGTCTTTTGTATCTCTCTTGATAAAATAGCTGTTTCTATGTACACTTTTGACATATACATTCCTGTCTAATTTAGTGTATGTTCGTCATATTAGATACCAGCAACTTTGGCTCCTGTTGATGCTGTTGAGAGGTATACTCAAACCACAGTGAATCCTCTTCACCGCACGAACAAACCTGGCATATTGGCCATGGATATCCTGTACTCCAAGGTATCAGGGAATCTTTCTGTCATCTCCTTCCTATACTCTTCCTTGGATATATGTCTGCAACATTTTCCTTTGGTTGGGGATTTGAACTATGGTGTAGAATTTGGTGTTGGTTTATGCTTTGTAAGCTCCAACAATAAATTGCATTAGAGTGCTGGCTAGAATTTGCACACATGGTGGTGTTCTTTCTATTATTTTTCTTTTCCGGAACAAGGTGTTTTTCATGTGGGCGGGGTGGGAATTGAATGATGGGGAAATAGTTTCATTTTCTGACTTCTATTTTCTTATTCCCTCACTGCATGTTGAACTGAGCAGCAAATGATTCTGTTTCATTTAATTTTTCCCACTTTGTTTCAATTTTTGTCAAAATGGCATAGTGTTAATTTTTTTTTTTTTTTAAAAAAATTTATTTTAAATACTGGTATTTATGTTTCAAGTACTTGGGGGTTGTTTGGGAGGCTGCGGATCGTCTAGTGGATAGCGGATTGTTGGAGCATATTGTGAGGCAGCGGATCCTCTAGCGCTCACAATCCGCTATCAACTAGCAGATCTACTGCCTCCCAAACAACTCTTAGTGTGCCTGCATTGATAATTTAACCATTCAAACTTCAAAGTGGGAAATCTTTTATTTCTTGAGAATAAGTGCTTAATTTTATATTTTACGGAGCAATATTTTAATTGGAGTTAGGGCTTGTGTCTGGTTATTTTTTGTCTTTTGTATTACTCCAGGAAGGTGAATCAACAATGGATTAATTAAACATGGTTCTGTACTATCAATTATCAGTTACTGTTTTCTTGGTGTATCTTTTAGGACATCATTGCCACCGGCGGAGTTGATGCAAATGCTGTAGTTTTCAATAGACCTTCAGGTCAAGTAGTGTCTACTCTGAGTGGCCATTCAAAGAAGGTTAGCTAAGATGCTTTGCTATTCTGTCCGTGTCATTTCATAATTCCTCATGAGAAGATTTTATGATTTATCTTTCCTCTAGGGAGATGTGTGAAAATATTTTTTCCTTATGTAGGTGACAAGTGTCAAATTTGTTGGGGATGGTGAATTAGTAGTAACGGGCTCTGCCGATAAGGTACATTATTATTATCTTGCTGTATTCTTATTCGTTATTTGATCTCTAATTCACTATATTATCAGACTTCCGCGCTTGTTTGCTCTCTCTTTTTTTGTTTATTGTCTATAACTTTCTTCATGAAGTGAATGCAATTTGCAAACTAGATAAGGTTCACCAGATATTCTCTCTCCTTCCTGAATATTTGAATTTCTTTGAAAGATAAATATGGGGATGAAATTAAGATCTTTGGTTGTGCCAAACAGTTTTTTCTTTTTGTTTTTGGCTCAAAAAACATAGAAGCAATTGAACAATGAATTTTCTCTGGGGATTAAAACTTATCTGATAATGGTTTAGGTTTATACCATTCCAACTAAAGTGTGGATATAAATAAAATTCTGTTAATCTGTTTGCTGCATCCATTTAAAACCCTAATGTAAGCAAACATTGTAGCAAATATGGGATTTGTTATTCTGAACCATTTTATGCTTGGATCCATTTAATAATAAGAAAAATGATGTTAGTAATAGTAATCATAATAAATAATTATTAGTCGACAAAAGAGACCTGAATGAACTTGAAAGCTGATTATTTAGAGGATTTCTTAGTTCTTACTCTGATGGTATTATTATCTTGCCTGTAACGTAAATTACCAACTTATCATTTTATAAAATTTTAAAATTCTACCATATTCATGTGTATGTCTTATTGATATATGCTCCCACTATTCTGTTGGTTGCAGACTGTGCGGGTGTGGCGAGGATCTGAAGATGGAGCTTATGATTGTGGGCACATTTTGAAAGATCATACTGCCGAGGTAAATTGTTTACTCGCTGCTGTTGGTTAATTTTTTCTATTTTTATGGGCTTCTTAAGTAATGCTACCTATGCTAAAGAAGATACTGGTGGTTAAAGTTTTGATTGGACAGCCTTACATTGAACATAAATAGCAGATTGTATTACAATTCTAAATTCCTGGTGGAAATAATTAAAATTGCATCTCATTAGAGAGATATTACTAAGATAACTGAACTTTGTCAACTTTGAAGATCTTGAACTTGAGACTTGGACAAGCAAATGGATGGACACACCTGTTTGATAATCATGGACCATGCTTACTTGAAAGGATTATGCTTGTTAAATCAAGGCTAATTACTTGTTTACTTGCGTGATTAAAGCTCTTCATGGGTTATACAATAGATTATTGATCGATTGATCAATCAATTAATCAATTCTACTAGGTTAAGTTAATCCTCTACAGAATCATTTACGCCTTAATTACTTCATGACCATAGTGTATAGCATAGCATCTACGATGTGCTTTGATGCTTTTCAAATGTTTTTACAGATATGTTAACACTGCAGTCTAATTCTATTTATTTTTGTTGATGTGGCCTTTAAGCTCTTCCTTGAGCTAAAGGTGGGGGATTCTGTTCATGTGATGCAATTACTTAGATGTGAATTTAAAAATTATTACCTGCAGCGCCTTTTCCATCTTATCTTCTCCTGTCATGACTTTATTTCATTTTATATGATCTGAATAGTAGTTGCCGTGGTTCATGTAGAGGTATTAAATCCTAAACCCTGTGTACATTTAAAATCTTGATGGGGGTTTAGGTAGATGGCAAGGTGTCTGTCTGCATTTGAAGGCCTCACATTTGTGGATGATCTATCTTTTAAGCTTGTCAGTATCATGCTTTACCTTTTACATGTTTCATTCAAGCTATATGCTAGATGATGGACTGTGATTTGCATCTTGTATACTCATTCGATTGACGACAAAATATTTGGGATTTCATGAATGTTGAGAAATTGGATGATTTGCCCTAGACAGTGTTTAACAAGGCACAGCTATGGGGTGGGTATTGAGCCTAATGCGAGGGGTGCAGCACCGCTAATTGCTGTGTATTGTTTATTTTGGTGATGGCCTAAATTTTTTGAGCATATAAATAACTACTAAATATTTAGAAGAAAGAAAAATGTAGAATTTAGGATATGCTACTTTGTAACTGAATAGGTATTTTGTATTTAAATTCTTTGATTATATAGTAAATTAACATTCTCTGTAACTGGGTTGAGTAGCAGAGAGTCAGAGACAGAATAATGCAAGTCTTTCTCAGTGCCTGGTTTGGTTAACATTTAATATCATTGGATTTGTTCTAGATAGTTATTTGCCAAAAAATAATCATGGTTAGACCGTTAGCTACACAATTGATCCACAATTTCTGTTAAATGGGCATGATAATGGTTTAATGGCATTTATAACTTACATTATCAGGTCTGTCTCAGAAACTTGGGTAAACTTGATCCCCTTATTTCTCATGACATTTTAGCACCAGTCTGATCTTACTGCTTTGTGGAATGTGGATATTTGCAATTTTATTTCACGCTTCAGCTGATTTGCCTCGTATTTTTCCGTCATATGACAGGTGCAAGCTGTTACAATCCATGCAACAAATAATTATTTTGTCACTGCTTCTCTTGACAGCACCTGGTGCTTCTATGAACTTGCTTCAGGCTTATGTCTCACCCAGGTCTCAACCCTCTTCTATCTTGCATGAAAATGTATTGCCTTTTATGTTTTGCATCTTTGTCTTTTGGTGTGGTCAATTTGTAAGGTTCTTGTAGGTTGAAGAGACTTCAGGATCTTCACAAGGCTATACTTCTGCGGCATTCCATCCTGATGGTCTGATCCTTGGAACCGGTACTACTGGTGCTCTTGTTAAGATATGGGATGTTAAAAGTCAGGTGCAAATTATTTCACTTTCATTTGTAGTTTATTTAGTCCTTTGTTTTTTTTTTGTTTTTTTTTTTGTTTTTTTTTTTTTCCTGTTGTGATTGATAAATTGATCTGGGTTTCTTTGACACTGTTTAGGCAAATGTGGCAACGTTTGATGGGCATGTTGGGGCGGTGACTGCCATCTCATTTTCTGAGAATGGTTACTTTCTGGCGGTAGGTTTTCCTTTCATCATGTATGGTAAACTTACAAATGAGCCATTGTCTTGATTATAATCTTTGAGTCTTTGACCTTTCAGACTGCAGCTCAAGATGGCGTTAAGCTTTGGGATCTCCGCAGGTTGAGAAACTTCAGAACATTCTCTCCATATGATGAAAATACACCTACACAATCAGGTAACTTTATGTTATGATCTCATATATTCGTCTCTGTGTCTGAATAACAAGGTATAATGCTGTGCTATGTGTTGCTATTTGACTGAAGGATTTGTCAGGTGCATCTGAAAATATTATCTGGTGACAATAATAATTTTTTCAACCATAGTTTCTGTAGCACTTGGCATGCTAAGGTGCAAAGGTCTTTCTGGAGCCATGGCATGCTGCACATGTGCCTGGCATTATATTGTAGCACAATGCCAAGCACATAATGAATACTCCTTTGTGTCACAAAAAAATGAGGTTTTAGGATAATGTTGTGTGTAATGCCTTGTGTGTGCTGTGCATTTCGTGGTAGTAATGCATACTAAAATTGGCTCTAGGTAGGTGGTACATTGTAAATGAAACTGGAACCAAATTCTGTAAATACAGTTTGGCTTGTGTGTCATCAATCATTTTGTATTGTTGTGCTTAATTGATTCTTTTGATAAATAATTATGCAGTGGAGTTTGACCATAGCGGAAGTTATCTTGCTCTGGGAGGTTCAGATATAAGGTAATTCTTGAAATTTGACTGAAAGCTTGTTTCCTGCTCCAGTTGTAAGAGGCTTGAAATCCTGTCGGGTGCAATCTCATTTATAATTTACGCTTCCTCTGTTGCTTAATACTCCCTCCGTAATTTAATGATATTAACATTCCATGTTTTCACGCAATCAAATGCAAATGTTTAACGATTAATATCTCAAATTGTATAAAAGTAAAAATTATAGAAGTTTAATATTCTAAAACTATGTGATTAGACGAATCTAACATCTATATTTTATCTTATGTAACTGTGTTAAAAAGTCGAATCAAAGTTACTCAATGAATAGTGTTTACTATGCAAATGTTAACATCATTAAATTACGGAGGAAGTATTTGGAACATGTTCCGTATTGGTTGTCTCACAATGTATGTGACATTTCATTTTTTGGTGTGTTTTTCCCCTATCCATTAAAAAAAAAATCATATTACCTCTTCCCCATATGATAAATTTCTCCATTCCTCGCTCAATAAAAATGCACAAAATGAAGTTCTGCAAATAGAGTTTTGGAGATCTTGAATGGATGTTGATGTCTTAGATAATTTTATTAATTTATACTGCAGGGTTTATCAAGTTGCCAATGTTAAATCTGAATGGAATTGCATCAAAACATTCCCTGACTTGTCTGGCACAGGTAGCTTTTCTAGTGCAACCTCAATGCTGTTCTTTGTTATGCTTGCAAACATACGGATATATTCGTTCTCTGCAGGGACTTGCATTTACCAGCAATAATCTAGTGTTTTTGTTTTTTTTGGTTTACTGATTCAATATATATATATATATATAATGCAATTCCTGTGAACGCAGGTAAAACAACTTGTGTGAAATTCGGTCCTGATGCAAAATATATAGCTGTTGGATCAATGGACAGAAACCTTAGGATATTTGGGCTGCCTGAGGAAGACAATGCTGCATCAGAGTCTTGAGTACTCGATTCTGCAGTTGGTTGTTTGTGCACTGAGGAACAGAATTGGAATTTGAGTGTAATTTCTATAGGTTTATTGGCTTAATCAACAGATCTTGGATTTTTTGGTTGGGAGAGCCGAAGCACGAAGAGTTTTCACATTGCAATTGCAATATCTTTGGTGAATGTGGGGGCTGAAAGGTTAAGGAATGGCTCTGTGTTAGATTAATGGTTGTTATGTCCTAGGATTGGAGTACTTTGCCCCTCATTATTAGCATGTAAAACAAAGTACCAACGGAGAATATATGTACGTTTCTGTTGCTGTATTGAGGAATGTCTGCAGATTTTGTTAGTCATGTTACATAAATTACTGATCTTGTTGGGATTTGGGGCTTAGTTTGTCCTTTTTTCTTTTTTTTTTTCTTTTTTCTTTTTTTCTTTCTGCGGACTTTTTCAAAGCTTTTGTGGGAATGGGAAATGTCGATCTGCGAAATTTTTTACTTGCTCTTGGAATTATGGTTTTTCTTATGCATAGAAATTAGCAAGCTTTCAATTCTGGACTGATAAGTGTTTTTGGATTGGATTTCATATATGGGCAAGAGCTGCTTCTCGACGGAATGGGCAACCATCTTTGGAACAGGTGTGTTGGAATTTTGGAAGGCTCAGTGCCGACAAGTGTAGAGCGACGGATCACACATATCATGGAATCGGCTGAATGAGATAATCTTACAGCAGTCTAGAAACTATTTATGTCGGGGCCTGCAAAGAACACTTGACGATGGAGCTCCTCCTCCACCGATTAAAAGCTTCTCTCCCACTGGAAAGAACAAGACGTTGGTTGGAGTAAGGCCAATTGCAATGGAAGTATATACATACGGTAATGAATGAGGTGTTGCTGAGGGGGCGGGGGTGTGATTCGGGATGCTGGTAGGCGATGTCATTGACACACTCTTGTTCTATATTCTTCGCTTTGGCCTTGGCTATAATGAAATAAATATATACATAAAATAAAATTGAACATTTTGAAAGTTCAAACCACCACCTTTGAATGAAGATATTTTACCAAAGAATTGAAGCTACTAACCTAATTGATGGAACATGGATACAAAATCAATCCTACAATGTTGATATGGAGTATTTGATACTACAAGTTCCATATAATAGTAATATATTGGATTTTTTTTTTTTTCCAATTTATAGGTTTATTATATCTTTCGTTTTATTTGTAAAATGAAATCAAACTATGAACTTTTTTTTGTTTTTGTTTTTTTTTTTTGTTTTTTTTTTTAAACGTGATACTCATGTGTTGGCAAATGTGTGTGGGAGCCCAAACCACACAAATTACAAATGGGGATAAATGGGAGGGATACGGGGACTGACCACTAGTGTAAGTCCCCAACCCCAAAATTATGAACTCTTTAATCCAACTTTTTAATTAAATGAATTTATTTTATTTTTTATATTTTGAATGTGTTCATTATTAATATTTTGTGATTAATATTTATTACAGTAATTAATTATAATTAAATGACAATTAAGAATATAGTGTCAAGCTTAGGGATGACAAAAAAACCCATATCCAATAGTGAAAACCGAAAACCGAATTTTCGGTACGGTTTCGGGGGGAGGATGGGCCGGGGATTGGGGATTTTTCGGGGATTCTTTTGGGGACGGGGATGGGGATGGGGGAAGTAGTCCCCGCCCCGGCCCATCCCCGATATATATAATATATTATTTATTATATATTTTATATATTATAGTTATCATTTTATACATTATATTTTATAAATTTTACTCATTCAATCCAAAATAATTACAAAATGGATGAGAACTCGACATAGTCATTATGTCACTAACTCTCACTCTTATGATTGAAGGTTGGATTCCCCACTCGGCGTCTCGACCCCCTATCCTTCCCCTTACCCTCTTTAATTTTTATAGCATGGACTTCCACCACCCATTAGCCTTTTGGCTTCGCAAAATAAAAAATAATTACTAAAACTCATTTATTTGATAGGTTGATTATATATTAGAAACACATATTAAAATTTGATGTGGATTATGGTTTATTATTAAACAATACATTTGTGTGTTTTAATATTATAATTTATGAAATTGAAAGTTGGCTTAAGTAATATGGATTTGGTCCTCTCAATTACCGAAAAAATAGAAAATTAGCTTATAAGTAAATCCCCGATAAGATCCCCGATAGGGATCGGGGAAATTATGATACCCAATGGGGATCCCCGATAAGATCCCCGACAGGGAACGGGCCGTTTTTGGGGACTATAAATGCTAACGGTTTTGGGGATAGGGATGCTACTCCCCGCCCCAAAACCGGCCCATTGCCATTCCTAGTCAAGCTGATTGTAACGCCCCGAAAATTTAAACCTGATTTTCGCAAGCATTACCGCCGTCTAACTATCCTAAACTAGTGGCCAGCTAATTTAAAACAGCTAGTACAAGGCCGAGTACCTAAAGTGATCATCTTATTAATCCAGTTTCACGCGGAATCTAAAATATAATAAAATACATAGGCACATAGATAATTCTCACAGAATAACTGGACAAAATCATCTTTGTCAGAACATCAGGCTACAAGCCTCTCAAACATAATTAGGCAACCTGCCAATATATCAGACACCGGGCTACCAGCCCAAATCAGTAAACACATATGCCATAGGCCGACATAAAGTACATACTAGGCTCACATGCCTCAACTACTCAAAAGCAAGTATCAAGTAATAATAGCAATACCAATGAAGTACCACATAAACACATATAATAAGATAAACAAGCAAATCCTATCTATGTGAACTCTCATCCCCATACCCAAATCATGCTCCAGCGCCTCCAGCAGGATCTATAAAACAGACAAAAGCAAAGGAGTCAGTACAACGTACTGAGCAAGGCTACGTGCCGGGGAGTATGGGAAAACAGAGCAACAAAGAATAATAATAGAGAATAGATAATAAGAACAGGAATAATGGAGCAGAATATAAATAAAAGCAAATAAACATCACACCGTCCCATACCGGTGCTTCAACCACAATCATGCAATTTATGCAAGTGATGCATGACCTAACATACACCTATCTACCCTATATGCAAATGCAACGAACATGCCTAGCCGGCACCTAAAACCCGGGCGGTATGAACCCACGGGTGAGGATATCATCAACTCCAACCCGTTACAGGGTAACATACACCATCCCCGCAGGGACCAGGGGCATCGCAATCCAAATCATCCACCCTGAAGGGCCAACAGGCATAACAGCCAATAGCAACAGGCATCACCGTCAATAATCCACCCCGTAGGGCCATCGGGACTCAACAACACATGTAAAGGCTTCCCGACTAGACATTTCAAATATGTCCTTCCATTTCTGATGCAATACCACACATTAAAATAAACATACCCGAGGGGCCAACTGACATAACAACCAATAATCCACAAATTCCTTAACAATCCAAGAAATATGACATGATTTAATACATAAAGCTTCCAGCCATAGTCAAGCAATTCACGGCATCACTCCATAACATTTAGAGGTAAATAATTCATTTAATTGCTCAAGCCCTGCACACTACAGTAATGAAATTGAAATGGAAAAAAATGGATTACATATATATATAAATCAATATAGGCCACGTACACTACATTTTCCACTCTATAGGTTATCAAGTTTGACCTTCACTCTGCACACTACTTTCACACTTGATTTACATATATAATTACATATATATAAAACTCACCCATCAGTACATCATTGAGCAGGGCTTCGGATTTATTTCCATGGAGTGGAATTTAAATTATACTATACTAGTAACCATAGATAGAGGAGGCTTCGATGCCAGAGTATTCAGAGTAAGCCTGGATTTTCACTATAGAATACTAAATAACAAATCAAATTTATCTTAGACAATTCCACATTCTACTGTAATCATCACAAACAAAATAAAAACATTTGCAGCTCTGAGTTAGAAGAAATACGCAGACGACGAGATGGAAATTTCAGAAATATTGATAATGCACATAGAATCGGAAATCACTGCCAATACCCCAAACACGTAATTTAAGCACACAAATCCCTTGCCTTGGTGTTAGGAGTGATCAACAACACCTCCGGGATGTTCGATTCGACTCGGTCGATCAAACCTCCAAATCCCCAAGTCCTAACATTTCAAAACACCACCAAATCACCACCAAAACGAACGAAATAAAAATCAATCCGAAGAAGACGACGAGGAGAAACACTTACCAATAACCGATTAATCAATCGGCCAAGAAACGCGATGATTCGGGTGAGTCCAAGATCACCCCCTTTCTTCCTTTCTCTCTCGGCCGTTCGGCCCTTCCCCCTCTTTTCCAATTTTACAAACCTAGCACAATGACCCCTCTTAAATCAATTAATTGGGTATTAACAAAAAGGCCCTTCTACTCTCACTTAACACAATTGAAACCCCATCCGGACTTAAGTGAAATAAAACCAGTCACCAAATAATTTAAACAGTCCAATTCAATTAAATTGGGTCATTACATTCCTCCCCCCTTACGATCATTTCGTCCCCGAAATGCACATTCAAGAACATGATCAAAACAATAAATAAAGGAACAATGTTAGCTTATAACGACGGAGTCAAGTTCAAGTCTGGGTACTTCAGCTTCATATGCTCCTCGGTTTCCCAAGTAACATCTTCAGCCCCCATGCCTAGACCACAACACCTTAACCATTGGGATGATTTTGTGCCTCAGAACCCCTTTCCTTCGCATCAATTATGCGAACAGGATACTCCTTATATTCAAGATTCGCATCCAATTCAATCACATCAGGCTGGATAATCTCAGAGGGGTCAGATACAATCTTCCGGAGTTGAGAAACATGAAAAACATCATGAGCTCGACCCACTTCAACTGGCAAACCCAACCTATAAGCCACTTTACAAACTCTCTCAACAATCTCATAGGGTCCAATATATCTCGGTTCAGCTTGCCCTTCTTACCGAACCGACATACCCTTTTCATAGGCAACACCCGCAGTAATACCCTATCACCAACCTCAAACTCTACATCTCGACGAGCTAAGTCAGCATAGCTCTTCTGTCTGTCTTGAGCCTCTTTCATTCGATCCCTGATGATTCTCACTAGGTAAACAGTCTGCTCAATCATTTCAGGACACACATTCACTTTATCTGTTGGATCATTCCAACATAAGGGACTCCTACACCTCCTCCCATACAACGCCTCGAAGGGAGCCATACCAATACTCGCATGATAACTGTTGTGGTAACTGAACTCCACCAAACTGAGGTGATTCTCCCAGCTTCCCTGGAAGTCCAGTGCACAAGCTCGTAACGTATCCTCTAATGTCCTAATGGTCCTCTCTGTCTGACCATCTGATCGAGGATACCATGCAGTACTCATGCTGATCTTCGTGCGAAATGCTGCCTGCACATCCTTCCAAAACCTGGACAGGAATCTAGAATCCCGTTTAGACACAATCTCCTTAGGGATCCCAAATCTCTTAACAATATGCTGAATATAAGCCTTGGTAAGCTGACTCATACTCCATGTCAGTCTCATAGGTATGAACACTGCACTCTTTGTCAATCGATCCACCACTACCCAGATAGTGTCCATTTTCCTCACCGTCTGTGGCAATCCGGTCACAGAATCCATGGAAATGGATTCCCACTTCCATTCAGGTACTGCTAAAGGCTGTAGCAAACCCATCGGTCTCATGTGCTCAACCTTCACTCGCTAACATGTGGCACACTTAGCCACATATTCAACTATCTCCCTCTTCATGTTGTTCCACCAATAAATTTGTCGGGTGTCTTCATACATCTTTGTGACCCCTGGGTGAACAGAATAAGGAGTCTTATGAGCCTCATCCATGACTTTTCCCTTCGGGTCATCACAACACTCCGGAATGCACCATCTATCACCATGTCTCACCATGCTCTTATCATAAATCCTGAAGCCCGGAGCCTTACTCTCATAATTTTTCTGTCTCAACACCGTCATCTCTCCGCGATCATGCTGACTGGCGAATATCTCCTCAATCAAAGATAATGCAATGACTAACATGCTTTAAGTGCGTTAAACAGAGTTAAAGGAATTACATGAACCTCAAGTCTGAGTAGTTCCCTGCACCATTCAAGCATCACCCACAAATATGCCACCATATGATGCTCCTTTCTGCTCAAAGCGTCTGCCACCCGGTTCGCCTTTCCTTCAATGCATTGAATATCAGTATCATAATCCTACAACAACTCCATCCACCTCCTCTGTCTAGCACTCATGTGGTCTGCGGTGTACAAACACTTCAGATTCTCATAATCTAAATAAATCCTACACTGCACCCCATACAGATAGTGTCTCTAGATTTTCAGAGCATGTATCACCGCCGTCATCTCTAATTCGTGAGTCGGGTAGTCCTGCTCATGTGGCTTAAGCTGTTGAGATGCATAAACAATTACCTTCCCATTCTGCATCAACACACAACCTACACCCTTAAGTGACGCATCCGTGTAACCCCATACTCACCTGAATATTAGGCAGTACTTAAACAGGTGCCTCTATTACTTTCTTCTTTAGTAGTTCAAATGCCTGCTCACAGATATCATCCTACCGAAATTTGACATCCTTTCTCAACAACCTTTGTCAGAGGTCTGGCCATACTGGAAAACCCCTCAATAAATCTGTGGTAGTAACCAACAAGACCCAAGAAATTCGAACATCCCCCACATTCTTTGGGGCTTGCCACTTCAATACCGCTTCCACCTTAGCAGGGTCAACTGCAATACCCTCACCAAAAACAATGTGTCCCAGAAAAGACACATTCTCTAACCAGAACTCACATGTAGAGAGTTTAGCATACAGCTTATGCTCTCGCAATGTGTTCACAACTGTCCTCAAGTGACCCGCGTGTGCCTTACGCGTCAGTGAATAAACCAGAATATTGTCTATGAACACAACCAAACACACATCCATCAGGGGACGGAATACCCTATGCATAAGATCCATGAAGATTCGTTGGTGCGTTAGTCAACCAAAAATGCATGACAGTGAATTTGAAGTGTCCATAACGAGTCCTGAAAGCTGCCTTAAGTCGATCAGTCTTTGCCACCGTTATCTGATGGTGGCCCAACCTCAAAAATCGATCTTACTAAACACACTGACCCCTCTCAGCTGATAAAACAGGTCCTCAAGCCGAGGTATAGGATACTTGTGCTTCACCGTGATTCGGTTCAAACCTCTGTAATAGATACACATCCTCATCGACCCATCATTCGTCTTAACAAACAATACAGGAGCTCCCCAAGGTGAACTAATCAGCTGAATATACCTTTACTAGTAAACTCATTCAACTGATCCTTCAACTCCTTTAGTTCAGCAGGAGCCATACAATGAGGAGTATTATAAATAGGAGTTGCATCAGGCATCAGCTCAATAATAAAAATCAATCTCCCTAGCATGTGGGAGACCAGGAATTTCTTCGGGAAAGACATCCCCGAACTCAGATACGACAGGAACACTCGAAGCAGCAGGAACCTCTGCTCAAAGATCCCTAATTAGCCACAGGGAAAGAGAACAACCCCTGCGCATCAAGTCAAACTACAAAGCAACAGAAACCACACCAATAACAGGTGAAATCAAAGAATGTCGGTAAGAAACACACTTACCCAAAGAGTCCTAAAAAGGATATTCATGGAATACCACAATCAATCACAGCATGATGGCAAAACAACCAATCCATGCCCAATAGTACGTCAAAATCAGCCAGGCTAAAGACCACCCTGGACAGCCCTGAATTCACGACTCTCGATGCTTAATGCAACATCTTTCCATAAATGATCGCTTTGAATAATATTACCCGAAGGTAAAGAAACTGACATCTGGTAGGGCATCAACGGTCCTACTCAGTGCTCCTGCACAAATCACAAAGCCATGAAAGAACACAAGGCTTCCGCATCGCACAGTACTAAGGCAGAAGGATTCACAACAGTAGTAGCACCTACTTCATGCTTACGAATGAAATTCAGAGTCTCGAGTGAACATGAGACTCCAGAGTCAAACAAAAGAACCGCAACACAAAATGCGACACGAATAATTCCCATAACGGGAAAACGAGTTTGTCTCTCAACCAAAGAGGTAGGAGGAAACACCCACGATACAAGAATTACACCCACGCCAAAACGTTATCCAATCAACATAACGTTTCCATGACATAAGGACAATACGCTTGACAAGCCTTCCTAAGCCGGCTGCAACACAAGCGAAGTCGGTTTTCTCACGTTACCGATCTCGACATGCAGAACAGTCGCCTTGCCTCGTCTCACGCGACAGACCTTCAACGCTTCGACGAACAAATCTCATGTTCGTTCGACTGACCCAAAGTCAATTCTATGCCCCAATATATCGTGATTCTCTACCTCCCGACCATACCGTCACTGACATAGTCAAAAATGTGTTTCCACCATCCTTTGCAGGCACCGAACGACCCATGTCTATTTCACCCCTGCTGGTCATCGCACTAGGGAAAACTTCTCAGTACCCTATCTCACTCTCGAGGGTACATTAATCCATCCGAACACCATTCAACACATCGATCTCGCTTGGATTGCCATTCAATTAGCCCAGACTCCCATGAGGCTTTTCCAAACCCTTGAGTCGAAGTAGATTACAACATTCAACGAACAATGTTAGCAGAATCACCAACATCCACAACATAGTAACCGAGAGTAGAATACTGAATAAAATAAAGAACAAAATATAATAAGTAAATAAATGTATTCACAGTCCTCAATGACTGTGAAATCACAAGGATCCTGACTGGAGTACCATTGTTATCCCACAGTTCCCCAACTGTGGCTCGACCTGGTATACGCAAAACTTAACAAAAAATAATGATAAGAATGCAATTCTACACTATATGTATCCCACACACATCTCACCACCTATGTCTACACCGATTTTAATATAATAAAAGAGCACACAGGCTCTGATACCACTCTGTAACGCCCTGAAAATTTAAACCTGATTTTCGCAAGCATTACCGCCGTACTAACTATCCTAAACTAGTGGCCAGCTAATTTAAAACAGCTAGTACAAGGCTGAGTACCTAAAGTGATCATCTTATTAATCCAGTTTCACGCGGAATCTAAAATATAATAAAACACATAGGCACATAGATAATTCTCACAGAATAACTGGATAAAATCATCTTTGTCAGAACATCAGGCTACAAGCCTCTCAAACATAATTAGGCAACCTGCCAATATATCAGACACCGGGCTACCAGCCCAAATCAGTAAACACATATGCCATAGGCCGACATAAAGTACATACTAGGCTCACATGCCTCAACTACTCAAAAGCAAGTATCAAGTAATAATAGCAATACCAATGAAGTACCACATAAACACATATAATAAGATAAACAAGCAAATCCTATCTATGTGAACTCTCATCCCCATACCCAAATCATGCTCCAGCGCCTCCAGCGGGATCTATAAAAGAGACAAAAGCAAAGGAGTCAGTACAACGTACTGAGCAAGGCTACGTGCCGGGGAGTATGGGAAAACAGAGCAACAAAGAATAATAATAGAGAATAGATAATAAGAACAGGAATAATGGAGCAGAATATAAATAAAAGCAAATAAACATCACACCGTCCCATACCGGTGCTTCAACCACTGATAATGGCCAAAAATGACCATTATTTTCAATCCATTTCCGTGTCTTAAACGGGCATTTGATCGCATTCCGGTCTCACATTAAGTAAGAAAGCAGTCGAATTGGACTGATTTATGCATAATTGTAAAAATAATAAGCTGGTGTGAAAAAGACATAAATATGTAATTTTATTACATATTTATGTTAGAAAAATCCAAAAACATGAGAAAAAGAAAAGGAAACAAAAAGATGGGCAAAAGATAGAAAAGCCCACAAAAAGAATATTTTCGGCCCATCTGGCCCAATCCAGCAGGCCCAGGAAGACCTTTGTCGCGGAAGCCCTTGGCGCGATGCAGTGTTCCGCGACAAAGGCATGTTCCGCGACCAACTGGCCCCAAATGAAGAGGAGACCAGCCAAGCCCCTGGCGCGATGACCTTTGTCGCGATGGCATGTTCCGCGACAAAGGCATGTTCCGCGACCAAGATGCACAAATAGAGACACAAGACCCAGTCGAGAAGCCTTGCCACATGCAGTGTGTTCCGCGACCAACTTGATGTTCCGAGACAAAGCTGTGATGTGTGTGATGTCTTAAGACACAATGGGCTAGAATCAAGGCCCATGGGCTTAGGGTTACACTCCTATAAATATGAGGTGTCTCCCATGAGCTAAGGGTTGTTGGGAAGGTTGGAATTTTGTTAGAAGTTCTTGAAGGCAAGCAGTAGGAGTTCTCTCTTAGGTAGAGTAGTTTAGGTTTATTTTCTTGTATTATTTGATTTTTGCCCTTAGTTTAGCTTAGTTTAGTGTTTTACTGTTCACAGTGCTTAGATAGCCACTTTTACACTATGTTTTGGTTTCTAAACTCTTGTTTTAGGGTTTGTAATACCCAAATCATGGGTATTAACAATACCTCTTCAATAATATGGGAAAACATTCATCATTTGTGTCCCAAATCATGAAATGGGTCTCACACCCCATGGATTTATGTTTTCTTTTTCATTTTGGGGTCATTTGACCCCCATTTTGGTATTTTTATGTTTACTGTTGGCTTATTATGGATAATGTTGTGTGGATGTGTGATCAAACCCTAGATTAGGACTCTTGCTTTATTTTTAATGTTCTGCCCAGCCTTGTTATTTTTGTTTAAGCATGTTCTTCCTTATTTTGAATGTTTCTTGCTTATTTTTAGCTTAGAATAGCTTTTTGATCTGAAATAGGGTGAGATCACGCTGTTTGCATGCCACTATTCATTTCTGCTTTTTCTGACTTCTGTCCTGAACCACCTTGGGCGCCAACCGCCTTCTGGCGCGGAACCACGTTCCGCGACAGAGTGGCTGTTCCGCGACCAAGGTGTTTCAAGACACTTGTCTCCATAATTTAAAACCCTTTGTCGCGGAATACCTTGTCGCGGAGCCACGTTCCGCGACAAAACTGTCCATGCATAGCGACAAAGGAGCCAAACTCTTGCATTTTGTCTTCATGGCTTCTTGTCGCGGAATCATCTTGTCGCGGAGCCACGTTCCGCGACAAACTCCCATTCCGAGACAGAAAAATTATGCCATGTTCCTTGACTTTTGACCACCTTGTCGCGGAATACCTTGTCGCGGAACCACGTTCCGCGACAAAATTTCCATGCATAGCGACAAGGGTTCAAATGCCTTAGAATTCTCTGAAAACACTTTGTCGCGATGTCACCCTTGTCGCGGAACCACGTTCCGCGACAAAATCTCACATAGCGACAAAGAGGCGTTATGCTGCCAAAAATTCTAAAAACTTGTCGGGATGTCCATGTCGCGGATCTCGGTCCGCGACAGAATTTATGATATCGCGACAAGGGTTTCTCTCTCTATTTGATCTTAAACAAATTTCATTCTCTCCCTATTTTATATTGCAACACTCACATCACAGCCCCACGGGTTAGGATGTAACATTCTGGAATTGCTATATAGGGTGTTATGCTGCCCAAATTTTGATTCTCCATTTGCATCACTTAACTGATTGAACCCTTGACTCATTAATGATTAAAGATTGAGATTAGCAATAATCACTCTTCAATAATCATCATGATTAAAGGACCTTTGTTCAATTGCCATTAAAACATTCTTGTATGAACAAAATCCTGACGGCTTAAACAGATAATCTGGACTGTAATTAATTATGGTAGGAAGGATTATTTAAGACCATCACATGTGGACCCAATCCACAACCTTGCATGAGAAACCAATGTCTCTCATACAATGGATCCTCTTTTGTTTCTTATTTATTTTGTCTTTGTGTGTTGTGTGGAACCATTAGTAAAGAATACATCAGACTAACGTTGGCGGGTACTCCCTCATGGATAACTAGCTCGTATTCTGGGTATTAGTTACTAATTGTTATTTTGCATGGTCTGAATGGCTGTCAGTGGAAGCCTTGGCGGTTCGCCCATCCGGGGTTATAATAGCTGCTCGACTGACTCCCATCCAGATACAGTTTTATTTTTATTATCTTAATTTCCAAACCCAAATTCCAATCTGTAGTGGGAGTCAGTTGGCATTAGTCAATGCCAACTGATGATCATTATAGAAGGGAAGCATGTAGGTTTTTATCCGGATTCACAGACAGTGGAGGCCCAACTGGTGCTGACACCACCATTATAGGGTCTACGCTGTCTAAGTTCGCTCCATCCGAGTGATTGGGAAATTGGACAGTAGATGTTTACAGTCCACCTGATCATTCTGCCATTACTTCGGTCCCTTGACCACTTCATTCTGTGTTTCACCCTCTGTCTAGACCCGCATCTATATTTTGGGTCAATTAATTTTACACTTCCATATATCTTTATGCATGATAATATTATATACTATTGTGGTCGGTACTTATTTTGGGATCCTTCCCTTGGACAATAGAAGTCTAGATCTTAAACAGATATTGCTTTATAAATTTCCAACAAAAACCTCTTTATAAAATCCGGATCTGAGTAAGGGATAAATTCTTCAGTTATGACTAATTCATATTCTATCAAGGGTTATATTTTGGGAATTAAGAAGCAGATTCAGCGATTAGGTCTCGCCTAGACTGAAAGGGTCTGTGTTTTAACTGAGAGTCTAGTACCTGACAGGGAATGATTTTCAAATCCATTATTTCCGGAATTGCTGGTTGATGGAAATGTAAGATTAAGTGCTACACCGAGATGGGGTCCACTTGGATTCAAATACAGTGTAGTAAATAATCTTGGAAAGACATCATCCAGGCCTTGGTTATTTTCCAAGATAGGGTTGAGTTTTCTTTCAACCTCTATCTTCTTCTGCCAAAGCCTACTTTTGAGTCCTGAGTGAGTGCATCCGGAACAAACTAATTTATTAGTTCGTTTCATTAGTTTGTATCTCATAATCACCCGGAAGGAAGTGAACACATTAGTGGTTCACTGAGAGCCGGGAATTCTTGATCCATACTCCTTCATTCTGACGGGGAGCTGTCTTTTACTACCAGGGTCAGATTTTCAAAACCTCCGAGTGATAGGATTTTAAATGCTTTCTTTACTGCTTTCTTTTAACCGCTTTCATTAGAGGTCACTCGGTTGTATTGAGAGTTGTGTAACTGCTACTAGGATTGACAGTTAAGGGATAGTTTAGGGCTTGATTCAAATCTTTGGGTGTGACATGGGAGAATGATAGTGGTACTTGGCATTTCAATAAATGAATTGTCGGGTGTTGCTTTTCCACCACAGATGAAGTAGCATACCCAGGCCAGGGCAGTTACGAATCCGTGGTATCTTAGAATTTGAGGTCTTAAGAACATGTAAACTCATATTGCAAGTACCTGTCTATTAAAGGGAAAGCCTTATTGAGAGCATGAGAATTAGCTATCTGATAGAATTATCCCAAACAAAGATCTGCGTATGAAAATGGAAGTTTAACATTGCTGTATCCCACTCTTGTCCAATTTTCATTCTTTCCTTCCTGTCTTTTCTGTCTACATTGTGACTCAACTTCACGGTTGGCACAATGATCCTTTTCCCTGCTTTCATAGATAATGTTTACCGCATTCCTAGAATAATTCTTATCCGCTTTCTAGAATAGATTTATTTGCTTTGTAGATTAATTTAACTGCTTTCTAGATCTAATTTACATTCATGTCAGTAGTTATTAATCACCTTTCAAACCTATTGAGCAATACGAATGGAAAATCTAGTAAAACGACGTGGGACCTGCTTCTATCGCACATCCTCCAGTGAACGATCCGGTCTTACTATAAATTACTGCAATTTTTGACACCGTGCGCTTTCGGGCCACAGTTTCTTAAACACGAGCAATAAAAACATGACTACTTATAAATATATCCCTAATCACAACTCCGCCATCATAAATTGGTTTCATTAAATAAAATCTAAACCAGGACTATGATTTTTCGGAAAATACTCATGTAGTGGGAACTTGCCAAAAGTTTCATGGCAGGAACTCTCATGGCAAGAATTGATGAGAAGTATCATGGCATACTTGCCGGGGATCCTCAGTGTGACAGGCTGGAGGTCAACCTATCCCGGCTATGCCATGAGATTTGTCAACATTTCATGACAGGGAGGACCACAGCGCCATTTGAAATTAAAGCACCACACTTGAGTAATAAAAAGACTAACAATCTTGATGTATCCCTAAACCCTTTCCCGCGAATCATAACTCTTTTCTTGTAATAAATCTAACCTGGTATAATTTTAGAAAAAGCTCGTGGGACGGAAATTGTCAAAAGTTTCATGGCGCCGTTGCCGGGGAGGATGCAGCGCCGTTTTATTTAGAGAATTACATTCCTCATTGCTCCTAGAGTAGCCTATACATATAATTATAAATATTCACCTTCAGAACCACTTCTAACCTGGGGATTGTACAGGTACTGTCATTATTGAAGCCGTTGTTCTATGCAAAGGAGGAAGCAGACGCCAGCCGAGATCCCGTTTAATTCCGAGATAGAAAAGACAGCTCGACGTCTTAGGGCGGAGACTAAACGAAGAAGAGAACGGGAACGACAGGCATTACTTTCGCCAAGCACCAGCAGCGATATTTCTGAAATGGCAAACCCTGACATCCCACCAATCATTCAACCCAATCCCCCACTTCACAACATTGAGGAAGACCCCGAAGATGCTGATCATGATGATTTGGATGATCCCCCTCCCCAGATCATACAAGGAGGTGGGAATCCACCAAACATGGAGCAGCAGCACTTCGAGGCACCCCCTCCCAACCCGAACCAAAACCCACCAAACAACCAGAACCAACCAAATCAGCAAAATTTCCAAAACCAGCAAAATCAGCAATACCATAACCCCCATCAGAATCCCCCGAATCCGAATGATTTCAATGATCCGAGGAACTATTTCATGCCTCAGAACTACTACCCACAGCAATACCAAGGCGGGCCTGAGAACAATCATCAAGCAGCAGCTGCTGCTGATTACATGCAGCCGATTTTAGAGCCATATCTGAATATTCCTGGACAAGCTCCATTCTTGGCCAGGAATTTCGAACTGAAACCGGCCCTAATCAATCTAGTCCAGAGCAACCAGTTTGCCGGAGCAAGTCATGAAGATCCCCATGATCACCTGCAAACCTTCCTAGAATTGTGTGACACGATCAAGAATCGTGATGTACCCGCAAACACTATTCGACTAAGGCTATTCCCCTTCTCTCTGACAAGCGGAGCACGAACATGGTACCAGTCACTGCCCGTAAATCAGAAGTCTACATGGGAAGATGTGATCAGAAACTTCCTAGCAAAATACTTCCCGGAGTCCAAGGTGGATGAATGCCGCTCCAAAATTGCGGAATTCAAGATGAAACCAGACGAGTCCTTGTATGATGCAAAGGAAAGATTCTTCAACCTACTCAGGAAGTGTCCTCAACATGGCTTCCATGACTGGGAGAGACTGAGAAAGTTCTACAGTGGTCTGACCCCAGCATGGAAATCCATGCTTGATGCTGCCGGTGGTCAACATTTGCTCTACATACCGATGGACCAAGCATGGGCAAAGATTGAAGCCATGAGTGTCAACCGTTCTGTTCTAACTGATGATGGTAATCCCACTCCCCCTCGTGGTTTGTGTGTTGTAGGTACAGTAGAGAAGTCAGACATTGAAAAGCTTCAAGAGCAAGTGGCAGCGTTGTCTGTGAATCAAGGAGTTGGAAGTTCTGCGCAGGGACAACAAACTGATGTGATCTGTGGACTGTGTCAAGGTGCTCACGCAACAGACACATGCGAGCAAGTCACAGCTGAGAGCTGTAACTATGCAGGAGCCTTTCCAAATAGACACCCGAATTTGTCTTATTCAAACAACAACGCCTTGAATTCACATCTCTTGAGTAAGCCACAACAGCAGTTCAACCCTCAGCAGAATCAGGGATTCAATCAGAACAGGGGCCAACATTTTCAGAATCCAGGTTTCCAACCTCAGATCCAGCAGAGGCCGCCTCAGAATTTCCAGAACCTTCAGCCCAATCAGAGTTTCCAGCCTCAGTTTGTCCCAAACCAAGGCCAGTGGAATCAGAATCAGCAGCAAAATCAGAATCAGAATCAAAAGCCTCCTTCAAGGCTTGAGAATCTGATGACCGATTTCATCACTAGTCAGAAAGAGATCAACAATCAACTGCAAGCCTCCATCAGAAATGTGGAGACCCAAGTTACACAGATGGCTAATGAGATGCAGAAAAGGGACAAAGGAACATTGCCTAGCACTGCGGAAAAGAACCCGCAATGCAAGGCAATAACTTTGAAATCTGGAAGAGTGCTAGCTGGACCGAAGGGAGCGGATACTGGAGCGGAATTTGAAGAGGATGATATTGTTGACAATGCTGGTAAGGAAGCTGATAATGGGAACGAAGCGGAAAAAGAGACAGCCGAATTGCAGACTGAAGCTGCGCCTGAAACGGCTGAAACAGATAAGGGTACAGGTGAAGGTACAACTTCCTTCCCTTCACCACCAAAAATTGCTAATAACAAGTACATGCCCAGGATTCCTTATCCTGCGCGGCTTAAAAATAAAGAACATGATCTTAAATTCAAGAAATTTCTGCAACGATTAAAGTCTGTAGAGATAACCATTCCTCTCACAGAAATGATTTCCGAAATGCCCATCTATGCTAAGTTCTTGAAAGAATTGATTTCAGGAAAAAGGCAGGTTGAGCAGGAAGAGGTAATTATTCTCAACAGCACGTGCAGTGCCATCGTTCAGAGGAGAATGCCTGAAAAGAAAGAGGACCCCGGATGTTGCACACTTCCAGTACAATTCGGAAAGGCCAAAGTGAGTATGGGGCTTTGTGATTTAGGATCAAGCATCAATGTGATGCCACTAGCTATGGCTGTTCGCCTTAAGCTTGGAGAAATTCAACCGGTCAAGATGAGACTGCAGCTTGCAGACAGATCGATCACTCAGCCCGTAGGAATCCTCAAGGATGTTGTGGTCAAAACCGGGCAGGTTCTTTTCCCGGTCGACTTCATCGTCCTCGACATTGAAGAGGATTCTGAAATGCCACTTATCCTTGGACGCCCATTTCTAGCCACTGGTGGTGCACTGATTGACGCTAAATCCGGAAAAGTCACCTTAAGGGTCGATGGCGAGGAGATCATCTTTGATATGGAGAAATTGCAGAAATTTCCGAATGACAGTTCTTGTTTTTCATTTGAAAATGTAATAGTTAGGGAAGAGCTTGACTCTGAACTTGAGTGTGAAATGATGCTGGATGAACCATCAAAGCAGGTACTGAAGCCTGCTGGCGTGGAGCACAAAGGATGCAAAGCCGTTCACTTCGCCGATCCCGAAACAGGGGATTTGGAGGAATTTGACGGCATCGAATTCCATGATGACGCCAACCAAGAGGAGGAAGAGGATCCTGTACTGATGCAGGATCCCGAAGGTAAATCTGTTCTCCCACTACCAAATTCTCGCAAACTACTCCCTTCCGTTGAATGTCCACCAGAGCTTGAACTTAAAACATTACCCGATCATCTCAAGTACGCGTTTCTCGCAGAACATAAAAAGTTACCCGTGATTGTTTCGGCTAAGCTCTCCCAAGAGCAAGAAAATGCTCTGGTGGACGTTCTTAAGAAACATGTACATGCAATAGGTTGGACCATTTCTGATATAAAAGGAATAAGCCCTTCTATTTGCATGCACAGGATTCTAATGGAAGAAGAGTTTAAACCCTCCCGTCAACCTCAGAGGCGATTGAACCCCCTTATGCAGGAAGTGGTAAGGAAAGAAGTTATCAAGCTCTTAGATGCTGGTATAATCTATCCTATCTCTGATAGCAAATGGGTTAGCCCGGTGCAGGTCGTACCCAAACGAGGAGGGATGTGCATAACCAAGAATGAGCAAGGAGAAGAGGTTGCAACCAGGCCAGTGACCGGATGGAGAGTTTGTATCGATTACCGGAAGCTGAATGAGGCCACACGCAAGGACCATTTTCCATTGCCATTCATTGATCAGATGCTTGAAAGGTTGGCAGGGAGAGAGTTTTATTGCTTTTTGGATGGTTATTCTGGTTATAATCAGATTGTTATTTCCAGTGAAGACCATGATAAAACCACTTTTACTTGCCCGTACGGCACTTTTGCCTATCGACGGATGCCTTTTGGTTTGTGCAATGCACCTGCTACTTTTCAAAGATGCATGATGTCTATTTTCTCTGAATTTATCGAAAAATGCATCGAGGTCTTTATGGATGACTTCTCTGTATATGGAGATACGTTCGAAGATTGTTTGACCAATCTTGCTAAGATTTTAAAGAGGTGTGAGGACACTAACTTGGTTTTAAATTGGGAAAAGTGCCATTTTATGGTCACTGAGGGCATAGTGTTAGGTCATCGCATTTCTCGTGCAGGCATTGAAGTTGATCCAGCCAAAGTTTCCATCATTTCCAATCTCCCTCTTCCTAACTCGATCAAATCAGTTAGGAGCTTCTTAGGGCATGCCGGTTTTTACCGGCGATTCATTAAGGATTTCTCTAAAATTGCCAAGCCGCTCACTAACCTGCTTTGTAAAGAAAATCCTTTCTTAATAAATGAAGCGTGTGTCCAAGCCTTTGACACGCTCAAGAAGATGTTGGTTTCTGCACCGATAGTGCAACCACCCGATTGGTCACTGCCTTTCGAGGTAATGTGCGATGCTAGTGGTCTCGCCATGGGCGCAGTTCTTGGACAACATAAGGAGGGGAGACACTGCGTAATTCATTACGCAAGTCATGCCCTGAATGAAGCCCAAGTTAACTACACCACAACGGAGAAAGAGATGTATGCTGTAGTCTTCGCGTTTGACAAGTTCAGACAGTACCTGATAGGTACGAAGACCATAGTATACACTGATCATACAGCATTGAGATACTTGTTTAGCAAACAAGATGCAAAACCTCGATTAATCAGGTGGGTACTTCTGTTGCAAGAATTCGACATCATAATAAAAGATAGGCGAGGTCGAGATAATGGTGCTGCTGACCACTTATCTCGATTAGATAATGATAAAAAGGAAAAAGCCGTCAATGAAGATTTCCCGGACGAACAGTTGTTCGCGTTGCATCTACATAATCAAGCTTGTCCATGGTTTTCCGACATCGCTAACTTCTTGGCATGCGGAGTAACCCCCCAGTTTTCGAACTATCATCAGAGGAATAAGTTCAAACGAGATGTATTAAGTTACTTCTGGGAAGAACCTTATCTCTTCAAACACTGCCCTGATTTAATAATCAGGCGATGTGTGACCGAGCTTGAAGCTTATCAAATTGTCAGAAAATGCCATGAATCAGAATATGGAGGTCACCATGGTCCCGCTCGAACGGCCCACAAGGTCCTCGAATGTGGATTTTATTGGCCTCACATCTATGAGGATTGCAGGACATTTGTTAAGGGCTGTGACAGATGCCAAAGATTAGGAAACATCTCCAAGAGGGATGAGATGCCTCAAAAGGGGATTCTCACACTTGAGATCTTTGATGTATGGGGCATTGACTTCATGGGACCGTTTCCACCATCTGGTGGAAACTACTATATCTTGGTAGCTGTCGATTACGTATCCAAATGGGTCGAGGCTGTCGCATTACCGACCAATGATGGTAGCCAAGTCATCAAGTTCCTCAAGAACAACATTTTCAGTCGATTTGGCGTACCTAGGGTGGTGATATCTGATGGAGGAACACACTTTATTAATAAAGGTTTTGAAACTTTAATGAGTAAAAATGGGATCCTCCATAAGATAGGCACGCCTTACCATCCTCAGACTAGTGGTCAAGTCGAAGTATCCAATCGCGAATCAAACACATACTCGAAGCCACTGTCGGGATAACCCGTAAGGATTGGGCACGTAAGCTCAATGATGCTCTATGGGCATACCGCACAGCATATAAGACTCCCATCGGGATGTCTCCATATAGGCTGGTCTTCGGAAAAGCCTGTCATTTGCCTGTAGAGCTAGAGCATAAAGCTTACTGGGCCGTTAAAACGCTTAACTTCGATCCGAAAGTTGCTCAGAGCAAACGTAAGTTGGACCTCAATGAAATTGAGGAAATACGAGCGCAAGCTTATGAAAGCTCTCGAATTTACAAGGAGCGGACCCAGAAGTTGCACGATCGCCGGATCAAACCTAAGTATTTTTATGTTGGTCAACATGTGCTATTGTTCAATACTAGGTTGAAGCTGTTCCCCGGAAAGCTCAAATCTAGATGGGAAGGACCACATGAAGTACTAGAGGTGTTCAAAAATGGAGCTGTCAGGATTCGAACTGGCAGGGGCGATATAGTGGTGAATGGACAACGATTAAAAGAGTACCTCGGACAGTTCGATCCGGAGAAAGAAAGCCAAGCAGTGGCAGACCCGGCTTACACTCAATAAGAAACAGCATTTAAAAATACAAAAATTTCAGTTTATATATATATATATAGTATATATTTACAGTATTTATTTCATGGCAAGAAAGTACCCAAAGATCAATTAAACATTTAGAGTACTAAGACTCTAAATGTGAGGATGTTGATATTTGGAGAAAATCTAATGCATTTCATTCATCTATCTTGCAGAAGTTCGGAACCCCCCCAAAAAAAAAAAGAGAGGAGCAGATAAGAGCAACATGGAAAAACCAGGTTCTTGGTTGGATTAGTTCTATAAATCTGAGAAAATGTTTTCGGGAATTGAAGAAATTCAATACTCGAAATAGAATTCACAGATAAAATGGAACTGACCCAACCTAATTTTATGCAAGTGGATTATTTAATTTTCAGCCTGCATTTTGAATTTACTTGGACTGAAATTATTCAGCCCAAATCAAATAAAATGGACGCAGGCCCAATATCACACTCGGGCCCAGTCCAAGAAAATTCGAAAATTCAAAATCCTTTGTCGCGGAAGGACCTTTGTCGCGATGTCATGCATCGCGACCAGGCCCTGTTCCGCGACAAAATCCCTTTTCCTTCTTAACCCTTCCCCACATCTTGTCGCGATGCACCTTGTCGCGGAGCATGACTCCGCGACCAAGCCCTGCTCCGCGACACAACCTGCGTTGACTGTCTCCATACTGAACTTTGTCGCGGTGGCCTTGTCGCGGAGCATGACTCCGCGACCAACCCTCAACTCCGCGACCTCTCTCATGTCGCTATGCCTTGTCGCGGAACCTTGTTCCGCGACAAAGTCTCGGATTCCGCGACAAAAGTTCAAGTATTTATACCCCCCCCCACCCCCTCCAGTTTCTTTTCACCTTCCTCCTGTCATTTCAACTTCTTTCAGTTTCTTCATCTTCTTTTCCCCCATTTTTCTCTCATCCGAACGAACACCACGTGTTCTTCGCACCCTTACCACTCTTTTTCTAAGGGAAACTATGGACCGATTTCATGGACTCCTCCCAAACCTTGGACCCGTGCCTAGACCCGAGCCAAGGAGGGGAGGGTAAACCCACTTTTCCCACCTGTCCATAGCCTCTATCGAACTCTTTGGCTTCTTTTTCTTATTTTTGGGGTTGAGAATGACATAATGTGGTTTGTGTGAGTTTTTGTTTTCTTTGTTTTTCGATTTTGAATGCTCTCGGTTTTAAGGAGCTCTTTGAAGTCCTTTTGAAACCCTTAAAAACCTACTTGAGAGTTGTTTTAAAACTGTTAATGGATAAAGTTTTTGAAGGTTTAAAAACTGGAAAGAACAAACTGATGAACATTTGGGTATTGTTTTGAATATCTTGATGTTATTGGTTTGATTGATCTTGATGTGATGTGCAGTGTTATTTTGGTGTAATAAAAGAGGTAAGATCTTTTTGGGCACATTTGTTCCCATGTTAGAAATCTCAAGGGAATAAATGTTTGTTTGTTTATGGAAATATAGTACAAACACCCAATAGGAAGCTTCCACTTTTAATAAAAGCAACCTTTTAGAAAAAGACAAAAAGAGTTATTTTTGTTTAATGTTTGACTTGAGTTTTTGTTCCCAATGGAACACTAGTGTGAGTAAGATAGCAGTACTTTTGTCACCCAACTGCTATCTTTTTCAAAAATCCAAAATGGGACCACTCACATCCCACTTTTGTTAAATAAAACAAGTCAACCATTTTTAAAATTAAAAACAGTGTTTGCAAATTTTTGGATGCTTTAACTGTCCAAACAGTCCAAGCTATCCAGAAACAGCAAATCCGTTCCGCCACGTCTTCATTGCACATTCCAATATTCGAGCATTCCATTTCCATCTATCCATCTTATTCCACTTCCAACAAGTGTCTCGGACTTGTTTAATAAAACCGAAAACTTCTAGGCCCAATGGCCCATTAAAAAGATTTTAGGCCCAATGGCCACTTTTATTTTATTTTGGGCTCTTTAGCCCATTTAAAACCAAATATTATTTGCATGTGCTTTAAATTAAAATTCAAGCCAGAAATTTAATAATCTCACATCTAGAGCAAAGCTCTAAATGTGAGGATGTTGGTTTCTGAACTTGAATAATTTCTGAAAATCACATAAAAATTGGATTCATCACTTCTTATCTTTTCAGGGGTAATCCTCCCATTCCAGACCCTGCTCCAGAGGGAACCAAGTTGCTGGACTTGCCGGTCGAACTCCTTGGTGAAATTATCTCCCGGATAGGAGAGGATGAAATCAAGGGGGTGTTTACTGCACAACGAGTATGCAAGAAGTTCAGAGATGCTGGAAACCTTGCCATCGTGTACAAGCGATGCGAGGTTATCACCTCCACGGTGAAGAGATGGCAAGAAAGGATCCGTCGGCAGAAGGAGAGATTCCTGCGAATATGCACAGCTGCAGGAAACTTCAACCTTCAGCTCATTCCAGCACTCAGGGCATTTGCAGAGGGGAATGAGGAGCGCGCTTGTGAACTGCTACGCCCGGGACTTGAGGACAACCATAAGACGTCAATCTTCACCCGCGGATTGATGCTTATGAGTAAGACTGATGAAAGCCAAGTCGAGCAGGGAATCAGGATGATCGACAGGATGGTGACAGATCGATCAGTTTTCCGGTATACGTCCCTCAACGTTCTCGCTTGGATAACAGACCACCCAGACAACCCACAACTGTGGGCAGGCCAAGGAGTCAGAGTCTATTGCCCGAGATGGCATGCACCTCTGAGAAACCGCGATTGGTGTCTGCGTTGTGAGCTTTCCAGCTGCGTCCTCTGGCTCCGATACATGCCCTGAAGAAAGAAGGACGAATCCTAGTTTATGTTATCCTGCTTCATTTCATTCCCATTCTAGTAGTAGTAATCTGCAAGGGAATCCTCCTTTTGTGTGTGCAGGTTTGTATTAACTGCACGAGAATCCCTTGCCTTGGTTGTATTTACTGCTTTCCCTAAATTGGAACTCATCTTTTGAGACCACTGAACAATTCTTTACTGCTTTCCTTTGAAAAGATGTCTGCACAGTCCGAGATGAATAAGTGACTGTCAGGCCAAAAATATGCTGTTGACATACTCAGTATGTCAGCAGTGCCTCTTTACTGCTTTCAATTAAATAACCAGCAAAAATATGCATAAACTTGCTCTAAATTCACAGGTTGAATTTAGGCTTGTGATTAAATTTTCAAACTTTTAAATTGGGATAATATAATTGAGAACATGCATGACATGAATTCCTGAGGTTTTGAGCTATAAAAATTTAATGATGCGATCAGCTTATTGGGTAATAAATCTGCATGCTAGAGATTTCGATTGAATAAATTGTTAGAATTAAGCTTTGATTAAATTTGAGAATACTGTATGACATGAATTAACCCAACCTTGTGAGATTTGAGCCATGAGTCACTTTTACTCATTCATTTTCTTTGATGTGTGAATCATTTTGATTAAAGGAAACTAGAACTTGCGATTGGGACCGATTCAAGACCATGCCATATTCCCGAAATCGAGCATATGATCGAGGCACCTAAAAAACCCAAATTTTGGCCTTCGTTTGAAATCCAAACCCAAAAATATTTTCCCTTTAGGATTAACCAATTTGAGCCTATAAGCCTAATTTTTCTTTGAAGCCCTCTATATTATTCATAGCCTTATAAAAAGACCAAGAAATTCAAACCCAAGTGTGCAAGGATGAATTCTATCAAGGCATTACAATTTCTGATCATCAATAAAAACCATAAATCGGTATTCTATAAACCGATTCAAAAAAAAAAAAAAAAAAAAGAGTTGAATTTCATTCAACATCAATAAATTGCGAATGACAAGCAACTAGACAATAGTCTAATGTCATGCAAAAGAAAATCAAAAAGAAAAAGAAACAATGATGATCATAAATTTTAAATAAAAATGCCAAGATATGATAGATTAATTCTTGCCACTTCTTAGCCCAATAATTCCCTTTTCCCACCTAATGTTACAACCGTATGCCCCGTTATAACCCTTAAATAAGACCTCGTGATCTCGATTTGAAGAAATGAGCCGGTGGCGAGTTGGTCTGATTGCAAGCTTATGGCATAATTTAATTAAATTTGATTTTGAGCGTCCATGATTAAACCCCAATTGAGAGTGAGTGATCTTTCCGATTCTCTTATAAGTGAGGCCTTTTCTTATTACACATATTCATGTCATACCTTAATTCTAATTTTTGATCTTTGCATTTTTCAAACATGATATTCATGAAGGATTGATAATAATGTTTGATTTGTAGGCCCGATGTAGTGAGCAAGTATCATTTCATTAAACACTGCAATCAAGGGAATTCAATACTTGTAGTTTTTGATTGTCTTATCCCAATCTAAAAAGAATGATATTTTTGAAGCCACGAAAATGAATTGAATATGTAGAGTCCGTGTTCTTACGAACATTGACTCTGACTGCTCGGGGACGATCAGTATTAAATGTGAGGATGTTGATAATGGCCAAAAATGACCATTATTTTCAATCCATTTCCGTGTCTTAAACGGGCATTTGATCGCATTCCGGTCTCACATTAAGTAAGAAAGCAGTCGAATTGGACTGATTTATGCATAATTGTAAAAATAATAAGCTGGTGTGAAAAAGACATAAATATGTAATTTTATTACATATTTATGTTAGAAAAATCCAAAAACATGAGAAAAAGAAAAGGAAACAAAAAGATGGGCAAAAGATAGAAAAGCCCACAAAAAGAATATTTTCGGCCCATCTGGCCCAATCCAGCAGGCCCAGGAAGACCTTTGTCGCGGAAGCCCTTGGCGCGATGCAGTGTTCCGCGACAAAGGCATGTTCCGCGACCAACTGGCCCCAAATGAAGAGGAGACCAGCCAAGCCCCTGGCGCGATGACCTTTGTCGCGATGGCATGTTCCGCGACAAAGGCATGTTCCGCGACCAAGATGCACAAATAGAGACACAAGACCCAGTCGAGAAGCCTTGCCACATGCAGTGTGTTCCGCGACCAACTTGATGTTCCGAGACAAAGCTGTGATGTGTGTGATGTCTTAAGACACAATGGGCTAGAATCAAGGCCCATGGGCTTAGGGTTACACTCCTATAAATATGAGGTGTCTCCCATGAGCTAAGGGTTGTTGGGAAGGTTGGAATTTTGTTAGAAGTTCTTGAAGGCAAGCAGTAGGAGTTCTCTCTTAGGTAGAGTAGTTTAGGTTTATTTTCTTGTATTATTTAATTTTTGCCCTTAGTTTAGCTTAGTTTAGTGTTTTACTGTTCACAGTGCTTAGATAGCCACTTTTACACTATGTTTTGGTTTCTAAACTCTTGTTTTAGGGTTTGTAATACCCAAATCATGGGTATTAACAATACCTCTTCAATAATATGGGAAAACATTCATCATTTGTGTCCCAAATCATGAAATGGGTCTCACACCCCATGGATTTATGCTTTCTTTTTCATTTTGGGGTCATTTGACCCCCATTTTGGTATTTTTATGTTTACTGTTGGCTTATTATGGATAATGTTGTGTGGATGTGTGATCAAACCCTAGATTAGGACTCTTGCTTTATTTTTAATGTTCTGCCCAGCCTTGTTATTTTTGTTTAAGCATGTTCTTCCTTATTTTGAATGTTTCTTGCTTATTTTTAGCTTAGAATAGCTTTTTGATCTGAAATAGGGTGAGATCACGCTGTTTGCATGCCACTGTTCATTTCTGCTTTTTCTGACTTCTGTCCTGAACCACCTTGGGCGCCAACCGCCTTCTGGCGCGGAACCACGTTCCGCGACAGAGTGGCTGTTCCGCGACCAAGGTGTTTCAAGACACTTGTCTCCATAATTTAAAACCCTTTGTCGCGGAATACCTTGTCGCGGAGCCACGTTCCGCGACAAAACTGTCCATGCATAGCGACAAAGGAGCCAAACTCTTGCATTTTGTCTTCATGGCTTCTTGTCGCGGAATCATCTTGTCGCGGAGCCACGTTCCGCGACAAACTCCCATTCCGAGACAGAAAAATTATGCCATGTTCCTTGACTTTTGACCACCTTGTCGCGGAATACCTTGTCGCGGAACCACGTTCCGCGACAAAATTTCCATGCATAGCGACAAGGGTTCAAATGCCTTAGAATTCTCTGAAAACACTTTGTCGCGATGTCACCCTTGTCGCGGAACCACGTTCCGCGACAAAATCTCACATAGCGACAAAGAGGCGTTATGCTGCCAAAAATTCTAAAAACTTGTCGGGATGTCCATGTCGCGGATCTCGGTCCGCGACAGAATTTATGATATCGCGACAAGGGTTTCTCTCTCTATTTGATCTTAAACAAATTTCATTCTCTCCCTATTTTATATTGCAACACTCACATCACAGCCCCACGGGTTAGGATGTAACATTCTGGAATTGCAATATAGGGTGTTATGCTGCCCAAATTTTGATTCTCCATTTGCATCACTTAACTGATTGAACCCTTGACTCATTAATGATTAAAGATTGAGATTAGCAATAATCACTCTTCAATAATCATCATGATTAAAGGACCTTTGTTCAATTGCCATTAAAACATTCTTGTATGAACAAAATCCTGACGGCTTAAACAGATAATCTGGACTGTAATTAATTATGGTAGGAAGGATTATTTAAGACCATCACATGTGGACCCAATCCACAACCTTGCATGAGAAACCAATGTCTCTCATACAATGGATCCTCTTTTGTTTCTTATTTATTTTGTCTTTGTGTGTTGTGTGGAACCATTAGTAAAGAATACATCAGACTAACGTTGGCGGGTACTCCCTCATGGATAACTAGCTCGTATTCTGGGTATTAGTTACTAATTGTTATTTTGCATGGTCTGAATGGCTGTCAGTGGAAGCCTTGGCGGTTCGCCCATCCGGGGTTATAATAGCTGCTCGACTGACTCCCATCCAGATATAGTTTTATTTTTATTATCTTAATTTCCAAACCCAAATTCCAATCTGTAGTGGGAGTCAGTTGGCATCAGTCAATGCCAACTGATGATCATTATAGAAGGGAAGCATGTAGGTTTTTATCCGGATTCACAGACAGTGGAGGCCCGACTGGTGCTGACACCACCATTATAGGGTCTACGCTGTCTAAGTTCGCTCCATCCGAGTGATTGGGAAATTGGACAGTAGATGTTTACAGTCCACCTGATCATTCTGCCATTACTTCGGTCCCTTGACCACTTCATTCTGTGTTTCACCCTCTGTCTAGACCCGCATCTATATTTTGGGTCAATTAATTTTACACTTCCATATATCTTTATGCATGATAATATTATATACTATTGTGGTCGGTACTTATTTTGGGATCCTTCCCTTGGACAATAGAAGTCTAGATCTTAAACAGATATTGCTTTATAAATTTCCAACAAAAACCTCTTTATAAAATCCGGATCTGAGTAAGGGATAAATTCTTCAGTTATGACTAATTCATATTCTATCAAGGGTTATATTTTGGGAATTAAGAAGCAGATTCAGCGATTAGGTCTCGCCTAGACTGAAAGGGTCTGTGTTTTAACTGAGAGTCTAGTACCTGACAGGGAATGATTTTCAAATCCATTATTTCCGGAATTGCTGGTTGATGGAAATGTAAGATTAAGTGCTACACCGAGATGGGGTCCACTTGGATTCAAATACAGTGTAGTAAATAATCTTGGAAAGACATCATCCAGGCCTTGGTTATTTTCCAAGATAGGGTTGAGTTTTCTTTCAACCGCTATCTTCTTCTGCCAAAGCCTACTTTTGAGTCCTGAGTGAGTGCATCCGGAACAAACTAATTTATTAGTTCGTTTCATTAGTTTGTATCTCATAATCACCCGGAAGGAAGTGAACACATTAGTGGTTCACTGAGAGCCGGGAATTCTTGATCCATACTCCTTCATTCTGACGGGGAGCTGTCTTTTACTACCAGGGTCAGATTTTCAAAACCTCCGAGTGATAGGATTTTAAATGCTTTCTTTACTGCTTTCTTTTAACCGCTTTCATTAGAGGTCACTCGGTTGTATTGAGAGTTGTGTAACTGCTACTAGGATTGACAGTTAAGGGATAGTTTAGGGCTTGATTCAAATCTTTGGGTGTGACATGGGAGAATGATAGTGGTACTTGGCATTTCAATAAATGAATTGTCGGGTGTTGCTTTTCCACCACAGATGAAGTAGCATACCCAGGCCAGGGCAGTTACGAATCCGTGGTATCTTAGAATTTGAGGTCTTAAGAACATGTAAACTCATATTGCAAGTACCTGTCTATTAAAGGGAAAGCCTTATTGAGAGCATGAGAATTAGCTATCTGATAGAATTATCCCAAACAAAGATCTGCGTATGAAAATGGAAGTTTAACATTGCTGTATCCCACTCTTGTCCAATTTTCATTCTTTCCTTCCTGTCCTTTCTGTCTACATTGTGACTCAACTTCACGGTTGGCACAATGATCCTTTTCCCTGCTTTCATAGATAATGTTTACCGCATTCCTAGAATAATTCTTATCCGCTTTCTAGAATAGATTTATTTGCTTTGTAGATTAATTTAACTGCTTTCTAGATCTAATTTACATTCATGTCAGTAGTTATTAATCACCTTTCAAACCTATTGAGCAATACGAATGGAAAATCTAGTAAAACGACGTGGGACCTGCTTCTATCGCACATCCTCCAGTGAACGATCCGGTCTTACTATAAATTACTGCAATTTTTGACACCGTGCGCTTTCGGGCCACAGTTTCTTAAACACGAGCAATAAAAACATGACTACTTATAAATATATCCCTAATCACAACTCCGCCATCATAAATTGGTTTCATTAAATAAAATCTAAACCAGGACTATGATTTTTCGGAAAATACTCATGTAGTGGGAACTTGCCAAAAGTTTCATGGCAGGAACTCTCATGGCAAGAATTGATGAGAAGTATCATGGCATACTTGCCGGGGATCCTCAGTGTGACAGGCTGGAGGTCAACCTATCCCGGCTATGCCATGAGATTTGTCAACATTTCATGACAGGGAGGACCACAACGCCATTTGAAATTAAAGCACCACACTTGAGTAATAAAAAGACTAACAATCTTGATGTATCCCTAAACCCTTTCCCGCGAATCATAACTCTTTTCTTGTAATAAATCTAACCTGGTATAATTTTAGAAAAAGCTCGTGGGACGGAAATTGTCAAAAGTTTCAACCACAATCATGCAATTTATGCAAGTGATGCATGACCTAACATACACCTATCTACCCTATATGCAAATGCAACGAACATGCCTAGCCAGCACCTAAAACCCGGGCGGTATGAACCCACGGGTGAGGATATCATCAACTCCAACCCGTTACAGGGTAACATACACCATCCCTGCAGGGACCACATGCATCACAGCCCAAATCATCCACCCTGAAGGGCCAACAGGCATAACAACCAATAGCAACAGGCATCACCGCCAATAATCCACCCCGTAGGGTCATCGGGACTCAACAACACATGTAAAGGCTTCCCAACTAGACATTTCAAATATGTCCTTCCATTTCTCATGCAATACCACACATTAAAATAAACATACCCGAGGGGCCAACTGACATAACAACCAATAATCCATAAATTCCTTAACAGTCCAAGAAATATGACATGATTTAATACATAAAGCTTCCAGCCATAGTCAAGCAATTCACGGCATCACTCCATAACATTTAGAGGTAAATAATTCATTTAATTGCTCAAGCCCTGCACACTACAGTAATGAAATTGAAATGGAAAAAAATGGATTACATATATATATATAAATCAATATAGGCCACGTACACTACATTTTCCACTCTATAGGTTATCAAGTTTGACCTTCACTCTGCACACTACTTTCACACTTGATTTACATATATAATTACATATATATAAAACTCACCCATCAGTACATCATTGAGCAGGGCTTCGGATTTATTTCCATGGAGTGGAATTTAAATTATACTATACTAGTAACCATAGATAGAGGAGGCTTCGATGCCAGAGTATTCAGAGTAAGCCTGGATTTTCACTATAGAATACTAAATAACAAATCAAATTTATCTTAGACAATTCCACATTCTACTGTAATCACCACAAACAAAATAAAAAACATTTGCAGCTCTGAGTTAGAAGAAATACGCAGACGACGAGATGGAAATTTCAGAAATATTGATAATGCACATAGAATCGGAAATCACTCCCAATACCCCCAAACACGTAATTTAAGCACACAAATCCCTTGCCTTGGTGTTAGGAGTGATCAACAACACCTCCGGAATGTTCGATTCGACTTGGTCGATCAAACCTCCAAATCCCCAAATAACATTTCAAAACACCTCCAAATCACCACAAAAACGAACGAAATAAAAATCAATCCGAAGAAGACGACGAGGAGAAACACTTACCAATAACCGATTAATCAATCGGCCAAGAAACGCGATGATTCGAGTGAGTCCAAGATCACCCCCTTTCTTCCTTTCTCTCTTGGCCGTTCGGCCCTTCCCCCTCTTTTCCAATTTTACAAACCTAGCACAATGACCCCTCTTAAATCAATTAATTGGGTATTAACAAAAAGGCCCTTCTACTCTCACTTAACACAATTGAAACCCCATCCGGACTTAAGTGAAATAAAATCAGTCACCAAATAATTTAAACAGTCCAATTCAATTATATTGGGTCATTACATTGATAGTAGCCAACCGAAAAATTAGAAATAAAGTGATACCGAGTCCGACCCTGCCGGGCTGGCCCAACGAACCCCTAACCCCACTTAGGTCTTAGAATATGAAAAACTATTAGAGTTTGAAGTTTGAAATTACGGTAAAAAATAGTTTTAAATTAATACTTCATCTGTCTTGTGAAATTGTAATATTTTATTTTTTGTTATTATTTATTATTTAATTTTGACTCAAATTTTTATCATAGTTATATAAGAAAAAATATAGTCAAGTGAGATCTTATTGGAATCGTTTTCTTGTAGTTTTATAATATTAACTTTTTATAATTTTCACTTATACACAATTTGAGTTATTAATCATTAAAAAGTGTATGGAACTACGTGCAAGATATGAATGTTGCAATTTTATAAAAACTGAGGAAATATAATTTTGAATATTAATTTTTGGGATTAGAATTGAAAATTAGAATTTGAAGCTAAAAGTTGGGAATATAACCTTTAGGGTCCGTTTGGTTTGGAGAAATCTTAGATTACCAGTGGAAATGTGATTTCTGGGAATGTAAGATTACTGAGAATATGAGATTACCGGGAATCTTAATTTTTAGTGTTTTAAGATTATTGCGTTTGGTTAGATTAGGAATCTAAACTTTCCGTTTCTAATCAATTTACTATAATGTTCTTGAATTTTAATTGAACAAATTTATAAATATGTCATTTTGATACAAAATAGTGATAATATTTCAACCGACTTATTTAAAAAATATAAAAAAATCGTTATATATAATTTATTGTATGATAATTAGTAATTTAATGTCACTAAAATGCTTATTATTTTTATTTTTTTATATAGAATATAAATAAATTTTAAGCAAATATGAAAATATTTATTTAAAAAATATGTTTAAATAATTTAAAATTTTTCAATTGATTTTTAAAATTAAATTTCACATATTTATCATTTTTTAGAATACAAATATCTAAATGTATAAAATAAAAAAAGTATAAAGTGTAAGGGTATGAATGATACATTAGTACAAAAGTAGGAGAAAATGAGGTGGTAACCTAAGAATACCTACCTCTTTGGTGGGAATGTCACATTCCCACCCAAAACCCTCAACATTCCCACCTCAATGAGAATGTAACATTACTACATAAAAATTGCAGGCAAACCAAACGCATGCATATAACATTCCCTACCAATGCCCCCAAACCAAATGCCCCCTTAGAGTTGAGTTTGGAGGTTAAAATTTAGCGGTTAGAATTTAAAATTAGAGTTTTTTTTAGGAGTGGAAGCCAGAGACATTATAGTGGGAGCAAATACTACACAATTACAAAGAGAAAGAGGATCGGGCATGGAACCTAGAGGTGTCAATGTGGGCCGAGCCCGTTGGGCCGGCCCGCCCCGCAAGGCAAAATATGCGGGGCGGGCTTAAGAATTTAAGACCCGTTTATATGCGGGCCTAAACGGGCTTAGCCCGCGGCGGGGCGGGCTTTTGCGGGTTGGGCCTGCGAGCTTTGCCCTGAATTTTTTTTTTTTTTTTTCATTTTACTAGATTTTGAATATTGATTAATTTATTTGGTAAATTATTCAATGTCTAACACTAACTCATTAAGTCATCAAATATAAATCAAAATTTTGGTTACACATTAAATTTCAAATTGTTATACAAATAGTCGATATCTTCTAATATTTCTCTGCTTCTTTATATTATTCATATTAGTTTTATAAGTATAAATTCCTTTTTATTTTATTTATTAAAAATTATGAATACTTGTAAATTGTTATAGTTTGATTGTTAATTATCTTACTTTTAAAATATAAAATCACTGCTAAAACAGGTTAACCTCCTAAAGACTTCGACTGTCAGACACAATATTTTTATCAACCCAGTCATTAATCATAAATTTTTTGTCTTGTCCAATATTTTAAAATATAATACACCCATTTAATATTACAAATTAGAATAAATTCAGTTTTAAAGAATTATTCAACAAAAGTACTATTAAAGTAAATAATTATGCTAAAAAATTCACACTTTAACTATTTATAATTTTAATTTTATTTATAAATCTTTATATCTTGTTTTTAGTTTATACAATAAAAAATATTCACAATTTTATGTTTTTTACATAAAAAAATAAATTTAATAATATTTTTCTAAAAAGCCCGTGGGCCGGCCCGCAAAATCCGTAGCCCGCGTGTGGGGCGGGTCGGGCCTAGGCATTTTGAGCCCGCCCCATTTAAACCCGCTCCACAAAAATGCGGGGCCCGCGCGGACCGGCCCGTTTCGACATCTCTAATGGAACCTCCACCGAACCACATTTCTAAAATTGGAAGGTATGGATTTGACCATTTAGATAATTCATCGTCCCAAGAAAATTAGGGATATGATTTATAATTGGAATTTGGAAGTTAAAATTTAGTGAAATTATTTTTTAAATATAGATTAAGCTAAAATATAAATCGCTATTACTGTTTCCCAAACGACAGCCTTAATAATTCTTAGTAGTAGAGTTTTGAGTTCGGGAGGAAGACGTTCGACGTTCCTGGTTCCCAAGTTTCAGCCTTGAAGTCATTGCTGGCACTGCCACTATTTTGACGGTTGCTTCTCTTGTTTCCTTTCTTCAATTCGGACAACAATCCATCGCAGATGCATTTATTCCTTCAAAAAATCCAACCTTTATGAGTGACAATAGATATATATTGCCTTCTGCTGCATTTCGGCAATCCTCTCTACCCATCTGCGGCCTGCCCTTTTCAAATTCCAATGGCCACCGCACCTTCATCCTCCAGCTCCGTCTTCACTTCCTCTTCCACTAACCGCACTCCTTCAATCAAGCAGGAGCCGCTGCCTAAGGTTACCTTCTTCTCTCCCTCTCTTTTTCGATTTTATTCGATCGCTTGCTTTTGTTATATTTTTTGGGATTTCTTTCTCCAGGACGCTTCAATTGAATTCATTGGTGGTAAAGCCGTGAAAGCAGAATCCATGGAAGAATTAAGGGAGGTGAAAATGGAAGACGTTGTCGTCGAAGAAGATCCTTATGCGTGAGTACCTAGCTGTCTTCATTTCCTCCATTCCTTCCCTTTCTTTGGAAACTAGTTTTGCTTTATGATTCTGCTTCATTTTCTTAGATTAGATGAATGTAAGGGCTTCTTTGGACTGATAAAAATAGTGTGTCCTGCATTTGGCTATTTAGTGGATTGCTTTCACAGGGAAAGTTTGTAGTTTGGTTGCTCTTACTCGGTGGGATTTGCTGTGATCTTTGCTTGATCTTAAAAGACATGTCTTGTTTAAATTTATTCACGGAACTGGGCGTTGTGTGAAATTATTTTAACAAAAAAGCCATTTTTTAATAACTTCTTGCATAGTGACTACATTGCACATTTGCACTCACATACATGTTTTCAAGAATTGGAATTGCCTTTAGCTTGAACGTCTTTGATGACGAAGGGACATTTTAAGTTCAGATTAATCATGATTGGGTTTTTCAGATGATTACTATTTGATTTAATTAGGACGACCACTAATTTAAACAGTTGGATGATTTGATCCAATCTTTTGCGTATGGTTACTGTGACAAGGCTGTCTATTGCTTTTGTCTTTATATTTTATGATGCTCTAATTGACTCATTGTCTATGAAACACTCCTCCAGTTTTTCCGCTTCTATTTGACCATGTGGTGTTTTGGATACAAGATTTTTGGGAACTATTTTTAACTCCAAATAACTGTTTACCTATGCAAGATTTTGATTACTTTTGAGTTATCTTTGGATTTAAGTAATATATACTCCAGTTGTATGTTGTGGTTTATGTATTGGAAACTAACTTAGTGAATTGTTGTTCAAGAAATGTTAGTGAACCAACTCTCCTAAAAGCTCAAGCTGTTAGGGAGTAGAATCCAAGAGCATATATGAGTCCTCAACACACCCCCTCACGCGCAAGGTGAGCTAACCTTGCGAGTGAACCCAAGACAAACAATCTGGACACAGCCGGCCAAAGCAAAGAGTCAAATAACAAAGGCAAAGCCCACAAATACAAATAGGGGCAATAGGACTCGAGACCCTTGACTCTGATACCATGTTAGTGAACCAACTCTCCTAAAAGCTCGAGCTTGTTAGGGAGTAGAATCCAATAGCGTATATCAGTCCTCAACAGTCACTAATAGCAACACCCTTATTATGTGTGCTATTGCTTAACCATTTCCTTTCTACTTTAGTAACTGATAATGGACAGAAAAGTTCCATTGACCTTCTCTTGCCTAAGTTGTGGCATTGATTATAATAGGACTTCAAAGCTCATGAAAATCGAAGGGCTACATGTCATGGATGATATATGATTTGTTGTGATTTCCTAGTTTTATATTCCGACAACCTGTTTTTTATTAGCTACTAAGGTCTTTCTGTTTTAGCTACACAAATGTGCAACAACTGATATCTATCATTCCTTGGATAAGTCTGACAAATGGTTTTTCCAATTTGTTTAATCTCTATGACCTAAGTGAAAACACAGTGAAGTTTTCTCAGCCTCATGAATTTTCTTGAGAACTATGGAGGCTCTGATTCATAATTTTTTGGTTACCACTTCATGGATTTTATATAGTTACAGCTCATACTATGAAATCACATGGAAGTTGGTGAAAATTTCTCTATTAAATTGGAAGTAATTAATTGGTTGACCAAACTTTGTCTACAATTACTGTACTGAACCAATTAAGATGCCACATTTTATGTACTGTGTTTCAGAATGAGACTGCATAATCAATCATTTCTTCACCCCTAATTGGTACTCAACCAAAGTTCCAGAAGCTGAACTCTTTATTGAATCCTGAAACTATCAAATTTGGGAGTATGGTTGCTCCTGTTTTGATCTCCATCTCTGGTATACGCAATCATTATCCTCTGTTTTGTATTCATGAGGTAGCAACCAACCTTTATGCTAAGACATAATTTCATTAAATAAATTCTATATCCTCAGCAGTTTTCTGAGTTGCCACCAAATGTGTATAACATTAAATGAAGGCCATTTTCAGAGATGAACATTATTTTTTCATGTGTGACAACATAAGGCTCCCTTGATAGTTCCTTGACGTTTGTTTCCTTTCATCCAAATCTTTATCTCTTGTCTCTTGGAAATTTCAAAGTATGGTGTTTGGTCAGTCTTTTGCTTATTACAGAGTTCATTACATTATTAGTTGATTTGGCATTACTTTCCATGTTTCTCCTTTTTATCTTCTGTTATGCAATAGATTTTCTATCACCATGATTTCTTTAACAACGTGCTTCGATTGTGTACATATTGATTGCTAATTTCAGAAAGCAGTTTTGCACTGTATTTTTCTACATGAAGAGGTCGTCTTGTTACGGGTGGAATGTGCTTTTAAGTTTCTATTGCTCATTCATGCCTGTGAATTTGTATCAAATTATATGTGACAATCATTCCTCTTGATTCAGTTTTGAAATTTGGAGTTCTCCTGTTCTGAACTATCTTTCTCAACTCCGCTCAGGTTTCTGAACAGCAGAGAGCACATGGATAAATTCAAGAGGTATGAAGCTGACTTGAAACGACAATTGATGCAAAAATATTTCTCCGAAAGGACTATTTTTGGAGGTAAGCCGACTTTGCTACTTCCTAGTGATTCTTATTTGAAACATCTTGTGCCTTTATTTTTATACGGCTGGTTTATGAACAAATTTCTTATTTAGAACTCGTGGACTCTAATTTTATTTTGACAACTGACTCCATCATCATTTACCATTGCAGGCAACATATTCGACGTGAAAATTAATATCGAGGGGGAAACCATCACCGCCAGCAGGTACATTATACACCGAACACATTAGGAAAAAGAAACGCTTTTAAGACAAATTCAAACTGATAAGTGTGATACATTGTTTGTTGCATAGGTCTCCCCAGTATCAATCTTATGTGGATCCAGTTGGTTTTGATGATTTAATCAGCAACAGGCGGAGTCCTCCATCAGCTGAAACTACACCACCTCCAGAAAGTACTTTAAACGAGAAGCCTCCCTCGACCTAAAGCAACATATGGGCATAGAACCTCTAAATTATCTAGCTGTATTTTATGCTAACTAGTCAAAACATTCTGAAGAACGATAGAACACGAGGCAGACGGATGCGTAGTATTGGTTAAAAGATTAATCTCCATGACATGTCTGTCATATTAATCTATGCTTTTTCGTTCTGTGCTGTGGTGTGTGACAAGCTGACTATTCAGATCAGATGCCAAATGAAAGGGGTTTGAAGATCTCACAGTGGTGAGGCCAACTTTTTCCAGATTAAATCTTCAATGTTTTCTTTATTTACCATATAAAGACTAAAAGTATAATATAGTAAGACTAATAATTTCCCTCAACTAATCACTCCCATTTTTATTTATTTATTTATTTTTGGTATTTTTTCTCCACTGTTTCTTTTTCCTTTCTATGGAGTAATACTGAATCTAAATTATACTTACCAAATATATTTCCTAGAAGAAACAAAAAACACAATTATTGCATGTGTTAGGTAATGGGGGCTGCCCACAAATTAAATTTTTTTTAGGAGTCATTAAAGGCATGAGAAATGGGTGGTGTGAGCTCATGCCACACAAATTACAAAGGAAACAAAGGAGAGGGATAGGGGGCGGGTGAGTGTTTGAACCCCGCCCATAAATTAGTTGATTTTGAGATATTTCCAATACACCTAACGGGATCAATTCATCTCGACACAAATCCCATACAAGATCGATAACGTAGTACTGTACCCAAATCCGGGACACGTAAACTAGAACTAGAAAGAATGCAAAAAGAATATGAAAAATGCCTCCAAGAGCCTATATAGGCCAGGAAATGGTAGTGAGAATTCATGCCACACAAATTATAAAAGAATAAAGGGAATGTATAGGATGCCGGGTAGGGAATCGAATCCCCAACCTATATATAGGTTGGGGGGTTGGGGTACCATGATTTTGATACTATGTTATAATATGGATAGAAAATTTCAAATTGATGATGGATAGAATAACCTCCTACCTCTGTTCACATAAGCAATAGGCCATCCACCCACTAATTTATGTGAGAGATTTTCAACAGTAGTGATATTGTGACATGATTTGCCATGTGTAGTAAATAATTAGAGTTTAGCTTTTGGAATTAATTATGAAAAAATAGTTTTAAATTGAGAGAGTTTTGAGTAATGAATTTTTGGGTTAGAGTTTAAATGTTGGAGTTTAAAAAACTAAAAGTTGGGGAAATGAGCGTTCAGAGTTTCAAGTTTAGATGCTAAAATTTAACGTATTTTTAGTATGTATTTTAGAAGCTAAATTCTGGCGTTTGTCCCAAATGCAGCCAACAGAACTGTTCCTTATTCATTTGACGTGGCTAAACAACTTCAACAAATTAAAAAAAAAAAGAAAAAAAAGAGTGCAATTGTGTACAAAACAAACGAGGAAGCATGCAAGAAGTAGGAAACTTTTATTAAGAAATGAAGTTTAAGGACACATGCAAATTTCACCCGAACAAGACACGAGCATTGATCCAACCCCCATCGTACGCATTCTGATTCTCGACACATTTTATTCAAAATGAACAACCACTTGAATTTGTCGATTAGATGAAATAAGCCACATCCTTCCACCGATCTGTTTTGTCATAACTTTTTTGAATTTTTAGGACCCATACCTTGTAATATATGTTGGTATGCAAACGGTCGATACATATTGGATTGAACATAGTGAAGCTAGCAACGTAGGTTTTGATCCCATCACTACCAGAGCGATGAGACTGACTCACAACAGCTTTGCATTTTTTGCCAAACGGTCTTGAGGATATGTCGAGTTCCACGGTTTGACCGTGCGGGACTTCCTTCAAGCCCAGTTCTTTTTTCCCGGCCATCACAGAGACGTGAACGATGCAATTCTTGCATATCTCGTGCATGTCGTTCTGAATAAAAATTCTTGTCGCCGATGATATCAACGCATGGGGAACATATACTATTATTACAAGTAGCAATAGCAGCGGAGGGAAGAACGATGATTTTGGCCACCATGTCATTTTTTTCCCCTTTGCTTTTTATGATTGATTGTGGTGTAATTCTATGTACGTGTTGTGTTTTATACAATGGGGAATGTTTCACAATTACCGTTACTTAATTTTAGGTGAATACCAGGATATTCCCAGGCCTCATTGGACCCAAGACATTACCGTTATTTAATTTTTAATTGATAATATGAAAATATCTATACTATAAAGAAATAATATTATAAAATATTATTGTAATTGTTGTTATTATTAAAGTTTGAACATGACCTCTTTAAGACAATGCTTAATCAAGAAATGAGGATGAGGATAAGGATAGCAATCCCGGGCCGAACCAGCCCCATTGCCTAATTATAAAGAATATTAATTATAGTATGCTCTACGGGTATGGGGAAATGGGATGGGTTTGTACGCTGAATCAACGTGAGCTGAATTGGTGGGTAATGGACAATAGTGTGCTGGTTGGTTGCTTTGGAGTAAGCTTGCAACAATTAAGGCAATCTTAATTATTTTAGGCTAGTCAAATAATTGATTGCATGTATCCATTAAATTGGAAACATTCTATACTTGTTTTTAACTATTTTGGCAGAAACAAAACATTTCCCCCAACCTACCCATCATTTGATTTTCCTCCTTTCTAAAGTATATCCGATTTTTTCCTCTTCCCCATCACCCTTGCTTCCAATCGATCCCATTGTAAAAGTTGGTGCCGTAATTTTGGTGTAGCCGCTGCCGCCACTGATTGACTGAAGAATTTTCTGCCATCGTCGTGTGCGTCCTTGTTGCCAAAGATGTCGTCGCTGGTCAGCCCATTGAATGGAGTTTGACGCGATTCATTGTGTATTTTTTTTGTTTCCTGAATACAATTGGGTCATTGTGGTTTTGGGGGTTATATTTGTTGGTGGGGTTGTGATTGGAAGCAAAATGTGTTAGGAATGCTCTAGATCTGTGATTGATTTTGTTGGTGGGTTTTATGTAGTGTCTGTGAAATAGGTTATACTACTATAGATAGAGATGGTCGCATTGTTCGCGATTTTAGATATTACAGTTTAGTTGCTTGCATTTTTCAATCGGTGTGTGTTTGTTCTCGTGTTCCAGTGCACTGAGGGGGTGTGGTGTGGAAGGTTTATGTGTTGTTTTTTTCCTTCCCTTTGGGTGTGGAGATGGGGGTGGAAGGGTTTTAGTGGGTGTTTTTCTAGCATTTTTGATGTTATATGATGAGTTGGTTTTTAGTTTATGATTTTTTTTTTGTTTGTTATGTTGGATGACCCTTATTACGGGCAATTATGTTTTCGTCTCTCATAATGGAACATGAATCCGATTCACAGATCCAGTTTGCAAGTGTGCCTCACCGTGTAAAAGATGTGAATGACATGTTTGTGAAAAAGGAATATGAGGGGCGACGGAATTTCTTAAACGACTCACGTTATGGTGGTGTGCTGGTATTGTGTAGCATACATGCTGATACCATTCAAATGTTTTGATGTCATCGTGTAGCATATGTGATGGTATCATTCATGTAGCAGGTGTGCTGGTGCGGTTGTGCATATGTGCTGGTACCTTTCAAAAGGTGTGTTGGTAGCGTGTAGAAAGTATGATGTTCTTGTTGATAACAATGTTTCATGATGGATTGTATTTTTATTTTTTTATTTTTTTTATTGGCCTTATAACTAGTATGATTATTTTGTCCTATTTAGATGGGGATTTGTCGAGTGTATTTGAAGACTTCTCAAATGTTAAAGGATTCAAATAAATATGGCTAATAAAAGTACTTAGGATTTATAAATAGCATATATAAATATATAGGAGTAAAAATTAGCACATACATTAACATAGATCTCACATACATTAAATAAAATCAACTCATTTATTTAAATAAAACTATAATATATATATTATAAAATAAGTATATACATCATATAAACATAGCACATATATGAGTAAAAAATTAACACATATATAAACAGAAATACCATACACATTAAATAAAATATATTGCTCATTTAAATAAAACCATCTCACTAATTTAAATGGAATCATCTCATATATAAACTCAATATAAATACAGTTAAAAATTAGTATATACATCATCATAAAATATCGCATAATTCAAATAAAATAAATTCATTCATTTATATAAAATCATCATGTGTGAAATATAAAATCAGCACACATATTATATAAAACTAGCACACACATTATACTAGAAAATGAGAATTAATAATAATTATTAAAATAAAATAAAATAATTTATTTGTTCATAATTTTTTTAATCGGTCTAAATATATGGTTTGGAAATAGTGCATTATCCCCGGCGTGTTGCACCTCTCCTCGTTCCGTGGCACCCCCTCCAACTTGGCGGGGCTGTGTTGCACGTCGATGGCAGTGCCATTGGAAATCCGGGGAGGGCCGGCTTCGGTGGAGTTATTCGAAATAATTTTCGACTCTGGCAGGTGGGTTTCTATGGATATGTGGGACTCTCTTCTATCCTCGTTGCTGAGTTACATGGAATTCTAAATGGGATGCGACTTTTGCAAGATAGAGGAATCCGCGAGGCTTGTTGCTACTCTGATTCTCTAGAGGCCATCCGGATTATTCATTCTGGCGTAAATAGAGATCATCCCCTCTCCTCTATCGTGAGTCTTATTTGTGATCTTCGCCAGCGAAACCCTGACTATCGTTGGTTCCATATCTTCCGTGAAGGTAATTTTGTTGCTGATTGTTTGGCCAAGCGGGGATCTCGGGAGCTGGAGTTTTTCACCACTTGGGCATTCCCGCCGGATGACGTGCGACCGCTTCTTACAGTGGACATGATGGGTGTGCAGCGACCTCGGCTCTAGGCGACTGGAGCTACCTTGTTTCAGTTTTCTTTTTGTTTTCCTATTCGTAGTTTAGTTTTTTCTTTCATTTAGCTGACGCATACAGCGTCCCCTTCATCCAAAAAAAAAATGTTTCAACTGATTTATTGCAGGCAATTATTATTCCATATTAAATGATGATTGATATGTTTTTGTTACTAATCAATAATTCTAAATTAAGATTCTTGAGATAATGGTAATAAAATCAGACGTTACTATATTAAAGGTTGGCAGAGAGAAGGAAACTTCGGAACTCCCAAACTGGTCAGCACTAATTATTCTTCCAATCATCTTCTGCAGTGTGTGCTGCACTCCATCACTGCAGCACCGAAACCGATCCGTGGGGAAATATTTAATTTGTATCCCATTGTTTTTCAAATTAAATTGATTTGAAAATTATAATTAAACAAAGATCAAAATAATAATTAATTTTTTTGGCGTATACCGGGTACTCCCAGATGACACTGGGTCCAAGACTAATCACTCGATGATCTGGTGGGCCGGTTGCCTCTCCCGAAGCAGAAATCTACATACACAAAGATTCGAACCTCAGACCTTTACTTTAGCTTCCAGAGCCACATACCCCTCAGGCCAACTGCGTTTGGTAAAAAAATAATTAATTTAGTAGAACCTCGAAAATTTTGAAACAATTTTATGCGAATAATTTTACAATTTAAAAGGTCTCGGATTCGAGCTTTTGAGTATGCAGAATTCTGCTTTGGGAGATGCAACCTTTCAATGTCCACCAGGTCCTCGAGGGATTAGTCTTAGGTCCAATATGGTCTGTAATACCCCGTATACACAAAAAAAAAATTTACAATTTAACAACTGAAAGAAATTAGGTTTTGTTTCCTTAATTTTTTTTTTTGGTATGTTCATTCGGTCAGTATTTCCTTTTTCCTGGCTAATTAATGAAGCTAAATAATTTGGCTTTCCAAATACATCCCTGTGGGAAAAAAAAAAAAAAAAAAGATGAAAATTGATGCATGTGTCCTTTGGAAGGTAAGTGTACAGTCTGTGGTGCCTAGCGAAGAATTCTGCATATACAAGTATTCGAATCCGAGATTTTTGTTTAAGTTGTCAGAGTCATATACCATTTAGGGCAACTGCGTTTGGTTGGTGAAAAAGGAGAGATTAAGAGTATCCGTCGATTGTAGAATATTGTTCTTTCAAGATGTGCAATTGTGTTTCTTGTTTTATTACAAATTAAGTTTTAAGTACGTTCCTCATGATTTGTAGCCAATATTAGCCTGCTGAGCATGTCTAAATTGGGGAGTTTGACAAATCGTTTTCTTTTCTCTTTCTTCTTTTTTTTTTTTTTTTTTTTTAATCAGCTCATTTGTGAGATAAAAGAAGTTTTTTGAAGAGACAAAATAACTCAAAAACACAATTTAATTAGTTTCTTTTTTGAATCCACTTCAGGGAGTAGTATTTTGAATTTAGCTTATTGTTGGCAAAAAATTAGTCTCAAAATATTATCATAATCAGTTAACAACAGTTTTGACTAATTTATTACCCACGTAATTAGTTAACAACAATCAATTAATTGCCAAGCGGGCCATTGTTAATTTCTTAATATATGTTTTAATGTATTATAATGTTCATTTAACGAATGAGTTTGTATCCATAGTATGGATATCAATACATATTTTCTTGATGTATACAGTGTGATATTTTTTGGGTTTTTCCCAATATGGCAGTGAATTTTATTATATTATTTCCTTTTTAAAGATTTATCAATTTATGGTTAATTAGATGTTACAAATTAAATATTCCTGAAATTGTGGAAACTAATGGGAGGAATTGTGGGCCATGAATGTTGTCCGAATTTGTTTAGATTGTGCGTATTTTGTTGTTTTTTAGCAGATTGTGTGGGGTTTTCTTTTCCTCCTTATCCATTGGACCACATTTTGACTTTATTTCTATCAGTGTGTTCTGTATATGGTCAGGGTATGATATAGTAAATAGTTTGGGGATTTAGTTACTGGTTTGTGCTGCTCCACCATTCATCTTGTGTCCTGTATTCTTTTAATTCATCCTATAGTCAACAGTTTTGGATGACAGTCACTAGTTGATGCTGCCCAACCGTTTAGGTTATGCTACATAAATGTTTCCATGATGATATATTGAACAGTGTGTTACGAGATTATATAGTTTGTGCTCCCCATCTGTTCTTAATGTGTTTTTCACTGTTAACAGGATGATATAGTCAACAGGGGGAAAATATGTAGTTGTATGTGATGCCGAACTGTTTAGCTTGTGTTCTGCGCTTGTATAAAAGTTGTTGTGGAGATATCATGACATGTTCCAATGTTTAATTTCCATATATTCCCATACATGATTCCTGGATATTGCTGTCATAGTTTGTAATCCTATTTTGAATAATCCCATATATGTTCCAATGTCTAAGAACACTTTTGAATTCACATTTTTCAAAATCCTTTATATCTGCAATTGAGTTTGACGAAATCACCACTTCAATATTCAAGGAACAACATTCTCCCTATATTATCGATGGATTAATTAACCCTTATCTGTCAAGATCGGTGCCACACGGCAACCTTCGGCGTACAGTACAAAAAAATCGTCGGTGCTATAAATTGTTACCAGATCGGAGCATCTTTCAACTTCAACCATGCCATCCTCATCGTTCCCCTCATCACAACATCCTGTTAGTTATATGGCATCATTCTTAGAGGCTTGGACATCATTATCATCATCCATTAGCACGCAATCCACCAATGGTGCAGCGTTGTCGGCATCACGATCATTCTCATGTGTGAAATCATCATCAGCGGTGTTGCCGTCCGGGGAAGAATTTAGGTCTATCATCTCCGGCAACATTATGCTCGGTGTAATTGATTTTGGGGTGTAATTGGATTGACATCGTCTATATGTGGGAGTCACAAATCATTCCCACAATTAGACAATTAATGAGGGTTTTTGACTGATCCTCTTTCCTTTTTATTTGATTTCATTTACTTGGTATGTTTGACACGCACAGCACAATCTCATCTTTCTTGAAACACGTATTTAGGGGTGAAAGTGGGGCGGATAATATCCGTCCGATCCGACACCATATTCGATTATATCCGAATTCGAATTCGAATTTTTATATCCGGCGGATATGGGACAGGATATGGGATTGTAAATATCCGCCCATATCCGAAAAATCCGAATATAATGCGGATATTATCCGTATTTTCTATCCGAATATCCGAAAATTTATATATATTTTTATATGTATATTATAATATATTATATTAACTATAAAATAAATAAGTAATACTATATGTATAAATATAATCAAAAGCTTGAAAGCCATATGTAATTTATTAAATCAAATCATATCAATCAACTCAACTACATCATTAGGTTATTTGCATCAAAACTGTAGTATGTAACATCTTGTAGTGATATTATTTAGATGTTTTGAACGAAATAACTAACGATCTTGGAAAATTTAAAAATTTAGTTTAGCTTACATAGTAGTATATTCCGATTTCACTTAAAAAATTATAAAAAAAATCTAATTTTAGTAATTATAAGATTATACGAGTTAAAATCCGAATCCGTCTCGTATCCGTTTCCCGAAATATTCTAATTCGTATTTGTATCCGGCCTATTCGTATCCGATTCCATATTCGACAAAAAAATATGGGATAGGATACGGGATGAGTACTATCCGCCCGTATCCGTCCCGTTTTCACCCCTACACGTATTGATATCCATATTTTGAAGAGTATGGACAGTAACTCTATTGTTCATTTAACGCATAATGATATTGAATATGGTTCCGTTTTTAGTTCAACACCAGCTGCATGTGTTAAAAAGATATTATGCGATATATGCTAGGCAGATTATTGGATAAATATATATGCCCTATTTATGTGGCAACAACATATATGGGAATAAAAATATTAAATCCAATATTAAAGTGATTAATTAATACATGTCATATATATGTATGTGCCATGGGTATGTGTGTATATACATATAGGGTCTGTTTTGCATGCAGTTTTTGGAGCTTTTGATAGTTTTAGCTTTTATTTCAAAACAAAAGCTCTGTTCTGTACACTAGCTTTTGAGACATTTTGGAAGCTTCTTTTTAGAAGCTACAAGAGGTAGCTTGGGAGCTTTCGGAAGCTACATTTTAAATTTAATTAATTTTTCTCTTCAAATTATCATTTTTGACAGCTACAACTACTTGTACCGAACACTTATGCAAAAACTAATAGCTACAGCTCCCACAACTCTCTACAGTTGCAGCCCGCAGCTACAGCTCGACGTGCAGAACGGACCCATATATGGGTTTATATAATATATGTGCTTGTTTTATATTATACGTGAGAATGACTTAGCAATTCAGCAGTGTTGATGAATCAAGTAAACCTATTCCATTAATTATAGTATTTAATAATTTTGGGTTGTTATCGATATATACTCAATGTTTAGGGTTTTTTTTTTTTTTTTTGGGTGAGCCAAAAGGCCAGAATGTTTAGGGTTTTTATTGTTATATACTCAATGTTTTGGGTTGTTATTCCAATATTTAACACATTAAATAACTCATCTTTCATATTAAACAATGCTATCAAAATCATTTAACAGCTATTGAGATTGTTTTCTTTCCATATAAGATGGCTTCTAAGTCCCACCCCCCCCCCCCCCCCCCACCCCCCCCCCCCCCCTTTTTGTGGAACAACTAATTTTTTTCGGTGAACACTTCTAACCCATTCTAATTTACTTTCTTTGAACAAAAAATTAAATTTTGGAGAAATTTTGTAGGAAACTTTTATTAAGAAATGAAGTTTGGGACACATGCGAAATTCACCCGACACAAGACACGAGCATTGATCCAACCCCAATGTACGCATTCTGATTCTCGACACATTTTATTCAATCAACAACCACTTTGTCGATTAGATGAAATAGGCCACATCCTTCCACTCTGTTTTGTCGTAACTCTTTCGAATTTTTAGGAGCCATACCTTGTAATATATGTTGGTATGCAAACGGTCGATACCTATCGGATTGAACAGAGTGAAGCTACCAACGTAGGTTTTGATCCCATAATTACCAGAGAGATGTGACCGACTCACAACAGCCGTGCATTTTTTGCCAGACGGTCTTGAGGATATGTTGAGTTCCACGGTTTCACCATGCGGGACTTCCTTCTTGTCCAATTCTTTTTTCCCGGCCATCACAGAGACGTGAACGATGCAATTCTTGCATATCTCGTGCATGTCGTTCTGAATAAAAATTCTTGTCGCTGATGATATTATGGCTTGGGGAACATATACTATTACAAGTAGCAATAGCAGAGGGAAGAACGATGATTTTGGCCACCATGTCATTTTTTTGTCCCTTTGCTTTTTATGATTGATTGTATATCTTGCGGGGTAATTCTATGTACTTGTTGTGTTTTATACTATACGGGGAATGCGTGTTGTGATTGTTGTTATTCTTAAAGTTTGAACATGACTTCTTTAAGATAATGCTTAATTAAGAAATGGGGATGAGGATAAGGATAGCAATCCGGGTGCGAACCAGCGCATTGCCTAATTATAAAGAATACTCCTATAAAGGACCTGTTTGGATTGACTTTTGAAAATTGCAGAAATCAAAAGCAAAAGCAGGAGTGAAAGCCAAAAGCAGAAACGGATAACTTTTGTGTTTGGATAAAATGTTTGAAAAGTAATTTTTTTTTTAAAAAAAGGTGTGTTTGGATGTATAAAAGTGAACACTACAAGAAAAAACCCAATTACCGACCCCAATTACCGACCAACAGAGTACGGGTCGGATTTACCGACCCCATTACCGACTCCAAAATGGGGTCAGTAATATTTAGCCGTTATTGGGATCCAGGGCATTCGACAACCAAAACACCGACCACAATAAATATGGTTGGCGTTACCGACCCCATTACCGACCCCAATTGGGGTCTGTGATTTTTTCCCATTTTTTTTTATTTTTATCATATTACCGACCCCATTACCGACCCCAATTGGGGTCGGTAGTTTTTTTCCATTTTTTTTATTTTTATTGTATTAATGATACCATTACCGACCCCAATTGGGGGTCGGTAGTTTTTTTTTCCAATTTTTATTATTTTTTTCCTTTTTTTATTATTTATTTAATATCTTTATTAAATAATTATTTATTATTTTTATAATTTAATTAATTATTTATTTAAATCGTTTTAATTAATTTTTATTTTATAATTTATTTATTAATTAATTAATTTAATTACAGAATTTTATAACATATTTAATTAATTTTATTTTTAATTTTTACTTCATAGTATTTTTATTAAAAATAAATTTATGTTATGATTTATATATATTTATTTTTTCTTATTTTTTCATTATTTTATTATTTATTTTATATTTTATTCAATATATCTTTAATTATTTATATAATTTATTTATTTATTTATTTATTTATTAAATTTAATGATTTATTTAATTAATTTAATATTTAATTTTGACTCATAGTATTTTTATTAAAAAAAATTATGTTACTATTTACATTAATTTTAATTTTGAATAATTTTATTATTTTAATTAATTCATTGATTTCAATTTTTCTTGATTTAATTAATTTTATTTTTTAATTAATTAATAAATTTTTTATTATTTAATTAATTTAATATTTTTATAAAATTTTTAATTTAAATAATATTTATTCATATTGATTTCTGTTTTATTACATTTAATTACTGTTTTAATTAATTTTACCCATTTAATTTAATTTTATATTTTATATAATTAATGAATTATTCTATTTATTTATTTAATTAGTATCAATTTTTATATTAATCTTTAAGTTATTAATTTACACATTTATATATATAAATACTATATATATTTAATAAGTTGCATATGATAACATGAAAAGTTGTGTATCCGGATGGTACGCGCGCGGGTGAGAAACCTTCTTCACCTGGGTTCGAATCCCCTCTTCAGCATTGGGGATGAATTAATATATATGACACGTGGCGGCTTCTCATTGGCGGTGCAAAGGCGTAGCCCAGCCGGTTAAGTTGTGGCTAAGTGAGGCTGAGGTGGTGGGTTCGAGCTCTCCTGAGCACATTTTATCTAATATAAGGGATTTACCGACCCCACATTGTGGTCGGTAATGGGGTCGGTAATTTCTGGACCACAAGGTCCCAGTCCCTTAATTACCGACCCCAATGTGGGGTCGGTAATGGGGTCGGTAATTTCTGGACCACAAGGTCCCAGTCCCTAAATTACCGACCCATATGGGGTCGGTAATGGGGTCGGTAAATCACCGACCACAATCTCCCGTGGTCGGTTTTGGATTACCTACCAGTAATTTACCGACCCGGGTTTGGGGTCGGTAATGGGGTCGGTAAGGGCCTAAACGACCCGTAAAACCCTGTTACCGACCCCATTTTGGGGTCGGTAATCCTGACTTTTCTTGTAGTGGAAAAGTACTTTTGAAATGTATAAATTATCAAAAAGGATATGCTACTTATATAGGATCGTATATATTTATGGTGTAATTTAAATAAATTAGTAGGGGCATTTATGACTCTGCACATATTGCTAGGTGCTTTTTGGCTTCTGCTTTTCTGAGAAGTACCTCCTAGGCTGCTTCTCCCAGAAGCACTTTCACAGTTTTTCGAGGTGCTTTTGTTTTTTTAAAAAGCTAAAACAAACACTACTGCTTCTCCAAAAAACACTTTTACAGCTTTTCGAGGTGCTTTTCTTTTTTTTTTTTTAAAAAAAAAAGATCCAAAACAGACACTGTTTTTTCATCATAAGTGCTTTTGGCAGAAGCAAAAGTCAAAAGCACCTCAAAAAAAGCTATTCCAAACGCCCCCTATGGTATGCTCTAATGGTATGGGGAAATACCTAATTCGAATCCCATTATTTTTCAATTAAATTGATTGGAAAATTATATTAAAATAAAGATCAAAATAATGATTAATTTAACCAACAGCAGTTGGCTTGAGTGGATGATGGCTCTAGTCGCTTAAGCAAGGTCTCGGGTTTGAGCTTTGTGCATGTAAAAAATTATTTTGGGAGCGACACCGGCCTTAATTGCCCGTGCAGATCATCGAGAGATTAGTCTTGGGTCCAATGTGGCTGGGGATACCCGGTTTCACAAAAAAAATAATGATTAATTTAGTAGAAAGTTGAAAATTTTGAAACAATTTATGCGAATAATTTTACAATTTAACACAACTGAGAAAATTAAGTTTTGTTTCCTTAATTGTTTTTGGTTTGTTTGTTCGATGTTAGGTATTTATATTCCCTTCCTTTTTCGTGACTAATTTAATGAAGCTAAATAATTTGGCTTACCAAATATACGTCCCTGAGGGGAAAAAAGAAAAGACGAAAATTGATGCATGTGTCCTTTTGAAGGTAAGCATGGAGTGTGTGGTGGAATGGGTTAGATTGAGAGTATCCATCGATTGTAAAATGAAGTACTTTCTTCCAAGATGTGCAATTGTGTTTAGTCTCGTTTTATTACAGGTTAAGTTTTAATTTTGATCCTCATGATTTGTGGCCAATATTAGCCTACTCAGCATATTGGGGTGTTTTGAATAAGCTAATTTGGAAAAGAAAAAAAATTTAATCCGTTTTCTTTTCAAAAGATCTAAATATGTCCGTTACTAATTTTTTGTCCCCTATAGTCCGTTGCGTTTGCTAATTTTTTTCAATTCGGTCCTAATTACGTAATTAGCACGAGGTTGTTGACGTGGCCAAAGTAAATCACATTTTACATCCACGGTGGCTAATTTAAAGTCCCTACACATAACATAGCAGATCCAAGTGAAAATTGTGGATCCAAGTTAAAAATATTTACTTTTTTTTATAATTAATTATAAAGTGGGTTCAGTGGCGGAACTGTTCATGGGCTTGGGGGCGGCGAGTTCGAAATCTAGCTTTGTTAAAAATTGGAAAGATAATTGCAGCAAATTCTATAAGTTTGAAACTTTTATCTGGAATGCCGGTACTGGATGAAGTTTTAACGTCTGAAATAAAGAATCTATTAATACTAGAAGAGTTATATTATAATAAGAAAAAATGATGACAGATCATACTGAGCTATTATCTTTATTGATTGATGAGCAAAGAATATTTATAATAAGATAATGTCTGCAGTTGATAGTGGTGAGAGTAGATTCTTTTTTCTTTACGTGGTGGAAATGTCAATACATTTATCTGTAAACCATTATGTTCAGCCCTTCATAGAGTTGTGATATTATATTGCTTGTAGCATCAAGTGGAATAACATCACTACTTCTTCCAAGAGGTAGGACTGCGCATTCTAGATTTGGTATTCCACTAGATTGTGATGAGAATTCTACCTACAAAAAATTATCCCAAAAAATGATTTAACCTCTCTTCTAATTAAGACAAAGCTCATTATTTGGGATGGAAATTCTTGATTGGTAATGATTATGAGCCCATCTGCTTTAACCAAATTTTTCATTCGATTTCATAACATAGCAGATCCAAGTGAAAATTGTGGATCCAAGTTAAAAATATTTACTTTTTTTTTATAATTTATTATAAAGTGGGTTCAGTGGCGGAACTGTTCATGGGCTTGGGGGCGGCGAGTTCGAAATTTGTCTATTAATTTTTATATAATTATGTTTATTTTAGTTATAGTAGACTTCTTTTTATATAATTTGGCCCCCCCCCCCCCCCCCAACTCAAACTTTGGCGCTAAAATTTATGTAGTCGTGTAAATTTTAGTTATAGTAGAAACCATATTTCGATAATTTACGGGGAAGAAGAAGAAAAAGGAGGCAAGATGTTACTTTGTTAGTTGGGCTTAAACATTGATTCATATATTATTTATCTTAATCAAGTAAAATAATAAAAATTTGGCTCATTACCTAAAATTATAACTAGAATAGGGAGAGCTTTTTTAACTTGGAATTCACTATTGTAAATAATTTAATACTTTAATATTGTAATTTTGTTGATTATAATTGAAATATTTTACTTTGTTTAGGATAAAATAAAAAGATATTTTCTTCCCAAGAGTTCGAAATCAAATAATGCTCCTTCTAGTTCTATAAAATTGAATTCAGCGATGTTAGCAATTATAATAAGAAGGCCCGGATAGAGTTAGATGAAGAGAGTGACATTATAAGGGATCCGGAACAACGAAAATCAATTGATAGGTATCTTATGAAAATTAAATATGAAATAAGGCGAAGACATTTGGTTGCATCCCCTGCTCCTGCCCCCAAGCCCAGACACTTTGCGTCCGCGACTGAGTGGCTTGGATCAGTTAAACACAATTTGGATCGAATCATACTGATAGCAAATCCAAGTGAAACTGTCGCATCCAAGTTAAAAAAATTTACTTTTTTATAATTTCGAAGTATTTGTAATACCCGGGGTTTTTACAACGCCCAAAGAAACGAAATAAAATTTATTTCCGAGAAGAAAATAATTTATTACAATAAATTATTGCTCGGAAATGGCGTGACCGATAAATTCAAAGAATTCGAACCCAAATTTTGGTCAAGTCGAAATGGGATGAAAGAGGGAAAGGAAGCCCAAAGATATTCCATGGATTAATCCCAAAAGAATTGGAATTAAATTCAAGAAGGAAAAGAATTTTAATTCCAAAAACCCGTGAAGTCGGAAATAAATTAATTAGATAAATTATTGCACGGGAACCACAGGACGACGAATTCAAGCCGACGGATTCGAACTCGACGAAATCTTGATTTCAAATATGAAATTCATTGGAGCCAAAATAAAATTTAGAAAGGAATCGTAACCCCAGAAATGACCCGAAAAGTCGAACCGAAAACGTAGGGGATAGAAACCCGATCGAGAAAAGAAGAAAAGACCCGACGGACCACGCGGACCGCCGAACCGGCCGGTCCGGCCGGCCCGCGCTCTCTGCGCGCCGCCGCGCGGCCACCGCGCGGACGGAGGAGTCGCGACTCCAGGGCAGACCACGCGTGCTCCGCGCGGACAAAGGCCTATGTGCGCGTCACCAGCGCGCCAGAGGTGCAGGAGGTGTAAACTTTCCTTCCATGGCGATTTTCTTGCCAAAAATCCAATCCCTATCGAGGGCAACCGGATCACAGCCTTTGGGAAAGGCTTAAGGATGGATTGGGGCGCCCTCATTCTCATCTGGACAGAAAACAAAAGCTTCACTCTCTCAAATTCTCCTCTCCAAGCCGAAATCCCTCCGAGACCACTTTACGGCGAGTATTCCGGCGACGACGAGGCAAACGGGACGAGGCCTTTGCTTCCTAGACCTTTGGTAAGCCATAGCTTAATGTTTTAGTTCGTCCATAACACTTAGAAACTCAAAATCTAACCCGTTTCCTTTACTACGATTTCACGCCGGAAAACGAAAGAAAAGCGATCGGAGAAGTTGGCCGTTCGTCGCGACCCTAGGATCTCCGGAAACCCTTTTCAGCGACCCCATCCTCATTCTATGTAAGTTAACACCTTACTCACAAATTTGTGCGGTTGTTTGTTGTTTAAATCTCGAGATATAGGCTTGTAACAAAAATCGGTTTTCAAAAACCCTATTTTCGTCCAATTTTAAGGACTCGCCAAAAACTCGACCTTCGGGAATTCAATCCGAAAACTTTTCAACATAAAAGATGTTCCTAACACCTTCATCTATCTTGTGTCCAAATTTCAGCCATTGACATTAAGTTTTGCTATCCCAATTTTCGCCATGAACTTTCTGTATTGAACCGAACCGTTTAAAACTGTGACAGATTTCTTCATTCAACTTGATGCATGTTTTTCATCCATTTTTCGAATGATTTAACTTTGCATTCCTAAACAAAAGTTGTAGATAATTGTGTCTAGATTATGCCTACAAAATTTCACGAATTTTGGTGTTCATTTGATATGTCAAACGGCCAAGTTTTTGAAACTGTTTTGAATTCGTTTTCAAGGCCATGAGTGTGCAGGGAGTTACACACGATTTTTGAGTACCAAGAATTCATTATTTCCAAAAACTTAAAACATGAAAGTTGTTCCTTGATGTGTCGTGTAGTTACTGTAAAAATTTCACATCGATTGGTTTTGAAATGAATTTTTAATCGGCGTTACACGAACCTGTGACGACAACAGTTTTTAAGACGTACATTATTCTTTGCAATAAACTCAAATTTTAACCCACTTCGGGACCTTATTTCCAAAAACTTAAAACATGAAAGTTGTTCGTGTGTGTGTTTTTGAATTACTAGCCAAGTTTCAGAATTTTTGGAGGAAAAACGAATTTTGAATTAAGAAAGGCGTAAACTGCCTCGAATAGGATTTTTCGAACTTGAGAAAACTCGAACTATGAAAACGCGATATCGACCATTTGATAACTTTGAAATACGAACTTTCGAAAAATCCCGTTCACTAGGCTGAGCCGATCTTCATACTATCATTATCTTTGAGACTGCCTCGTTAGTGGTCTCCCTTTTATTTGGACTGCCTCGCTAGTGGTCCTACGATTATTGAGACTGCCTCGTTAGTGGTCTCCTTACTATGCCAAAACGGCAGTTGTGCACATGGCCTGCCAAATCGGCAGTGGGAAATACACGGCCTGCCCGAGTGGCAGTGAAACCGTTTGAAAAGCCTGTCAAACGACAGTTGATATACATGCCTGTCAAATTGACGGTAGATACACGTGGCTTGCCAAAACGGCAGTCAATACTGATATGGCTGCGGCCGCCGGTCCACCGGCTAACTGATTATGAATTTTTGAGATTGCCTCGTTAGTGATCTCCCTTGTGTGGTGTCCTCTTCTTAGTCTACGGGATGAAATGTAAAAGACTTGTGTGAGTGTTTCATTATGCTTAAATCATATTTATCATGTCTTTAATTATGTATTCAAAATTTATGCATCTTAATTCATGCTTTAAATTACGCTTTTAAAATTAAGTCCTTTAATCATGTTTCTCCGCTGCAAATAAATTATGTATTTTAACTTTACGTATGGTAAGCGAAATCTTTAGTTTAAACACATGTAACCCCTTTTATTTGTTAGTTAGGGATTAACTTACTCGGTATTTTATATACTGATAAAACCCGTTGTTCATTTTTCCATTACAGAGTACGGAGCATGATCATGCATCGGGGGATTACTTTGGGCATTTAATTATTTGTTTTACATAACGTGCATACGGGCTTGTTAACCCGAGTCTTGGCCATGTCGGCCCTGTATTTTAATTTCCGCGGCAACTTATTACTTTTATCATGTATGGATGATATTACATTATTATTTTTAAGTAATTCCGGACTTGCTTTTAAAACATTTTCCAACGCTCATAGCCTTGCATCTCTTTAGCAAGCTCGAAGAAACCGTGTCTTGCTAGGGAGGTGCGGCGGTGACACCTCGGCCTGGGTTATCAAATCCGGGGTGTTACAGAGTGGTATCAGAGCCCGGAAATATTTTTTTTAAATTATTATTATTATTTTGGCCAATATAGAGGCCCAAGATTTTTAAACAAATTTTAATATTATTTTAAAATTTTTAAGTACCATTATTATTATTTAAATTTTAAGTTTTATTTCCATGGAACAAAATTTATTTTAAACCCATGGGAAATATTTACATATGCATAGAAATTTTTCCAACAAGTTTTAAAGTCACGAAAATATTTTTCGGGGTTGGGGTAGCATTGTATAAAGCATACATGCATTCGCATACATACATACATGAATATCGCGCTAATTTTTTTTTATGTGAATTAATAGTGTCAAAACTCTTACCTTCAAATTGGTCATGACCTTGACTTAGAAGCGTTTGCTTTAAACTAAGTCTGCCTCAGTCTTATAATTTGATCACCTAAGTTTAGCATTCTCCTATCTATTACCTCTTTCCAATCCTACCTTATAGATTTTCTTGAACGCTAACTTGCCTTAGATTAGAAACTCATCTTCACGAGCATTGATAACAGAGAATGGCACCTGAGGGAAAATCGAGAAAGGAAATCCCAAACAACACTAACGCTGACCTCCCCAACACACCGAGCAATAATGAGATCCCTCAGAACGTAGGAGGGCGAGTGCCTCATGTTCCCAAAAATATGGATGAGCGTCTAAGGACTGTCGAGGAAGTTCTCGTAGTATTAGGAAATGCTGAAGTGCAACGTGCACAAGCGGGTGTACCACCACCGGTAACCCGGGTCAACTACTTAGCCTTGGTAAACCCTTACCAACCACCCCACTACGCCGGCGAAGAGGACCCGGCTCAGCTAGAGGAATGGATACGGACGTTCGATAAGCTGTTGAACGCCGTAAAGTGTCCCGAAGGGGAAAAGGTCCACGTAGCCTCATACTACTTAGGAGGCGAGGCGGATGAATGGTGGCAAGCCACCCAATCGAAACGTGCAGAGTACGACGAGCCCTACACATGGTCAGAATTCACGGATCTGCTTAGGGATCATTTTTATCCCATGAGCATGAAGGCTGCTATGTATGAGGAATTTCTGACACTGAGGCAAGGAGGAAAGACGGTCCAAGAATACTATAACCGTTTCAAGGAGTTGGTGTGGTTCGCGCCGAGACTGGTGCCAACTGATGTAGAGAAGGCACAGAAGTTCGAGACGGGACTGAACCTATCTATTAGAGAGGTGATCACGGGCGAGCACTATCTTGACCTACAAGCTGTGTATGATCGTGCAGTAGCGGTTGCACGAGTTCAAGGACTGAAACAGAAACCGGTAGGTGGGACTAAGCAAGGACCACAAGGACGATACAAGAGGAATAAGGATCATTCCCGTAGAAACTTGGACCGACCACATCAAAACGACAATGGACGAAACAAGGGGATAGTCTTCAACCATGGCGACTATGCGCCACCATGTCCAAAGTGTGGTAAACCACACTATGCGAGAGGATGCCCTCAGCCTGGAGCATGCCTTCGGTGCGGTCGACATGGTCATCGGCTGCGTGACTGCCGGACGCGAATAGAAAATATAAACAAGAGGGAGGACGTGACCCCTCGGCCCAAGTAACCGTAAGAAGTTTTCAAGCATCGACAAACTGCATTTATTTTTGAGTACGACTCTAAGAATTGTATCCAATCAAAAAAAAAATAAACGAATTCAAATTGTTTTGAACTACGTAATGACTTGATCCCTTCACAGGGTACGTAGGCAACTTGGAAATTTCAATTCTGGGTTCAGTCAAATAATAACAGACAACAACACACACTAATACAATCACGCAACCAAACAATGTCCGAGCTCGCGAGGAGCTAACGCCCAACTTCGAGGACGAAGTTGATTCCTAAGAGGGAGAGGATGTAACACCCGAGAAATTTAATTCACGTTCAAAGGAATGGAATAAATTTCTTGTGGAAGACGTTTATCCTTAAGGAAAGTAGATGGAAATACCCCAACATTAAATTGAGCCCAAAAGAAAGCGAGGGCGCAACTTCGGGGACGAAGTTGAATCTTAAGGGGGGTAGACTGTAATACCCGGGGTTTTTACAACGCCCAAAGAAACGAAATAAAATTTATTTCCGAGAAGAAAATAATTTATTACAATAAATTATTGCTCGGAAATGGCGTGACCGATAAATTCAAAGAATTCGAACCCAAATTTTGGTCAAGTCGAAATGGGATGAAAGAGGGAAAGGAAGCCCAAAGATATTCCATGGATTAATCCCAAAAGAATTGGAATTAAATTCAAGAAGGAAAAGAATTTTAATTCCAAAAACCCGTGAAGTCGGAAATAAATTAATTAGATAAATTATTGCACGGGAACCACAGGACGACGAATTCAAGCCGACGGATTCGAACTCGACGAAATCTTGATTTCAAATATGAAATTCATTGGAGCCAAAATAAAATTTAGAAAGGAATCGTAACCCCAGAAATGACCCGAAAAGTCGAACCGAAAACGTAGGGGATAGAAACCCGATCGAGAAAAGAAGAAAAGACCCGACGGACCACGCGGACCGCCGAACCGGCCGGTCCGGCCGGCCCGCGCTCTCCGCGCGCCGCCGCGCGGCCACCGCGCGGACGGAGGAGTCGCGACTCCAGGGCAGACCACGCGTGCTCCGCGCGGACAAAGGCCTATGTGCGCGTCACCAGCGCGCCAGAGGTGCAGGAGGTGTAAACTTTCCTTCCATGGCGATTTTCTTGCCAAAAATCCAATCCCTATCGAGGGCAACCGGATCACAGCCTTTGGGAAAGGCTTAAGGATGGATTGGGGCGCCCTCATTCTCATCTGGACAGAAAACAAAAGCTTCACTCTCTCAAATTCTCCTCTCCAAGCCGAAATCCCTCCGAGACCACTTTACGGCGAGTATTCCGGCGACGACGAGGCAAACGGGACGAGGCCTTTGCTTCCTAGACCTTTGGTAAGCCATAGCTTAATGTTTTAGTTCGTCCATAACACTTAGAAACTCAAAATCTAACCCGTTTCCTTTACTACGATTTCACGCCGGAAAACGAAAGAAAAGCGATCGGAGAAGTTGGCCGTTCGTCGCGACCCTAGGATCTCCGGAAACCCTTTTCAGCGACCCCATCCTCATTCTATGTAAGTTAACACCTTACTCACAAATTTGTGCGGTTGTTTGTTGTTTAAATCTCGAGATATAGGCTTGTAACAAAAATCGGTTTTCAAAAACCCTATTTTCGTCCAATTTTAAGGACTCGCCAAAAACTCGACCTTCGGGAATTCAATCCGAAAACTTTTCAACATAAAAGATGTTCCTAACACCTTCATCTATCTTGTGTCCAAATTTCAGCCATTGACATTAAGTTTTGCTATCCCAATTTTCGCCATGAACTTTCTGTATTGAACCGAACCGTTTAAAACTGTGACAGATTTCTTCATTCAACTTGATGCATGTTTTTCATCCATTTTTCGAATGATTTAACTTTGCATTCCTAAACAAAAGTTGTAGATAATTGTGTCTAGATTATGCCTACAAAATTTCACGAATTTTGGTGTTCATTTGATATGTCAAACGGCCAAGTTTTTGAAACTGTTTTGAATTCGTTTTCAAGGCCATGAGTGTGCAGGGAGTTACACACGATTTTTGAGTACCAAGAATTCATTATTTCCAAAAACTTAAAACATGAAAGTTGTTCCTTGATGTGTCGTGTAGTTACTGTAAAAATTTCACATCGATTGGTTTTGAAATGAATTTTTAATCGGCGTTACACGAACCTGCGACGACAACAGTTTTTAAGACGTACATTATTCTTTGCAATAAACTCAAATTTTAACCCACTTCGGGACCTTATTTCCAAAAACTTAAAACATGAAAGTTGTTCGTGTGTGTGTTTTTGAATTACTAGCCAAGTTTCAGAATTTTTGGAGAAAAAACGAATTTTGAATTAAGAAAGGCGTAAACTGCCTCGAATAGGATTTTTCGAACTTGAGAAAACTCGAACTATGAAAACGCGATATCGACCATTTGATAACTTTGAAATACGAACTTTCGAAAAATCCCGTTCACTAGGCTGAGCCGATCTTCATACTATCATTATCTTTGAGACTGCCTCGTTAGTGGTCTCCCTTTTATTTGGACTGCCTCGCTAGTGGTCCTACGATTATTGAGACTGCCTCGTTAGTGGTCTCCTTACTATGCCAAAACGGCAGTTGTGCACATGGCCTGCCAAATCGGCAGTGGGAAATACACGGCCTGCCCGAGTGGCAGTGAAACCGTTTGAAAAGCCTGTCAAACGACAGTTGATATACATGCCTGTCAAATTGACGGTAGATACACGTGGCTTGCCAAAACGGCAGTCAATACTGATATGGCTGCGGCCGCCGGTCCACCGGCTAACTGATTATGAATTTTTGAGATTGCCTCGTTAGTGATCTCCCTTGTGTGGTGTCCTCTTCTTAGTCTACGGGATGAAATGTAAAAGACTTGTGTGAGTGTTTCATTATGCTTAAATCATATTTATCATGTCTTTAATTATGTATTCAAAATTTATGCATCTTAATTCATGCTTTAAATTACGCTTTTAAAATTAAGTCCTTTAATCATGTTTCTCCGCTGCAAATAAATTATGTATTTTAACTTTACGTATGGTAAGCGAAATCTTTAGTTTAAACACATGTAACCCCTTTTATTTGTTAGTTAGGGATTAACTTACTCGGTATTTTATATACTGATAAAACCCGTTGTTCATTTTTCCATTACAGAGTACGGAGCATGATCATGCATCGGGGGATTACTTTGGGCATTTAATTATTTGTTTTACATAACGTGCATACGGGCTTGTTAACCCGAGTCTTGGCCATGTCGGCCCTGTATTTTAATTTCCGCTGCAACTTATTACTTTTATCATGTATGGATGATATTACATTATTATTTTTAAGTAATTCCGGACTTGCTTTTAAAACATTTTCCAACGCTCATAGCCTTGCATCTCTTTAGCAAGCTCGAAGAAACCGTGTCTTGCTAGGGAGGTGCGGCGGTGACACCTCGGCCTGGGTTATCAAATCCGGGGTGTTACAGTATTGATCCAAGTTTTTTTTTTTAAAAAAAAGTTACTATTTTTATAACAGATAAAATGGTTTGGATCACAGTCTGGAAGTGTCGATCCAAGTTAACAAAATCTACTCTTTTTTATTTTTATTTTTATTTTTATTTAAATAATAATTTAAACAGTACTGGCGGCTTGGATCACTCAAACACCATTTGGATAATTGGATCCACCTGAAATTGTCGATCCTAGTTAAACAAAAAAAAATTGCTTTTTTTATTTATAATTTCTAATACTTTGATCCTTAATTTATTTTATTACGTTTATGAATATTAAGGGTATTAAAGAATAATATTTTTTTGAAATAATTTGTTATTATTATTATTATTATTATTATTTTTATTAGTATTATTATTATTATTATTAGTACTTCCCCGCCCAATGGGTGTAAATTATGGACAATATGAATAAAATTATCCAATTTAATAAATAAAATTGTTCAATTTTATTATATCGATTACATTCCACCAATCTTCTTAAACTATTTTAAGCATTACATGAGTGCGTTTGTACATTGCATAGAAATCGACTAACAGATGTTATTACCAATATTTATATATTACAATTTAGTATCTTAAAAAATACTTATACCACAAACAATAGTTGAAAGGACAAAAAATGAAAAAAGCAAAGATAAAAACCTTTTTACTTACGACTCTAATTGCCATGGATTGAGATTGGATACGATTTAACAAACAGAACAAAATGAAGAACACAAGATGGGAAAAATGGAAAATAAAAGGATAGGTGAGATTTCCACTTCGGATACTCAATTTTGGAATCGATTGCTCGGTGGTGCCGCCTATTCCCTCAATCGATATCCTAATGGTGTCAATACGATTGAACACACCTCAAATGCCCAAAAGGAATTCAACCTATGTGGAGGAATTCATATGACCTTTCAAACAAAGAAAACACACTCTCCAAGTGTTCATTAATTTAATTCATTTCAAAGGTCGAAGAGAAAGTGTTGGGGGATGACCTATTTATAGGCAACCCAAATTACAAGTAATTAAACAACTAGCAAAAGCAATTAAACAACCCTAGGCAAAATAAACAAGTGTTGAATTAAAACATATTACGACGCGGGACACATGGAAATACGACGTGAGACATGAAGAATTGGGGTTGGCGTCGTAAAGCATAAGTTTGGCAATTTCGGGGACCGCCGCAGTAAGGCACGGGACTCCGAGGTCCTGAAGGGAGGGGTTGAAAATGTGGGAGTCTGCTGGACCCAAACTCCCGGGAGCTCCATCTTGCGGGCACTAAGGCAATTTGAAAGGGGCATGCAGCGGACGGCGCGGAATCCTTAGGACGACGCTACGACGCGGAACGGGGAGGGACGACGCGAGCTGCTCGGCGTCGTAGCTCTTGAGCTTGGAGTCGTAAGCTGCTACCTGGAGGACGACGCCGAGGACGCGGAAGCCGACGTGAGGCCAAGGCCGACGACGCGGAGCTAACTGGCCGATGCGAAGGGAGGTTGGCATCGTAGCCTTGGAGGGCCACGTCGTAGTTGCTGAGATAGAGACGGCCGTCAGTTTGTGGAGGCGGTGGCTGCCGTACCCTGCATCTTCGCTGAGATGGAAAGGTGGCCGGAGAAGATGACTGAGGGAGTTGGAACTTCATGGCAGTGACGGAAATACCTCCGAAATGGCAGAGAGGTAGCTCGGGTGAAGGCTTGGAGCTCGACGTGGCCGGAAGGCTGCTGGGCAGTCGGAGAGGAGTTGCGGCGATTCGTGGTTTTATTCTTCGTCGAAGCTTCAATTTTCGGGGTCGCCGGAATGAGTTGAGAAGGGCGTTGCAGGTCTGCCGGAACTCCAGTGAGGGCCAGAGGAGCTTGGCCGGAGCAACGGCGTGGGATGGTGGTCGGAGGATGAGGGCAATAATTCTAGGGTTTCCTCTTGATCGGAGAACATGATCGGTGGGCTGGGGTTTTCTTTTGGAGGAGGTGACCAGCTGCTGTCATTGAAAGGGATGTCGGCAAAGACTTTCGGAGATGATGGGGAGGACGAACGCAGCTGCGGAGTCAGCTCGGAGGAGGGTTATGGTCGGAGCAGCCGTTTGGGGTTCTCGGCTGACTTGATGAGGACGATGGCCGGAGTTAGTCGGCCAGCTTCTGTCGCGACGAGGACCGAAGCTTTCGGAGATGGGGGAAACCTGCTGGTGAGAAGGACGGCAGGGGTTGGTCCAAGCTTGGTCGGAATCGGCGCCGTCTGCCAACGAGGGTGATCGGGAGTGGTAATGGAGGGGACGACAAAGGAGGCTCCGGCATGGGCCAGCCCCAATCTCGTTGAGCCTCATCGGTGATGGGCTGGGCACAAACTTTGGGCTGGTTTTGAAGTGGGCTTCGGTGGTTGGGCCGGCCAGGGGGCGGGCTTGGCATTGGGCCGATGGAGTAGGCTGTTGGGGAGTGGAAAGCCTTGGGCTGGGCTGCTACTGCTGGGCCGGATGGTGGGTGGAAAGGATGAGGCCCAGCTGGAGTATGGCATGAGTTGTTGGGCTTGAGATTACTTTAATTATCTTGGTCCATCTATCATCAATTCCTAGCCCAACAACTTGGATCCAATTCCCTTTTGGCCCATTGCTTTCATCTTTGACCGGTGGATGCCCGACGTTGACCGGCGTTGACTTTCTGGAATCCGGCAGGTTTCCGGCGACCCTCCGGTGGGGGTTCCGGTGGTGTTTCTATATCCGTCCCTTCCATGATCAGTTTTAATTCTTCTGCTTTCTCCTTAATAAATTGTTCCGGATGACTTATAGTATCATTCCTCATGTTCCACATATCCGGACCGGATCGTCCGTCAGTCGGGTCAGGTAGGTTGATCCGGGCTACTATGCCACCCTCTCCCCCTTCAAAAGCTTTGGACTCCAAAGCTGGGTGAGAAATTACATAGGCAGGATCAACCACATATTCTTGGCCAGATATGTTGTCCCAGATGCAGATGTATTATTCGAAATCAGCTTTGAAAATAAATCCCAGGCTGCCTTTTGGGTCAACTTCAGATTTTTCATTCCTGTAAAAATAATTAAAATTTTCAGATGCAGCAGTGAATGTTCTTTAAAATCATATTTAAAAATCTCAAGAATTGGAACATGATCACCTGGATTATATCCCACATGTTTGGCCTTATGATAATTGCCAGAAATGTGCATTATTTTCAATCCATTTTCGTGTCTGAGACGGACATTTGATCGCATTCCGGTCTTATATTAAATAAGAAAGCATTTGAATTTGACTGATTTATGCATAGTTGTAAAAATAATAAGCTGGTATGAAAAATGCATAAATATGTAATTTTATTACACATTTATGTTAGAAAAATCCAAAAATATGAGAAAAAGAAAAGAAAAGAAAATGGAAATAAAAAGATAGGAAAAGAAATGAAAAACCCACAAAAATGCATCTTTTTAGGTAATTACGACGCTATACCAATTACGACGCTAGACGAGTGTAGCATCGTATTTGGTGGCTAGCGTCATAGCAAGAGATGAAGGCAGAATTCTGAAGGAAGATCTACGACCCCAAGCAAGTCTAGCGTCGTAATCAAGTGTAGCATCGTAATGAAGGATAGCGTCGTAGGCTGTTCAACTTAGAGACAAGAAGTGTCCTCGAGATAGAAGTCTACGATGCTAAACATGTTCCACGTCGTAAGAAGAGTTCAGCGTCGTATGGCATGCTCAGCGTCGTAACCAGCCCTATAATTCAAATTCAAAGGCCTGGGGCCCATGGGCCTAGGGTTTCTCACCTATATAAAGGGTGTTGACCTCTAGGTCTTGTCACTTCATACATTCCCCAAAACTTGAAGACACTCCAGTTCTTGAGAGGTTTTTAGATAGGGTAGTTAGTTAGGTTTTATTTTTTTGTATTATTTAACTCTCATGCATTAGTTTTAGTTTTCATTTACTGTTTATGTAGATTAGTGTTAGTTTAGTGTTTTTAGACCTAGTTAGCCACTATTTTCCTTATTTACAGTTTTTTTAACTTTTTATTAAGGTTTGAAATACCCAAATAATGGGTATTATCAAACCATTTCTATTAAAATGGGAACTGCAAGAATTGAAGCCAGAATTGCCCCAGTCATCGCTCCAGAGCAAAGAAAGAGAAGGAGACTTGTAATTGGAGAGCGGGATGAGCCTGAGGAAAGTATTCCAAAGAGAGCAGAACCGACTACACTGTCTGAACTGGTGAAGGTAAAAACTGTTGAGCAGCAAGCTATCACTAAAAAGAGGCAAATGATGAGGGAGACAGAACAGAAAGAGGCTCAAGTAGAAGAACAAGAATTTATGGAAGCACTGGCGCCATTTTTCCAACATCCAATTGGACGAGCTGCGAGGGAGGAGGAGGAGGTATCAACTAATGTTGATGACCTTTATTTTCTTGTACTTACATTTCCCTTGTCTGTAAATAGTAAACTCAATACAATGAACAATGTAATTAAACAGGTTGAGGAGGAACCTTTAAATGAAGCAGTTGGAGAGGCGGGAGAGCCACAGAATGAGCAAATTCAAGAGGCGCATGATGAGGAAACAAACTGGCATACAAGCGAAGATGAAGCACAAGAGTCTGTTGGATCGATTAAACCAACTAGATTCTGGGATGAGACTGAAGTACGCGCTAGAATGGGAATCCAGAAGAGGGAAAATAGTAAGATGACGATAAAAGAGGCGGACGTGATCCGGAAGTTTAACGGAAAAGTGGCAGCTGTGAAGGCGTACGAGAAATTATTAGAGACCATCATACCCGATAAGGGGTTTGCACCAGATTCGCTGACACACCCCACCGTTGATTTTTGGAGAACGCAGCATGGATGGGAACAATTTTTACTACATCACGGAGATCCCGGCTATGTGGAGTTGACTCGGGAGTTTTATTGCAACATCAACATTGCAAGAAGGACAACCTGGGTCAGAGGGCATACGATAGACATATCCCCAGAGTATCTGAACAGGTTCCTCCAAACTCCCAGTCACCCAAGTGAAATTCCGGAGGAGGAAATATTGAACAGGTGTGGAAAGACAAAAAGGAAAGCAACTTATCAAGCCATCGCTGATTCTATGACCAAAAGGCCATCAATGGTGGGAACCTTCAACACTGCTGAGCTAAAAGTGGGGTTCATGCCCACATTTGAATTCTTCATGGCCAGGATCAAGCCAAGCTCGCATCCTCAAACCACTTCTGGCAGCATACTGATGGGATTTGCAAAGCAATGGCACGGGCTGAGATTGAATGTCGGACAACACATCTTTAAGGTAATGACCACCAGGATTGAAAAGAAGCACGCCTTGTGCTACCCGAACCTCATTAGGCGAATTTGCACAGATCAAAGGGTAGACATGGGTGAGTTTGACACTGATGCCTTGGTCATTTTGAATCCTCCAATCCGGGTCCCATCCATGAGAGCTCAAGAAAGAATTACTTATGCCCTTCCTCCATTCCTGGACGACTCCAACTTGCAATCCTCATTCATATCCGGTGAAGATGCACCATCTGTCCAAAGAGGAGCTTCAATGCCTCCACCGGCCCCTAAAAGGAGAAGGAAGGCCCGTACTGAGGCGGGACCTTCAACACAAGCAGAGATCCCTCAACAGGAGCCGGTGGAACCAAATCCGAGTCAAGTCCCTCCGCCACCTCCAGTTCGAGTCCCACAACAGACAGCTTAACCATCACAGATTTCTCCTGCAAGCCAGAATGTCTCACAGAATCCTGCCAACTCTCACATGGTCGAGATTGTCAGTCATATGAGCAAAACAATCTCCGAAAGCATGAAGACATTGGCAGATACCTTGATTCTGGGAAAGGAAGAGGAAAGAAAGAGAGAGCAGAGGAAAGAGCTGACCAAAGAAGAAGAGATGATGAGTTTAAGAGGTTGCTGTTGGAAAGAGAGGAACGCATGCACAGGGAAAGACTGGAGAGTGAAGAAAGGCAGAGAAAAATGATGGAAGCCACTCTGGCTCAGCATCAACTCTTGATGTGAGCCTTGCTCGGCCAACTTCCAAAACCACCTCTACCTCTGACGGACGATGCAGGACCTTCAAATCAGCCTGGAGAGCAGAAAGATTGAGTCTTTAGTGTCAAATCAATTTGAGCTTAAATGTATACATCTTGCCTGTGAATTTCTAAATCTCTAAGTGATTGTTCATTCTAATTGCTATAGAAATCACATGTAAATGATGTAATTTACAGCTTTCCACAAATGGAACTCCGTTTTTTAGATCCACAAACAATTTTATTCTTGAAAAGATGTCTGACAGTCCGAGATGAATAAGTGACTGTCAGGCAAAAAATATACTGTTGACATACTTTGTATGTTAACAATGCCTCTTTTACTGCTTTAAATTAAATAACCAGCAAAAAGCATGCATAAACCTGCTCTAAATTCACATGTTGAATTTAGGCTTGTGATTAAATTTTCAAACTTTTAAATTAGGATAATATAATTAAAAACATGCATGAATTGAATTTATGATGTTTTGAGCTATAAAAATTTAATGATGCGATCATCTTTTTGGGTAATAAATCGGCATGTTGGAAATTTTGATTGAGTAAATTGTTAGAATTAAGCTTGGATTAAATTTGAGAATATTGTATGACATGAATCAATCCAACTATTGTGAGAATTGTGCCATGAGTCACTTTTACTCATTTATTTTCTTTGATGTGTGAATCAATTTGATTACAGGAAACTAGAACTTGCAATTAGGACCGATTCAAGACCATGCCATATTCCCGAAATCGAGCATATGATCGAGGAACTTAGAAAAATCCAATTTTTTGGCCTTCGTTTGAAATTCAAACCCAAAAATATTTTCCCTTTAGGATTAACCAGTTTGAGCCTTTAAGCCTAATTTATCTTGAAACCCACTATATTTTCCTAGCCTTACAAAAAGACCAAAATATTCAATCCAAGTAGACAAGAATAAATTCCATCAAGGGCATTAAATTTGTGGTCATCAAAGATGTATAAATCGGCACTTGAAGAAATCGATTCAAAAAAAAGAGAGAGAAATGAAAGAAAAAGAAAAAGAAAAAGAACAATGTTGAGCTTCATTCAACAAAAATAAATTGCAAATGACAAGCAATTAGACTTAGTCTAATGTCATGCAATAGAAAAAGAAAAGCAAAAGAAAGAGAAAAATATTGATGACCACAAATTTTTTAAAATAAAAATAATGCTAAGTTATGATAGAATAAATTCTTGTCACTTCTTAGCCCAATAAATTCTCTTTCTTACCTAATGTTACAACCGTATGCCCCATTATAACCCTTGAATAAGACCTCGGGATCTCGATTTGAAGAAATGAGCCGGTGGCGAGTTGGTCTGATTGCAAGCTTATGGAATAATTTAATTAAATCTGATTATGAGTGTTCAATGATGAAACCCAATTGAGAGTGAGTGAATTTTCCGATTCTCCCATATGCGAGGCTTTGTTTCTTTAATTCTGTTATTGTCATACCTTAATTCTAATTTTTAATCCTTGCCTTTTTCAAACATGATATTCATGAAGGGTTGACAATAATGTTTGATTTGTAGGCCCGATTTAGTGAGCAAGTATCATTTTATTAAACACTGCAATCAAGGGAATTTAACACTTGTAGTTTTTGGTTGTCTTATCCCAATCCAAAAAGAATGTAATTTATGAAGCCACGAAATTGAATTGAATAGGCAAACTCCGTGTTCCAAGGAATATTGACTCTGACTGCTCGGGGACGATCAGTATTAAATGCGAGGATGTTGATAATGGCCAGAAATGTCCATTATTTTCAATCCATTTCCGTGTCTGAGACGGGCATTTGATCGCATTCCGGTCTTATATTAAATAAGAAAGCAGTTGAATTGGACTGATTTATGCATAGTTGTAAAAATAATAAGCTGGCATGAAAAATACATAAATATGTAATTTTATTACACATTTATGTTAGAAAAATCCGTAAACATGAGAAAAAGAAAAGAAAAGAAAAAGGAAATAAAAAGATGGGAAAAGAAATGAAAAACCCATAAAAATGCATCTTTTTAGGTAATTATGACGCTATATGAATTACGACGCTAGACGAGTGTAGCGCCGTATTTGGTGGCTAGCGTCGTAGCAAGATATGAAGGCAGAATTCTGAAGGAAGATCTACGACGCCAAGCAAGTCTAGCGTCGTAATCAACTGTAGCGTCGTAATGAAGGATAGCCTCGTAGGCTGTTCAACTTAGAGACAAGAAGTGTCCTCGAGATGGAAGTCTACGACGCTAAACATGTTCCACGCCGTAAGAAGAGTTCAGCGTCGTATGGCATGCTCAGCGTCGTAACCAGCCCCAGAATTCAAATTCAAAGGCTTGGGGGCCCATGGGCCTAGGGTTTCTCACCTATATAAAGGGTGTTGACCTCTAGGTCTTGTCACTTCATACATTCCCCAAAACTTGAAGACACTCCAGTTCTTGAGAGGTGTGTAGATAGGGTAGTTAGTTAGATTTTATTTTTTTGTATTATTTAACTTTCATGCATTAGTTTTAGTTTTCATTTACTGTTTATGTAGATTACTGTTAGTTTAGTGTTTTTAGACCTAGTTAGCTACTATTTTCCTTATTTATAGTTTTGTTAAACTTTTTATTAAGGTTTGAAATACCCAAATAATGGGTATTATCAAAACATTTCTATTAAAATGGGAAGTTAACATAAAAAAGAGTCTCAAAAATATGAAATGGACATGGGTCATTTCTACTATTTTCCATGGATTTTATGCTTTATTTTTGGTTTAATGACCATTTGGTCATTTTATTTACTGTTTGCATGTGGGTTTTCTGTTTTTCTTCTTTTTTTGGGTTCTTATGCATAATTATATGGTTGAAAACCCTCATTTGGGTTTGTTGGTTCACACTTGCTTAGTTTTAGCTTATTTTTTTTTCCCTTATTTTCATGCATTTTGGCTTACTGCTCTTATCTTGTTCATTACTTTTTTTGTATTTGTGAACCATAAATCTGAAATAGGGTTTGCAATCGCATAGATTGCATTACCCGAACAACAACTTATATTCTGGGGTAGCTACGACGCTAACCGCCCTACGATGCTAACCTAGGTTGGCGACGTAGGGAAAGGTTTTACGTCGTAGTTGCTTCAGACTTAAGAAAAATTTATCCTACGACGTTAAGCTCACGACGCTATCCTAGGATAGCGTTGAAAATTTAGTCTAAGGTCGTAGGACCCCAAAACACTTCTATTTTCATTAAAACCCACCTATGACGCTAAGCCTACGACGCTATCCTAGGATAGCGTCGTTATTTAGTGTTTGGCGTCGTACCCCCCAATTTTACCAACACTTCTAAAAAATCATTATACGACGTAGTATCCCTACTTTTTCAAAACCATCTTTTTCTCTACTACCACGCTAAACCCTACGACGAGAACCAACGTTTGACGTCGTAGTGCTTGGTTAGTGTCGTAGTCCCTCAATTTCCAAACTTCCATGCACGACGTCAACACTACGACGTAAAACATTGTTTAGCGTCGTAATCATGTTTAGCGTCGTACATGAACCCTTTAAACCCAAAAGTTTTCATCTCTTTTACCAATCCATGACGACGCTAACCTCACGACGCTATCCTAGGATAGCGTCGTAAAATCCGTCTAGCGTCGTAATTGGCATTTTTTGCCAAATTTTCCATTTCTCAATTTTCTACATTAATTAATTGAACCCTTAAGTCAATAATTAAGGATCATGATTAGCAATAATTAAGATCAATGATTACCATGATTAAAGGACCTTTGTTCAATCCTCATTAAAATATTTTTCTATAAACAAAACCTCGATGTCTTAAGCAGATAATCCGGACTGTAATTAATTATGGTATGAAAGATTATTTAAGTCATTAATTATGGATTAATTACATACCCTTGTATGAGAAACCAATGTCTCTCATGCAAGGCATTTTGTCTTATTTTATTTTATTTTATTTTGTCTTTTATGTGATGTGTGAAATGAGTGATAAAAGATATCTCAAACTAATGTTTGCGAATGGTCCATTCACAGGGAAGTAAAATAGCTCGTGGTTTGGGTGTTAATTATCATTCGTTATTTTGCATGGTCTGGATAGTGGTTGGTGGAAGCTCTGGCGAATGGTCCCTTCACCGGGAAGTAAAATAGCTACTCATCCAACTCCTATCCGGATACAGTTTCTTTTTATTTATCTTAATTTCCAAACCCAAATTCTAATCTGAAATACGAATCAGTTAATATCTGTCAATATTAGCTGATGATTATTACAGAGAGGAAATATGTAGGTTTTTATCTGAATTCGCAGACAGTAGAGGCCCAACTGGTAGCGACACTGCCATTAAAGGGTTTCTGTTGTCTAAATTCATTCCATCCGAGTAATTGGGAAATTGGATAGCAGATGTTTGCAGTCCACCTGATTATTCTGCCATCATTTTTGCCTCACGGCTACTTCATATCTGTGTCTCAGATTCTGTCTATACCCACCATTATATTTTGGGTTAAATTAATTCTTGGAATAATTTTTACCGCTTCCATAGTATAATTACTTGCTTTCTAGATCTAACTCTACTTGTTTCTTAGCATAGATTTATCTGCTTTTTAGAACAGTTTTAACATGCTTTGTAGCGTAATTTCAATTTGCTTTCATAGTTTAGATTAAATTCAGTCAAGTAGTTGATAGTTCAACTCTAAACTAATTAGAGCAATACGTGTGGAAAATCTAGTAAAACGACGTGGGACCTGCTTCTATCGCACATCCTCCAGTGAACGATCCGGTCTTACCTATAAATATTGCAATTTTTGACACCGTGCGCTTTCGGGCCACAGTTTCTTAACACGAGTAATAAAAACGTGACAAACTATAAATATATCATTAATCCCAACTCCATCATCATAATTGGTTTCATTAAATAAAACCTAAACCGGGATTTCAGTATTAATCTATTTTCGAAAATACTCGTGGCGGGAAATTGTCAAAAGTTTCATGGCGCCGTTGCCGGGGAGAATGCAGCGCCGTTTTATTAGAGAATTACATTCCTGATTGCTCATAGTTAGCTTATAAATATAAATATATATATATAAATATATATATATCACCGAATCAATTCTAACATGGGGATTGTACAGGTACTGTCATTTCTAAAACCGCTGTTTTATGCAACGAAGAAAGGAAACTCCCGCCGAGATCCCGTTCAACGCAGAAATTGAAAGAACAACTCGACGTCTGAGGGCTCAAGCTAGACAGAGAAAGGAACGGGAAAGGCAGGAACTATTTTATCCAAGCACTAACAGTGATGTTTCAGACATGGCAGATAACCAAGGCATTCCCCCAATCATACCACCAAACCCACCACTCCAGCATATCCAAGAGGATCCCGAAGACGTTAATGACGAGAATTTGGACGATCCCCCTCCTCAGGTCATCCAGGGAGGTGGAAACGTACCAAACCTCGGCCAGCAACCCTTCGAGATTCCTCCCAACAACCAGAACAACCAAAACCTCCCAAATAACCCAAATTTTCAGAACCCTCAATATCAGAACCCCCAGTTTAACCAAAACCAGTTTCCTCCCAATCCGAATGATCCCAATGATCCTCGTAATTACTATCAGAACTAAAACCAGCAGCCTCAGTACCAAGGGGGATTAGACAACAATCAATAACCTACCGCAGCGGATTACATGCAACCAATCATAGAACCCTACCTAAACATTCCAGGCAGGGCACCTATCATTGCAAGGAATTTTGAACTTAAGCCAACATTGATTAATCTCGTACAGAATAGTCAATTTGCTGGAGCCAACCACGAAGATCCGCATGATCACTTGGCAACGTTCCTGGAGCTGTGCAACACCATAAAGAATCAAGGAGTTGCTCCGAATACAATCCGAATGATGCTGTTTCCGTTCTCACTTGCAAGCGGAGCAAAACCATGGTATAAGTCGTTGCCAGTTAATCAGAGAAGTACGTGGGAGGATGAAACTTTTGACAAATTTCGTCAACACGAGTTTTTTTTATAAAATATACCCCAAGTTTGAATTTATTAAATGAAAAGAGTTATGATTCGTGGGAAAGGGGTTTATAGATATATTTCACTTTTTATTACTCATGTGGGAAACTTCAATTTCAAACGGCGCTGTGGACCTCCCCGGCATGAAACTTTTGACAATCTCCTGCCTTGAAGATCCTTGCCATGAAACTTTTGACAAGTTCCCATTACATGAGTATTTTCTGAAACATAATAATCCTGGTTTTCAATTTTATTTAAAGAAACCAATTTATGATGGCGGAGTTGGGATTAGGGATATATTTATAGGTTGTCACGTTTTTATTACTCGTGTTAAGAAACTGTGCCCCCGAAAGCGCACGGAGTCAAAAATTGCAGTATTTATAGTAAGTACCGGATCGTTCACTGGAGGATGTGCGATAGAAGCAGGGCCCACATCGTTTACTAAGATTTTCCACTCGGTTACTCGATTCAAGTTTGTGTTTTAGTTAAAATCTACTTGACATAATTTAAACTAAGTTATGAAAGCAATTAAAATAAAGCAGATAAAATTATTCTAGAAAGCAAATTAAAACTATTCTAAAATGCAGATAAGTTTAATCTAAGAAAGCAATTAAATTATTCTAAGAAAGCGGTTAAAATTATTCTAAGAAAGCAGATTTAAAATAAGACAGAAGGGACATGAAGAAAAGAATAAAGATTGGACAAGATTCAGATGAAACACAGTTAAACTTCCATTTTAATTACATTAGCTAGCTCTCATGCTTCCTATACCATGTTCCCTTTAACAGACAGGTACTTACAGTATGGATTTTCATGCCTTAAGACAACAAAATCTAAGATACCACAGATATACAACTGCCCCTGCGCAGAGGTATGTCATTCATCTGTGGTGGACAAGCAACACCTGACAAATCATTAGTTGAAGTGTCAAGTATTGCTATCATTCCCCCATGTCACGCCCAAAGATTCTGATCGAGCCCTGAACTATCCCTTAGCTATCAGTCCTAGTAGCAGTTACACAACTCTCAATACAACCGAGTGACCTCTAACGAAAGCATTTAAAAGAAAACGATAAAGAAAGCATTTAAAATCCTATCACTCGGAGGTTTTTGAAAGTTTGACCCTGGTAGTAAAAGAAAGCCCCCAGTCAGAATGACCGGATGTGGATCAAGAATTCTCTATTCTCGGTGAACCGCTCGCAGTGTTCACTTCCCTTCGGGTGGTTATGAGATACAAACTAATGAAACGAACTAATAAATTAGTTCATTCTGGATGCACTCACTCAGGACTCAAAAATAGGCTTTGGCAGAAGAGGATAGCAGTTGAAAGAATACTCAACCCTATCTCAGAAAATAACCAAGGCCCATATGTTGTTCCTCTAGCATTATTCATCACACCTTATCTGAGTCCAAGTGGTCTTTGATTCAGTGCCATGTTTAATACAAGATTCCCAACACACAACAATTTTGGAAAATAATTGATTTGAAAACCATTCCCTAAAAAGGTACTAGACTCTCAATTAAAACACAGACCCTTTCAGTCTAGGTGAGACCTAATCGCTGACTCTGCTTCTAATTTCCCAAAATCAACCCCCAGCCGCATTTGAATTAGTCGTAACTGTGGAATTTATCCCTTACTCAGATCCGGATTTTATAAATAAATTTTTGTTGGAAATTTATTATGAGCCATCTGATTTAAATCACGATTTCTATGTCCAATGGAAGGATCCCAAAATAATTATGACCACAATATTTACATAATAGTATCATGCATAATTTTATAGAGAAGTGTAAAATTAAATAACCCAAAATATAAAGTGGGTTTAGACAGAAGTGAAACACAGAGATGAAATAGCCGGAGATGAGAAGAATTTATTTGGCTAAAAAGATGACTGAAATAATCAGGATAACCTGGACTGCAAACACCTGCTATCCAGTTCCTAATTATTCCAGATGGAAAGCTTTTAGACAGCAGAATAGTCTTAAATGACAGTGGTCGCTATCATTTAGACCCTTACTATCTGTGAATCGGAGAAAAACCTACATGTTCTTTCGCTGTCTTAATTACTCGACAACATTGACCTATGTCGTCTAGTGTTGGCACAGTTTGAGATTCGGGTTTGAAATTAAGATAAGAAAAATAAAACTGTATCCGAATAGGAGTCAGCTGAGCAGCTATTATAATCCCGGATGGACGAACCGCCAAGGCTTCCACCGACCATTATCCGGACCATGCAAAATAATATCTAGTAATTAATATACAGACCACGAGCTAGTTTATCCGTGTGGGAATACCCGCCAACATTAGTCTGTTATATCTCTTACTAGCTGTTTCACACAACACGGAAAAGACAAAATAAATAAATAAAAGAAAATATTTTTGGGTTATCTTGTATTTGAGACATTGGTTTCTCATGCAAGGTTATGGAAATTATTCCATAATCACTCTTTATGTCTAAATAATCACTCATTCCATAATTAATTAATTAATTAATTACAGTCCGGATTATATACTTAGATCATTAGAGTTTAATTTTGTAGAAAAGTCTTTTAATGGAAATTGAACAAAGTTCTTTATATCAATTTAATCATGGGTTGAGATCATTGAATTCCAACCTCAAAAATATTACTCCCTCCGTCCCATGATACTTGTCTTGTTTGACTTTTTGGCACTATTCATTGTTTAACTTTGACTCAATTTTATTGCAAGTATATATTTGAAAAAAATAGTCGAGTTGGGTCTTGTTAGAATCGTATAATCATCTAGTTTTAGACTATATATTTTCCATAATTTTTTGTTGTACATATTTTGAAATATTAGCAGTTGAAATAGTGTATTGGATTGTGTGCAGAAATGAAACAAGACAAGTTAAATGGGACAGAGAGAGTAATACAAAGGTTCAATTAATTAATGGGGTGAGATGGAGAATAAAAATTTGGCAAAAAGAGTGCCAAGCATGTCGTGAAACAGAGTTTGTGTCGCGGACCGTGGGTCCGCGACAGGGGGATCACGACAGAGAGGTGGGAAATAAGAGAAATTGGATATTTTGAAACTTAGGGTTTGTTGTGTCGCTAGACAAATATCCGTGTCGCCAGGCGTGGCCTCGCGATAGGGGTCTAGCGACACAAGGTTTGAAAATCCAACAAGGGCATAATTCCTGTCGCGGAACAAGGAGTGCTGTCGCGGACCGTGTCCGCGACACGGGTTTCGCGACAGAGCCCTTCCATGATAAAATTGCAAGTATTTGGGTCCTCTGTCGCTAATCAAGGAGTGTGTCGCGGACCGTGGGTCCGCGACAGGGGTTTTGCGACAGAGGGATTTTAAAAATTTTATAAAATTTTGGCAGCATAACGCCTTATATTGCATTGCATGGAAGTGCGGTGTGATCCGTGGGATCACAACGGGAAAATTACATTGCAACTCGTGGGGTTACAACGTGATGCAATACAATATAGGAGATGCAATTTTTAAAATAAATATGCACAAACACTTTAATACTATCCCTTTTTAGATCTAATGTACTAAAGTCAAAATAAAATAAAACGAAATAAAAGAAACAAACTACCTAAAGCTAAACAGACAAGAACAGAACCCAAAAAAATAAAATGAAAGATAAACAAGACTAAGCCTAAATACAAACTATGCTAACAAATATAAAGTTGAAATAAAGCATACACCAAATCTATCAAGGGATAAATATCAAACATTCATGCATTTATTAAATCTAATAAAGCAATAAATCTACTAAAACATAAAAAAAAATGATCAAGTGACAAAAAATGCAACAAAACAGTAAATAACCCATGGAGACAAATCCATAACAGATTTTTTTTGGGAAGCAAAACCTTGATCATTCCAACAAAATATGGTTTAAAATACACCCATTGATTAAGTGTTTTTAACCCAAAATACAAAAAAAAATAAGCTGGAAAATGTGAACACTAGCCACACTAATTTATTACAGAAATTAAACTAAACTACACTACAATCTACATTACATAAAAATAAAACTATCTGCACTGAAACTACTTGAGAGCACAGTGGTGCCCCAAGAACAAAAATTAAACTGCAAGTGTGACTAGGTTACTGTTCAATGGGGGTGGGAGGATATATTTATAGAGAGTAGAAATAAGCCCTAGGCCCATTCAAGGCCCACCCAGTCGCTAAACAATTATGCCTGTCGCGGAACAAAATCTGGTTCAGGACACACTTTTTAGCTCCAGGATGACGCGCAGGAGGGGGCGGGAGCTCGAGGTCCAGGGGAAAAGACAAAAAATCTTTGTTCTGTGGGAGCTGAGGTCCCGGGACCTTCCAAGTAATAGAGCACATGGGTAAATTTTGAATTGTGTGAGAGTGGGATGGTCACGTGACTTGCTTTTGTGTCTGTGTCTCTGTCCGTGTGTCGCGGTCGCGATCCCCGTGTCGCGGAACATTGTTTCGCGACACAGATTTTGTGTCTTGATACTCCCAGTCCCTAAGCATTTTTGTCTGTCCCTAGACACTGTCGCGATACCCCTCTCACAGTCGCGGAGCAATTTTTCAGTCGCGAGGCACCCGGTAAAGAGGCAATGCCTCGCGACCGGATGGAATTTTCTCTCTCCTCTCTTTTCTTTTCCTCTTTCCTCCATTTCTCTCTCGTTCTTTCCTCTTTATTCTTTCCTCCTCCATTTTTACAGATTTCTTCTTCTTCTTTCTCCCATTCTCTTGTCTGTCTCGTCTCCAGTTTCTCAATCTCCTTCTTCCTCTTTCTTCTTTCCTTTCCTCCATTTTCTCTCTTTCCTTTTTTCTTGTTGCTCAATGAAATTTGGGGGTTTGCCGGAGGGAGCTCGGGAATGGTGGTGGTGCGGATGGGATGAGCGCTGGTGGTGGCGGGCGGCGCTGGCTGCGGCGGTCGGAGATGAGCTCGGCGAAGAAGGTGGATGGTTGGTGATGGAGGTGGCGGGTGGCGCTGGCGGTAGTCGATTTGGGCGCCTCGGTTGGTGGATTTGGGGCGAAAGTGGAGGGGCGACGGCGGAGTTGCCGTATTGGTGTTGGCGATTGGAGTCCGGCGAAGCTTTGGAGGTTGGAGTTGTGGCGTGATGGCTGTGACTGAGGAGGCGGCGGCGATTGATGGTGGTGGCGGACGCGCGGAGGAGCTTGAGTTGGAGGTGGTAATGGTGGTGGCTCGGACAGGGATGGGGTGATGGTGGTTGTGGGTATCGGAAATGGGGGCTGTTGAGGGTGGATCCGAGAGGCAGCTGCTGGCGAGGGTGAGGTGGTGGAGATGGCGGAGGAGCTGGCCGCCGGCCGGCGGCGGCGCCGGCGGCAGGGGGTTAGGGTTAGGGTTGGAGTGGTGCAATGGGCTTAAAGTGGGATTGGGCCAATGGAGATGGTATTGGGCCTGGAACAAATTGGATTAATTTGGGTGTTGGGCTGGACAGATTGGATTGGACTGGACCAAATTAGCTTAAAACACCTACAATTAATTTAAATAAAAAGTGATTAGTGGACCAATAATAATTTTTTTAAATAAAGCAGAAAATAAAAATAAAAATAAACATAAAAAGTATAAAAAATATATACATCAAATATAATATAAAATAATATATGTATATTTGTTCCCATTTGATTATTTTGGTTTGTGTTCCATTTAATGAACCCGCGTTCCACCGAATAGAGAACATCGAACCAAAATTAATCAAATGTATGATCTTTAATATTTTTATCATGTTTTTGGATTTTTTTACACATATTTAATAAAAATAACAATATTTTTGTATTTTTCAATACCAGCTTATTATTTATACAAACTTGCATAAATCTGTTAAATTCGACTGCTTTCTTATTTAAATAAGACCGAAATGCGATCAAATGTCCGTATTAGACACGGAAATAGATTGAAAATAATGGTCAATTTTGACCATTATCAGAGGACATATCCAGAAATTTCTTGGTAAAGTATTTTCTGAAGTGGAAGGTTGACGAAGGAAGGACGAAAATTGCTGAGTTCAAAATGAGACCAGAGGAATCCCTGTACAATGTGAAAGAGAGATTCATGAATTTGCTCAGGAAATGCCCACAGCACGGGTTCCAGGTGTGGGAGCAACTGAGAATGTTTTACAGTGGGCTGACGCCAGCCTGGAAACACATGCTTGACGCCGCAGGAGGACAACATTTACTGCATATGCCCATAGATCAAGCATGGGCTAAGATTGAAAATGTCTGTAAACAAAAAAATTTTGAATGATGATAATGCAGAGACCCCTCCCCGTGGTCTGTGTGTTGTAGGTACCCCAGGGAAGACAGAACTTGAAAAGCTGAAGGACCAGGTGGCAGTGCTGGCATTGAACCAAGAAGCAGGCAGTTCCGCGCAAGTACAGACATCAGATGCAACTTGTGGCCTTTGTCAAGGACCACATCACACTGATGCTTCCCAACAGGTCACAACTGAAAACTGCAACTACGCTGGAGGGTTTCCTAACCGTCACCCTAACCAGTCCTACTCAAACAATAACGCTCTGAATGCACACATGTAAACCCAGCCAGCCCAGTTCAATCAGCCACATAATTTCCAACAAAACCAACAGTTCCATCCCAGGCCTCAAAATTTCCAGAATCCCAACTTCCAGCCCCAAATACAGCAGAGACCTAACCAGAACCAGAAATTCCAAAACCAGAACTTTCAAGGCCAGCAACAGTTCAATCCCAATCCCAATCAAAACCAGAACCAGAATTGGAACCAAAACCAGCAGAAACCACCTTCCAGATTAGAGACCCTCATGACTGATTTCATTACCAATCAGAAGGAAATCAATAATCAGTTGCAGGCCTCCATTCGAAACGTGGAGACTCGGGTTACACAAATGGCCAAGGAAATGCAAAAAAAGGATCATGGAGCACTGCCAACACCGCTGAGAAAAACCCTCAGTATAAAGCCATCACACTGAAATCTGGTAAGGTTTTGGAGGGTCTGAAAGGAAAGGAAAGGAGAAACTGGCAAAAGAACAAGAAATGGGAGATGATATTGAGAAGAATGAAATTGCTGCTGAAAAAGAAACAGCCGATCTGCAGACTGAAGCTGCATCAGACAAGGCTAAAAATGGTAATGGTGAAGGTAAAATTTCTGACCTTTCACCACAAAAATCTTTTGATAATAAAAAGTTCATGCCAGGGGTTCCGTACCCAGCCAAGCTGAAAAATAAACAACAAGATCTGAAGTTTGAAAAGTTTTTGAAAAGACTGCAAGACGTTGAGATTACCATACCCTTGATTGAAATGATATATGAAATGCCAACCTATGCTAAGTTCTTAAAAGAAATTATTTCAGGAAAAAGAAAGGTTGAGCAGGAAGAGCTGGTGGTACTCAACAGCACTTGCAGTGCAATTATTCAAAAGAAGATACCTGGGAAGAAAGAAGACCCTGACTGCTATACATTGCCGATCCGGATTGGCCAAGTCAGTGCTGAAAAAGGATTATGCGATCTCGGATCCAGCATCAATGTCATGCCTTTGGCAATGGCAAAACGTCTCAAGCTTGGAATTGTGGAGCCAATCAAAATGAGGCTACAGCTTGCGGACAGGTCGATCACACAGCCAATCGGGATCCTGAGAGATGTAGTGATCAGAGCAGGCAGTACTCCATTCCCGGTAGATTTCATTATCTTGGATATCGAGGAGGATTCTGACATGCCCCTCATTTTGGGAAGGCCATTTTTGGCCACGGGCGGAGCCTTGATCGATGCCAAATCTGGAAAGGTGACGCTCCGAGTGGATGGAGATGAGGTTGTCTTCGACATGGCGCAATTGCAAAAATATCCAACCGACAGTTCTTGTTTTTCCTTTGAAGATGTAATAGTTAGAAGTGAGAGAGAGCTAGACTCTGAAATTGGAAATGTAATTATGATGGATGATGACCTTTCAAAGCAGGTACTGAAGCCTTCAGGCGCGGAGCATGAAGGTTGTAGCGCCGTACACTTCGCCGATCCCGAAACTGGGGATTTGGAGGAGTTTGACGGCGCCGAATTCCATGAAGACACCGATCAAGAAGAGGCGGATCCTATACTAACGAAGGATCCGAAAGGTAAATCTGATATCTTGCCAGCCATTTCTCGAAAATTACTCCCATATGTGGAATGCCCACCAGAGCTAGAACTAAAAGTGCTACCGGACCATCTTAAGTATGCGTTTCTCGCTGAACCTAAAATGTTACGGTAATTGTGTCAGCTAAGCTGACACAAAATCAAGAAAATGCTCTGGTGGGAGTGCTAAAAAAACATGTGCGTGCAATCGGTTGGACCATTTCTGATATCAAAGGAATAAACCCTTCTGTTTGTATGCACAGGATTTGGATGGAAGAGAGTTTCAAGCCTTCACGCCAGCCCCAACGACGATTGAACCCACCCATGCAGGAAGTGGTAAGAAAAGAGGTGATCAAGCTTTTAGACGCTGGTATCATCTAAACAATTTCTGACAGCAAATGGGTTAGTCCCGTGCAGGTCGTTTCGAAGCGGGGTGGGATGTGCATCACGAAGAATGAACAAGGAGAAGAAATTGTAACAAGGCCGGTCACCGGATGGAGATTCTGCATAGACTACCGGAAGCTGAACGAGGCCACCCGCAAGGACCATTTTCCTTTACCTTTCATCGATCAAATGTTGGAACGGTTGGCGGGAAGGGATTTTATTGTTTTCTGGACAGATATTCAGGTTATAACCAAATTGTGATCGCCGGTGAGGATCACGAAAAAACTACTTTTACATGCCCCTATGGCACTTTTGCCTATAGGCGCATGCCTTTTGGATTATGCAATGCACCAGCAACTTTTCAAAGATGCATGATGTCGATTTTCTCTGAATTTATCGAAAAATGCATTGAAGTCTTCATGGATGACTTCTCTGTATATGGAGATACGTTTGATGATTGTCTGACCAATCTTGCTAAAATTTTAAAGAGATGTGAGGACACTAACTTGGTTTTAAACTGGGAAAAGTGCCATTTTATGGTCACTGAGGGCATAGTGTTAGGTCACCGCATCTCACGTGCAGGCATTGAGGTCGATCCGGCCAAAGTCTCCATCATTTCCAATCTCCCTCTCCCCAATTCAATAAAATCGGTTAGGAGTTTCTTAGGGCATGCCGGTTTTTACTGGAGGTTCATTAAGGATTTCTCAAAAATTACCAAGCCGCTCACTAACCTTCTTTGTAAAAAGAAAATTCTTTTGTAATAAATGAAGCGTGTGTCCAAGACTTTGACACGCTCAAAAAGATGTTAGCTTCTGCTCCAATTGTACAACCACCCGATTGGTCAATACCATTCGAGGTGATGTGTGATGCAAGTGGTCTTGCAGTGGGTGCAGTTTTAGGGCAACATAAGGATGGGAGACATTGCGTAATTCATTACGCAAGTCTTGCCTTGAATGAAGCCCAAATAAACTACACCACTACAGAAAAAGAGATGTATGCTGTAGTCTTTGCGTTTGACAAGTTCAGATAGTATCTTATTGGTACAAAGACCATAGTGTACACTGACCACAGTGCACTCAGATACTTGTTCAGCAAGCAAGACGCAAAGCCTCGTTTAATCAGGTGGGTGCTTTTGCTGCAGGAGTTTGATATCGTAATAAAAGATAGGCGAGGTCGAGATAATGGTGCTGTTGACCACTTATCTCGATTAGAAAATGATAAAAATGATAAGCCGTTAATGAAGAGTTCCCAGACGAACAGTTGTTCGCATTGCACTTACACTATCAAGCTTGTCCATGGTTTTCCGAGATTGCTAACTTCTTGGCATGCGGAATAACCCCACCATTCCCGAATGACTATCATAGGAGAAGGTTCCACCAAGTAGCAGCAAACTACTTCTGGGAAGAACCTTGTCTTTTTAAGCACTGTGCCGATTCGATAATCAGGCGATGTGTGACTGAGCATGAAGCCTATCAAATTGTCAGAAGATGCCATGAATCAGAGTATGGGGGTCACCACGGTCCCACTCGAACGGCCCACAAGGTCCTCAAGTGTGGATTTTATTGGCCTCACATCTATGAGGACTGCAAGACATTTGTGAAAGCTTGTGACAGGTGCCAAAGGTTAGGAAACATTTCCAAGATGGATGAAATGCCTCAGAAATGAATTCTCACTCTTGAGATTTCGACGTTTGGGGTATTGACTTCATGGGACCGTTCCCACCATCTGGTGGAAACCAGTATATCTTGGTAGCCGTCGATTACGTGTCCAAATGGGTCGAGGCTGTCGCATACCAACCAATGATGGTAGCCAAGTCATAAAGTTCCTCAAGAACAACATTTTTAATCGATTTGGCATACCTAGGGTGATAATATATGATAGAGGAACACATTTTGTTAATAAATCCTTTGAGAACCTAATGCTTAAAACTGGAATCCTCCATAAGATAGGCACGCATTATCATCCCTAGACTAGTGCTCAAGTCGAGGTATCCAATCGCGAGATCAAACATATACTCGAAGCCATTGTCGGGAGAACCCGTAAGGATTGGGCACGTAAGCTCAACGATGCTCTATGGGCATATCGTACAGCGTATAAGACTCCCATTGAGATGTCTCCATACAGGCTTATCTTCGAAAAAACTTGTCATTTGCCCGTAGAGTTAGAGCATAAAGCTTACTGGGCCGTTAAAATGCTTAACTTTGATCCGAAAGTTGCTCAGGGCAAGCGCAAGTTGGACCTTAATGAAATTGAGGAAATACGAGCGCAGGCTTATGAAATCTCTCGGATTTATAAAGAGTGGACCCAGAAGTTGCACGATCGTCGGATAAAAACCAAGCATTTCTATATTGGCCAAAATGTTTTACTGTTCAATTTTAGGTTGAAGTTGTTCCCCGGAAAGCTAGAATCGAGATGGGAAGGGCCGTATGAAGTGTTGGAAGTATTTAAGAGCGGTGCAGTCAGGATCCAAACTGACAAGGGTGATCTGATGGTGAATGGACATCGGCTGAAAGAATACATCGGACAGTTCGATCCGGAAAAAGAGAGCCAAGCAGTGGCAGACCCGGCTTACATTCAATAAAAATAGCATTAACTATAAAATTTCATATTATGTATATATATACTGCTTTATTTCAAATAAGAAAGTATCCAAAAATCAATTAAACATTTAAAGTACTGAGACTCTAAATGTGAGGATGTTGATATTTGGAGAAAATCTAACAAGGTTAATTTATCTGTCTTACAGAAATTCCGGAACCACCAAAAAGAAGGAGCAGAAAAATAAAGCAGAAAACCAGGTTCCCGGTTGGATTGATTCCATGAATTTAAGAAAATATTCTCGGAATTTAAAGCAATTTAAAATCTGGAATAATTTCTACAGACAAATGGGATTGATCCAACCTATTTTATGCAAGTGGATTGATTTAATTTCAGCCCAACTATAACAGAAAATTGTTTTGCAATAAAAATTTCCAAGTCCAAAATAAATAAAATTAACTGAGGCCCAATTTCACCTACTCGGGCCCAGTCCGCCCTAAAATTTTAAAAAATTTCAAAATTGCGAGCGTCGGCTGAATCCCGCTCTCACCTACGACGCCAACCTCTCCTACGACGCTAACTGGTTCAGCGTCGTAGTCGAGAATAGCGCCCTAGTGCGCTTCCTCTCCCTTTATACCCTGCTACGACCCTAACCTCCAACTACGACGCTAACTTAGGTTAGTGCCGTAGTCCTGGCTAAGGTCGTACTCAGCCCTTCGCACATTTTTCTACTACGACGCAAACCACACCTACGACACCACACTTGTGTAGCGTCGTAATGATCGGCTAGCGCCATAGTACACTTTTTCTCCCTTTTGCATTATAACCGCCTTACGACGCATTCCTTTAGTACGATGCTAAGCGAGGACAGCGTCGTACCCTTCCCCCTGTTCCTCCTACGACGCCGAACACAGCCTACGACGATATCTAGCATCGTAGGACAAGTTCAGCGTCGTAAACCCTTTTCCCCCTTTTATAAATATCCCAACCCTTCTTCTTCTTCATCCCCGCACTTCACATTTTCGAACTCACAACTCCCAAACCCTTTTCACACAACGAACACACTGTTCTTCGTAACAACACCACCCAATCCTAAGGGGAAACTCCGTCAAATTTTTCAAAAACCATCGCAATGGAGTCCTCTTCGTCTTCGAAAGCCGAGAAACCATGGTAATCGTCTTTCCCCCCCATTCTCGAGCGTTTCGTAACCCCTGTTTTTCGATTTTGGGGTATTTTGTTGCTAATGTTGTAAATAGTGTAAATAGAGGTCTGTGGTGAGTATGTTGTTTTCCTTTTTTTGGTTTTGAGCATTCTCGGTCTTGGGGGAAAGTTGTATCTTGTTCCATTTGGAATCACTGTTGTGGCCAAGGATATTTAGGAAAGTGTTATCGTTTCTTGTTGTTGCTGTCAAGAAGGATGGGATTGTTTAAATCTTTTGGTAATTTTGATTTTTGTACACTAGGGTTTAGGAATGTTGGGGCTCGACAGTACGGAGTCCCACCATTGTCGAGGATTTTTTGTGTTTTTAGGGTTCATGTAGGAAGTCGATTTTACAAACACTGTGTGGTCATTTAATCCGAGTTTTGTTTGGTTTTGTCTATGTGGAGGGTACCCTGTTCGAATCCACTTAGTATCCAGAGTTTTTTTTAGAAGATAGGAACTAATGAATACAGGGGCACTAGCTTTGAGCGTCACTTTGTTGTTGGTTGCCTAGTTCTTGGCATCATTTTCATTAAAAGCATGATTTTTGGTCACTTGGAGGCTGTTTCATTGCATTAGATTTTTTATGTTTCTATAAGCATGCCTATGTGTTGGTGTTCTTGATGAATATGTGTGTGTAGATGAGTGTCTTGCATGCCACTGTAATGCTGTAGGGAGCATTAATTGATTTCTGGTTTTGTTTATCTGTATATGTTTGCTGGGCACTGTGAAAAAGTGAATGTTTGTATGTTTTGGGCCAACTGAGCATACAAACAAATTGCAGCAAACACTTTTCAGTAAAAGGAGGTTTTAGAAAAGGACAAATAGTTGGTAGGATCTTGCTTTATAAGTTGACTACTTGTTTTGCTCCCAATGGAGGACAAAACTAGTGTAATAAAATAGCAGTCTTTTTCCTCATGTGGACTGCTATCATTTTAAAAATCCAAAAATGGGACCACTAAAATCCCACTTTCATTTAATAAAATAAGTCAACTCTTTTAAAAATTAAAAATGGGTTTTGTTTATTTGTGTGAATGTCTTGGACTGTCCATTCCATCCCAAGCAGTTCCAGTTGAGCAGATCCGAGCCACCGCGTCTCCATTCCTCGATTCGCGTTCCATTCCATTCCATCTCACTCCATTGCACATTCAACAATCATCTCGGGATTGTTTAAAATTGAGAAAATCAAAATTTTTGGGCCCAATGACCCATTAAAAAGATTTTTGGTCCAATGACCACTTTTATTTTATTATTTGGACTCAATAGTCCATTCAAAATATTTTGGGGCCCAATGACCCCTATTTCTTGTTAAATAACTCATTATTTCAATAAACTCTCAAAAATTTGTAAAAAGATAAATTTACCTTTGCTTTAAATAAAATTCAAGTTGAAAATTTAATAACCTCACATCTAGAGCAAAGCTCTAAATGTGAGGATGTTGATTTTCACTTTGAATATTTTTATGAAAAATTATAAAAACTGGATTTAATACTTACAAATTTTTCAGGGAAAGATTAGTTGTGGAATCACGGGCAGGTCTGCCCAGCTGCACACAGGATCAAGGAATACTAGATTGCTCACAGTTCAGAACAAAGCTCAACGATTATCGGGAAGCGCTGGAATCAGAATTCGGAGTAAATATTATGGAAAAGACAGAGGTGAGCTTTAAACCGCAGAAAGGCTGGGACAAACACATAAAACCGGAAGAGAGAAACTTCAAGGAACTGGGGTTTACAAGGGATTTCGACTTCTGCCTAATGAAGTTCTGGGAGAAACAGATTGAGGAATCCTGCAATGATATAAAGGTGCCTGACTACGTCCACTCAGAGAGAATCATCAGACGGTTTCACGAATATATGGCACGGTGGGAAAGGCACCAAGAATCCAAAACGGGGGATTCAGCGTGCATGGAGTTCGAAATCATCATAGTGCCCAACCGGATAGATGAGAGAGTAAAAAAACAGTTCACGGGAAAAGCATCAAATCTCAGTCAAATGATACATCGGGGAATTTTCATGGTGCACAAGGCCCTGCCATTCTTATACAACCCTAGCCTGTTAGAAAACAAGGGGATAGAGGAGCAAAGGTGGCTTACACAGCAGGCCAGGAGGAGGCATAGAGAGATGAGCCACAACTTAGACATTGCCATCAAAAGGGCTATTGCTTTAAAAGAAGAGAATCAGCCTCCACTGATTAAGACCATGATGGACATAGCTAAAGAGTTCAGGGAACAGTGGCATGCCTTGATGACACTCTGGGGCACTGGGAAGAAGGATATCACAGAGCCAATACTGTATAAGGACCTTGTGCTACCGGGGGAGGATTATTTTGATACCATCTTCTTGGAGGATGTGTACAAGCCGACCCACCTTGCAGAACAGAGACCAAAGGGAATCTATCAGATCCATGTCATGAGGGATCAGGTCACCGAGATCATCAGAAATACAAGTTGGAAGGTGCTAGGAAAGAATCAATTGCAAACCCGATTGTTGACGCAGGCTGAAGCAGAAGAATATGTGAAAATTGAATTCCCCCACGACATGTCTTTTGTACAACCGGAGGCCAAGGATTTGGTGGGGTCAATGATTGAAGAGAACAGACCGGAATTTAAGCGTTTCCTTATGGAGATGGATGCCTTCGGGCTTAACTACTGCAACACCATCAACAGCAACAAGGCATTATTTTATAAAAGGGAACGCAACATTCAGTTCTGCAATTACATCAAGAAAAGATGGGAGAAACGGCTCAGACTCATGACCAAGCCCATATTTGTGAACAAATTCTTGAAGGACGCAGAGAAAAATCTGGGAATAAACATGGATGATGAGGATAGTGAAGGCCGGAAAGGCAGCGAAGACAAGACTGACGTGCTGATTAACCAGTATACGAGCGCTGCCTCCCCTCCTCGGGTCTATACTGAAGCAAACCCACAGCCCACTGAACAATCCATACAAGCTCCAGTCCTACCAGCTCAGCAAGAGCAAACCACTGAATCTGCCTCGGTTGTCAAAGATAAAGGAAAGGGCATAGCAGCTGACGAGCCGCCTAAAGAGAAGAAATTGAAGAATTTGACGCAAATTGAGGTTGACGCGGAAAAGGCTAAGGCATTGCAAGAACAATTCAACTAAGAAGCTGAAAGAGAGAGGTAGGAAGCTGAAAGAATGGCTAACGAGCAAGAGAGAATGGAGAAGGCCCAGGAAGAGGAAGAAAGGAAAAAGGAAGCGTTGGAAGAGGCTGAAATGTTAAAGAATATTGAGAAAACTCAAGCTGAAGAAGAGAGGAAAAGAAAGGAAATACATGACAGAGAAGCTGCTGAAAGATTGCAGGCTGAACATGAGAAGAGGAACCCAAAGAATGTGGAGAAAGATAAAGGAGCTGATGATGAGTTGATGATCAAAGGCGAAGTGCAAGGGCAGGGGCTGAAAATTAAGAAATAACCCACTGCATGGCAGGTCCCACTGCTCACACTGACGAAACCATCAGGGGAGATATAAGGAAGAGATTGAATGAGCATATTGAAATGAGGATTGATGAAGGGCAGGATCTTGAACAAATCAGATATCAGACTGAGGTATCCCGAATCACTGATCCACTAGTGGGAACTGCAAGAATTGAAGTCATAATTGCCCCAGTCATCGCTCCAGAGCAAAGAAAGAGAAGGAGACTCGTAATTGGAGAGCGGGATGAGCCTGAGGAAAGTATTCCAAAGAGAGCAGAACCGAATACACTGTCTGAACTAGTGAAGGAAAAAACTGTTGAGCAGCAAGCTATCACTGAAAAGAGGCAAATGATGAGGGAGACAGAACAGAAAGAGCTCAAGTAGAAGAACAAGAATTTATGGAAGCACTGGCGCCAATTTTCCAATGTCCAATTGGACGAGCTGCGAGGGAGAAGGAGGAGGTATCAACTAATGTTGATGACCTTTATTTTCCTGTACTTACATTTCCCTTGTCTTTAAATAGTGAACTTAATTCAATGAACAATGTAATTAAACAGGTTGAGGAGGAACCTTTAAATGAAGCAGTTGGAGAGGCGGGAGAGCCACAGAATGAGCAAATTCAAGAGGCGCATGATGAGGAAACAAACTGGCATACAAGAGAAAATGAAGCACAAGAGTCAGTTGGATCGATTAAACCAAATAGATTCTAGGATGAGACTGAAGTACGTGCTAGAATGGGAATCCAGAAGAGGGAAAACAGTAAGATGACGATAAAAGAGGCGGACGTGACCGGAAGTTTAACGGAAAAGTGGCAGCTGTGAAGGCATACGAGAAATTATTAGAGACCATCATACCCGACAAGGGGTTTGCGCCAGATTCGCTGACACACCCCACCGTTGATTTTTGGAGAACGCAGCATGGATGGGAACAATTTTTACTACATCACGGAGATCCCGGCTATGTGGAGTTGACTCGGGAGTTTTATTGCAACATCAACATTGCAAGAAAGACAACCTGGGTCAGAGGGCATACGATAGACATATCCCCAGAGTATCTGAACAGGTTCCTCCAAACTCCCAGTCACCCAAGTGAAATTCCGGAGGAGGAAATATTGAACAGGCGTGGAAAGACAAAAAGGAAAGCAACTTATCAAGCCATCGCTGATTCTATGACCAAAAGGCCATCAATGGTGGGAACCTTCAACACTGCTGAGCTAAAAGTGGAGTTCATGCCCACATTTGAATTCTTCATGGCCAGGATCAAGCCAAGCTCGCATCCTCAAACCACTTCTGGCAGCATACTGATGGGGTTTGCGAAGCTATGGCACGGGCTGAGATTGAATGTCGGACAGCACATCTTTAAGGTAACGACCACCAGGATTGAAAAGAAGCACGCCTTCTGCTACCCGAACCTCATTAGGTGAATTTGCACAGATCATGGGGTAGACATGCGTGAATTTGACACTGATGCCTTGGTCATTTTTAATCCTCCAATCCGGGTCCCATCCATGAGAGCTCAAGAAAGAATTACTTATGCCCTTCCTCCATTCTCGGATGACTCCAACTTGCAATCCTCATTCATATCCGGTGAAGATGCACCATCTGTCTAAAGAGGAGCTTCATTGCCTCCACCAGCCCCTAAAAGGAGAAGGAAGGCCCGTACTGAGGCGGGACCTTCAGCACAAGCAGAGATCCCTCAACAGGAGCCGGTGGAACCAAATCCGAGTCAATTCCCTCTGCCACCTCCAGTTCGAGTCCCACAGCAGACAGCTCAACCATCACAAATTCCTCCTGCAAGCCAGAATGTCTCACAGAATCCTGTGGACTCTCACGTGGTCGAGATTGTCAGTCATATGAGCAAAACAATCTCCGACAGCATGAAGACGTTGGCAGATACCTTGAATCTGTGAAAGGAAGAGGAAAGGAAAGAGAGAGCAGAGGAAAGAGCTGACCAAAGAAGAAGAGATGATGAGTTTAAGAGGTTGCTGTTGGAAAGAGAGGAACGTATGCACAGGGAAAGACTGGAGAGTGAAGAAAGGCAGAGAAAAATGATGGAAGCCACTCTGGCTCAGCAGCAACTCTTGATGCGAGCCTTGCTCGGCCAACTTCCAAAACCGCCTCCACCTCCGACAGACGATGCGGGACCTTCAAATCAGCCTGGAGAGCAGAAAGATTGAGTCCTTAGTGTCAAATCAATTCGAGCTTAAATGTATACATCTTGCCTGTAAATTTCTAAATCTCTAAGTGATTGTTCATTCTAATTGCTACAGAAATCACATGTAAATGATGTAATTTACAGCTTTCCACAAATGGAACTCCGTTTTTGAGATCCGCAAACAATTTTATTCTTGAAAAGATGTCTGACAGTCCGAGATGAATAAGTGACTGTCAGGCCAAAAATATACTGTTGACATACTTTGTATGTTAACAGTGCCTCTCTTACTGCTTTAAATTAAATAACCAACAAAAAGCATGCATCAACCTGCTCTAAATTCACATGTTGAATTTAGGCTTGTGATTAAATTTTCAAACTTTTAAATTGGGATAATATAATTAAAAACATGCATGAAATGAATTTCTGAGGTTTTGAGGTATAAAAATTTAATGATGCGATCATCTTTTTGGGTAATAAATCGGCATGTTGGAAATTTTGATTGAGTAAATTGTTAGAATTAAGCTTGGATTAAATTTGAGAATATTGTATGACATGAATCAATCCAACCATTGTGAGAATTGAGCCATGAGTCACTTTTACTCATTTATTTTCTTTGATGTGTGAATCAATTTGATTCCAGGAAACTAGAACTTGCAATTGGGACCGATTCAAGACCATGTCATATTCCCAAAATCGAGCATATGATCGAGGCACTTAGAAAAACCCAATTTTTTGGCCTTTGTTTGAAATCCAAACCCAAAAATATTTTCCCTTTAGGATTAACCAATTTGAGCATTTAAGCCTAATTTTTCTTGAAACCCACTATATTTTCCTAGCCTTACATAAAGACCAAAATATTCAACCCAAGTGGCAAGAAGAAATTCCATCAAGGGCATTAAATTTGTGATCATCAAAGATGTATAAATCGGCACTTGAAGAAACCGATTCAAAAAAAAGAGAGAAAGAAATGAAAGAAAAAGAAAAAGAACAATGTTGAGCTTCATTCAACAAAAATAAATTGCAAATGACAAGCAATTAAACTTAGTCTAATGTCATGCAATAGAAAAAGAAAAGCAAAAGAAAGAGAAAAATATTGATTATCACAAATTTTTTTTTAAATAAAAATAATGCAAGTTATGATAGAATAAATTCTTGTCACTTCTTAGCCCAATAAATTCCCTTTCTTACCTAATGTTACAACCGTATGCCCCATTATAACCCTTGAATAAGACCTCGGGATCTCGATTTGAAGAAATGAGCCGGTGGTGAGTTGGTCTGATTGAAAGCTTATGGAATAATTTAATTAAATCTGATTATGAGTGTTCAATGATGAAACCCAATTGAGAGTGAGTGAATTTTCTGATTCTCCCATATGTGAGGCTCTATTTCTTTAATTATGTTCTTGTCATACCTAATTCTAATTTTTAATCCTTGCATTTTTCAAACATGATATTCATGAAGGGTTGACAATATGTTTGATTTGTAGGCCCGATTTAGTGAGCAAGTATCATTTTATTAAACACTGCAATCAAGGGAATTTAACACTTGTAGTTTTTGATTGTCTTATCCCAATCCAAAAAGAATGTAATTTATGAAGCCACGAAAATGAATTGAATATGCAGAGTCCGTGTTCCAAGGAACATTGACTCTGACTGCTCGGGGACGATCAATATTAAATGTGAGGATGTTGATAATGGCCAGAAATGTCCATTATTTTCAATCCATTTCCGTGTCAGAGACGGGCATTTGATCGCATTCCGGTCTTATATTAAATAAGAAAGCAGTTGAATTGGACTGATTTATGCATAGTTGTAAAAATAATAAGCTGGTATGAAAAATGCATAAATATGTAATTTTATTACACATTTATGTTAGAAAAATCCAAAAACATAAGAAAAAGAAAAGAAAAGAAAAAGGAAATAAAAAGATGGGAATAGAAATGAAAAACCCACAAAAATGCATCTTTTTAGTTAATTACGACGCTAGACGAGTGTAGCGTCGTATTTGGTGGCTAGTGTCGTAGCGAGATATGAAGGCAGAATTCTAAAGGAAGATCTACGACGCCAAGCAAGTCTAGCGTCGTAATCAAGTGTAGCGTCGTAATGAAGGATAGCGTCGTAGGCTGTTCAACTTAGAGACAAGAAGTGTCCTCGAGATGGAAGTCTACGACGCTAAACATGTTCCACGTCGTAAGAAGAGTTCAGCGTCGTATGGCATGCTCAGCATCGTAACCAGCCCCAGAATTCAAATTCAAAGGCCTGGGGACCCATGGGCCTAGGGTTTCTCACCTATATAAAGGGTGTTGACCTCTAGGTCTTGTCACTTCATACATTCCCCAAAACTTGAAGATACTCCAGTTCTTGAGAGGTGTGTAGATAGGGTAGTTAGTTAGGTTTTATTTTTTTGTATTATTTAACTTTCATGCATTAGTTTTAGTTTTCATTTACTGTTTATGTAGATTAGTGTTAGTTTAGTGTTTTTAGACCTAGGTAGCCACTATTTTCCTTATTTACAGTTTTGTTAAACTTTTATTAAGGTTTGAAATACCCAAATAATGGGTATTATCAAACCATTTCTATTAAAATGGGAAGTTAAAATAAACAAGAGTCCCAAAAACATGAAATGGACATGGGTCCATGGATTTTATGCTTTATTTTTGGTTTAATGACCATTTGGTCATTTTATTTACTGATTGCATGTGAGTTTTCTGTTTTTCTTCTCTTTTTGGGTTCTTATGCAAGATTATATGGTTGAAAACCCTCATTTGGGTTTGTTGGTTCACACTTGCTTAGTTTTAGCTTTTTTTCTTTTTTATTTTTTTTCCTTATTTTCATGCATTTTGGCTTACTGTTCTTATCTTGTTCATTACTTTTTTTGTATTTGCGAACCATAAATCTGAAAATAGGGTTTGCAGTCGCATAGATTGCATTACCCGAACTACAACTTATGTTCTGGGGTAGCTACGACGCTAACCGCCCTACGACGCTAACCTAGGTTGGCGACGTAGGGGAAGGTTTTACGTCGTAGTTGCTTCAGACTTAAGAAAAATTTATCCTACGACGTTAAGCTCACGACGCTATCCTAGGATAGCGTCGTAAATTTAGTCTAAGGTCGTAGGACCCCAAAACACTTCTGTTTTCATTAAAACCCAGATACGACGCTAAGCCTACGACGCTATCCTGATAGCGTCATCATTTAGTGTTTGGCATCGTACCCCCCAATTTTACCAACACTTCTAAAAAATAATTATACAACGCTATCCTCACGACGCAACTTAATGCCTAGCGCCGTAGTATCCCTACTTTTTCAAAACCATCTTTTTCTCTACTACGACACTAAACCCTACGACGAGAACGACCGTTTGACGTCGTAGTGCTTGGTTAGTGTCGTAGTCCCTCAATTTCTAAACTTCCATGCACGACGTCAACACTACGACGTAAAACATTGTTTAGCGTCGTAATCATGTTTAGTGTCGTACATGAACCCTTTAAAACCAAAAAGTTTCATCTCTTTTACCAATCCATGACAACGTTAACTTCACGACGCTATCCTAGGACAGCGTCGTAAAATCCGTCTAGCGTCGTAAAAACCGTCTATCGTCGTAATTGGCATTTTTTGCCAAATTTTCCATTTCTCCATTTTCTACATTAATTAATTGAACCCTTAAGTCAATAATTAAGGATCATGATTAGCAATGATTAAGATCAATGATTACCATGATTAAAGGACCTTTGTTCAATTCTTATTAAAATATTTTTCTATAAACAAAACCTAGATGTCTTAAGCAGATAATCCGGACTGTAATTAATTATGGTATGAAGGATTATTTAAGTAATTAATTTGGATTAATTCCATACCCTTGTATGAGAAACCAATGTCTCTCATGCAAGGCATTTTGTCTTCTTTTATTTTATTTTATTTTGTCTTTTATGTGATGTGTGAAATGAGTGATAAAAGATATCTCAAACTAATGTTTGCGAATGGTCCCTTCACAGGAAAGTAAAATAGCTCGTGGTTTGGGTGTTAATTATCATTCGTTATTTTGCATGGTCTGGATAGTTGTTGGTGGAAGCTCTGGCGAATGGTCCATTCACCGGGAAGTAAAATAGCTACTCGGCCAACTCCTATTCGGATACAGTTTCTTTTTATTTATCTTAATTTTCAAACCCAAATTCTAATCTGAAATACGAATCAGTTAATATCTGTCAATATTAGGTGATGATTATACAGAGAGGAAACATGTAGGTTTTTATCTGAATTCGCAGACAGTAGAGGCCCAACTGGTAGCGACACTGCCATTATAGGGTTTCTGCTCTCTAAATTCATTCCATCCGAGTAATCGGAAAATTGGATAGCAGATGTTTGCAGTCCACCTGATTATTCTGCCATCATTTTTGCCTCACGGCTACTTCATATCTGTGTCTCACATTCTGTCTAAACCCACCATTATATTTTGGGTTAAATCAATTTTACACTTCCATATCTCCTTATGCATGATAGTATTATGTAATTATTGTGGTCTATAATATTTTGGGATCCTTCCCTTGGACATTAGAAGTCTTGATTTTTTAAAACAGATAGTGCATACTAAATTTCCAGCAAAAAATTCATTTATAAAATCCGGATCTAAGTAAGGGATAAATTCCTCAGTCATGTCTAGTTCATATTCGGTCAAGGGTTGATTTTGGGAAATTAGAAGCAGAATCAGCGATTAGGTCTCTTCTAGACTGAAAGGGTCTGTGTTCTGATTGAGAGTCTAGTACCTGTTTAGGGAATGGTTTTCAAACTTACTATTTTCCAAAATTGCTGTGTGTTAGGAATCTGGCATTAGATATTACACCGAGATGGGTTCCACTTGGATTCAAATACAGTATGATAAATAATTCTAGAGGAATAACATTCAGGCCTTGGTTATTTTCTAAGATAGGGTTGAGTTCCTTTGAACTGCTATCCTCTTCTGCCAAAGCCTATTTTTGAGTTCTGAGTGAGTGCATCCGGAACGAACTAATTTATTCGTTCGTTTCATTAGTTTGTATCTCATAACCACCCGGAAGGAAGTGAACACTGCGAGCGGTTCACCGAGATCAGGGAATTCTTGATCCACGTCCGATCATCATGACTGGGGGCTCTTCTTATACTACCAGGGTAACTCTTTTGAAACCTCCGAGTAATAGGATTTTAAATGATTTCTTTACCGCTTTCATTTAAATGCTTTCTTTAGAGGTCACTCGGATGCTTTGAGAGTAGCGAAACTGCTTCTAGGTCTGAGAGTTATGGGATAGTTCAGGGCTTGATTAGAATCTTTGGGTGTGACATGGGGGAATGATAGCAGTACTTGGCACTTCCATTAATGATTTTCCGGGTGTTTCTTGTCCACCACAGATGAAATAACATACCCTGACCGGGGCAGTTATGAATTTGTGGTATCTTAGAATTTGTGGTCTTAAGAACATATAAACTCATACTGTAAGTACCTGTCTGTTAAAGGGAACATAGTACTGAGAGCATGAGAACTAGCTATCTGACAGGATTATCCCAAACGAAGATCTATGTATCAAAATGGAAGTTTAATGATGTTTTATCTGAATCTTATCCAATCTTTATTCTTTACTCCATGTCCCTTCTGTCTACTTTGAAATCAGCTTCATAGATAGCATAGCATAATTCTACAGCTTTCTTAGAATAATTTTTACCGCTTCCATAGGATAATTTTACCTGCTTTCTAGATCTAACTCTACTTGCTTCTTAGCATAGATTTATCTGCTTTTTAGAACAGTTTTAACATGCTTTGTACCGTAATTTCAATTTGCTTTCATAGTTTAGATTAAATTCAGTCAAGTAGTTGATAGTTCAACTCCAAAATGATTAGAGCAATACGAGTGGAAAATCTAGTAAAACGACGTGGGACCTGCTTCTATCGCACATCCTCCAGTGAACGATCCGGTCTTACCTATAAATATTGCAATTTTTGACACCGTGCGCTTTCGGGCCACAGTTTCTTAACACGAGTAATAAAAACGTGACAACATATAAATATATCATTAATCCCAACTCCATCATCATAATTGGTTTCATTAAATAAAACCTAAACCGGGATTTTAGTATTAATCAATTTTCGAAAATACTCGTGGCGGGAAATTGTCAAAAGTTTCACCTTAGACAGATCTTTACAATTTATTGATGCTCTTTCACGGTCTCGGAAGGATCGCCACTTTGATGGCGGGAAATGATGAGCCCGCGTATGCACTCTGAATCCTTTCAGTCCCAAATAAAATATTAAATAGCGCATATGACTTAATGGGATTCTACCAGTGTTATCAAATTTACCATAATCAGTATGCATTTTATCAGGCAAAATTACTTTTTCTAATAAATGCAAACGATACTGATTAGGCCTCAAAACTGTTCAACATATTCAGTATATGATCCATCAATTTTGTAATCATCTGGTGATCCTTGTTGCTCAGAGATTTTGGGCTCTCCGGATACCTTTAATGTGGAAAAATATGAAGATCTTACTCGTGGTAGCCTAAAAGAATTTTCCACTTTTACTCCTTTAATATCTGATCTCATCTCTCGCACATCATCAATCATGGAATCCATTTTGCATTTAACCTATCAAGTTTAGCATCAAAATCTTGCAGCATGCTTCTCAGGAAATTCATCAATTCAGCATTATCAGTTCCTGCCATATCGGAAAAACAAACAAACAAAACAAAACAAAACTAGATATATGTATAATGGGTTAGAAGAAATCAACTGAAATATGTAGAGTGATCTCGCAACTGTATCTCTCTCTGTGGGTCCGAATTCTCCACCGGTTGGTTCCTAATAATCCGGATAATGCTCAATCGTATCAACCAACAATAGAGGGTAAGAGAAAATAAAATATGGGACGCACAGTGCAAGAATCAGAATCCAGAGTTCGACTCAATCAAATAAAAGCACATATTCTGTGTGTTATTGCAGTGCACAAATAATAGTTTGCAATTTTAATCAGCCTGCAAGCAATAAATCCGACTCCTCGCAATTTTAAAGTGTAAAGTAAAAACCTCACAAAATAAAACGCTCGGAATCTCACAATATATGCCTCACACACAAACCCAATAATTACAATCAAGCTGCTAACAAGGGTAGCCGGGCAATAATCACTGTTGAGGAATTCCAATATCTGCAATTGCAGACGGAGCTTCAACTTCGGTGATTTGTGAAATAAATCAGAGGAACAGTGACTAGCACTTATTCCTCAGGGAATTCCACTGTCAGGTATAGACACTGACAGAACTTCAACCCGATAAATTGTTCGTGTTTTAATTCAGTGAAATCGCACAGTAAAATAAATACCATATTTAATTTAACTAATTGAACAATAAAAATAATTGCCCAACTTATTAAATCAAATATAACTCAATCCAATTCTCAAGACCCACTTGTTGAAGTTGAGATGGGCTTGTTGAAAAATTGCAATTTTGAGAATTTGTTAGCCTCCTCTTTGCTTCACTTGAATGGGAAATGCCATTGACCTACTTGATATTCCTTTACAATAATCCAAATGTCATTAAAACCCCATGAAGCATGTAAGTGATCCTTGTACTATCTTGTACAATTTGGTCCCTTGTGGAATTACTATAACACCCTTGGCAAATACTTTATGGATCAAGCTTGAACTCTCCAGGAACACCTTGAAGATTGGATGGTGTTCATCTAAACTCCCCAAGAACATTCAAACATTCAAACACAAAAATAAGAACACTATGAACACTATGAAGAATACTCAAACCCTAAAATTAATCCCACACTCACAAAATCACTCAACACTCTCGGATTAACTTGCATAATAACCAATTAAGCTTACAAACCACTAATTAATGCAAATATAATCCACAAAGTGAGCACTAACAACAAATCACAAGACCAAAAAGCAAAACATGAAGATTTTTTGGATTTTTGGTCAAGAACACCAAGACCATGCTAGAATCTTCAAATGGCTAACTTGGGCTCCCGATGTCCATTTTTTATGTTCTTTATTTGCAAACCTATGTATTCGATGAGAGGAAGATTACGGAATCAGATTTGCAAAAATCCAAATGAACAGAACCCAGAAAATTCGGACAGTGGGCAGAATTCAATGCTCTAGGGTTTTGGATGGGTTTTTGGGATGGAGGAAATGGATTTGGGAAAATTTTGGCAGCATAACCCCTTAGATTAGGTGTCAAAAATTACCAAATGGAAAGTGATTCCAAATGGTGAGGGGTGAAACATAAGATTAAAACCCAAAAAGGTGAAGAAAAATTGTTTTTGGTGAAAAATGACCAAGAACTTCAAAAATTCATAAAAATTGAATCCCTTGGCCAAATTTTTCGAATTTTATATGAATGTCTAAGTAATCAACCCAACAAAACCAAATATGAACTCAGAATTCAGAGAATTTGGCCTGAGCATAATGGTCCTGAAGTGAACAGTACACATGAAACACTATTTTGAGTTTTTGGAATTTTTGGGATGAAATTGAATGGGTAAATCGATCTAATCTAGGCTCTGATACCAAGAGATGCCATGGATCGGGATTGGATACGATTTAACAAACAAGAACAAGATGAAGAACACAAGATGGGAAAAATGGAAAATAAAAGGATAGGTGAGATTTCCACTTTGGATACTCAATTTTGGAATCGATTGCACGGTGGTGCCGCCTATTCCCTCAATCGATATCCTAATGGTGTCAATACGATTGAACACACCTCAAATGCCCAAAAGGAATTCAACCTATGTGGAGGAATTCATATAACCTTTCAAACAAAGAAAACACACTCTCCAAGTGTTCATCAATTTAAAACATTTCAAAGGTCGAAGAGAAAGTGTTGGGGATGACATATTTATAGGCAACCCAAATTACAAGTAATTAAACAACTAGCAAAAGCAATTAAACAACCCTAGGCAAAATAAACAAGTGTTGAATTAAAACATATTACGACGCGGGACACATGGAAATACGACGTGAGACATGAAGAATTGGGCTTGGCGTCGTAACGCATAAGTTTGGCAATTTCGGGGACCGCTGCAGCAAGGCACGGGACTCCGAGGTCCTGAAGGGAGGGGTTGAAAATGTGGGAGTCTGCTGGACCCAAACTCCCGGGAGCTCCATCTTGCGGACACTAAGGCAATTTGAAAGGGGCATGCAGCGGACGACGCGGAAGGCTTAGGACAACACTACGACGCGGAACGGGGAGGGACGACGCGAGCTGCTCGGCATCGCAGCTCTTGAGCTTGGCATCGTAAGCTGCTACCTGGAGGACGACGCCAAGGACGCAGAAGACGACGTGAGGCCAAGGCCGACGACGCGGAGCTAACTGGCCGATGCGAAGGGAGGTTGGCGTTGTAGCCTTGGAGAGCCACGTCGTAGTTGCTGAGATGGAGACGGCCGTCAGGTTTGTGGAGGCGGTGGCTGCCGTACCCTGCATCTTCGCCGAAGATGGGAAGGTGGCCGGAGAAGATGACTGAGGGAGTTGGAACTTCATGGCAATGATGGAAATACCTCTGAAATGGCTGAGAGGTAGCTCGGGTGAATGCTTGGAGCTCGACGTGGCCGGAAGGTTGCTGGGCAATGACGGAGAGGAGTTGCGGCGATTCGGGGTTTTATTCTTCGACAAAGCTTCGGTTTTCGGGGTCACCAGAATGAGTTGAGTAGGGCGTTGGAGGTCTGCCGGAACTCCAGTGGGGGCGAGAGGAGCTTGGCAGGAGCAACGGCGTGGGATGGTGGCCGGAGGATGAGGGTAATAATTCCAGGGTTTTCTCTTGATCGGAGAAGATGATCGGCGGGCTGGGGTTTTCTTTTGGAGGAGGTGACCAGCTGCTATCGTTGACAGAGACAACGGAAGGGACTTTCGGAGATGATGAGGAGAACGAACGCGGCTGCTGGAGTCAGCTCGGAGGAGGGTTATGGTCGGAGCAGCCGTTTGGGGTTCTTGGCTGACTTGATGAGGACGATGGCCGGAGTTAGTCGTCCAGCTTCTGTTGCGACAAGGACCGAGGCTTTCAAAGATTGGGGAAACCTGCCGGTGAGAACGACGGCAAGGGTTGGTCCAAGCTTGGTTGGAATCGGCACCGTCTGCCGACGAGGGTGATCGAGAGTGGTAATGGAGGGGACGACAAAGGAGGCGCCGGCATGGGCCAGCCCAATCTCGTTAGGCCTCATCGGTGATGGGTTGGGCACGAACTTTGGGCCGATTTTGAAGTGGGCTTCGGTGGTTGGGCCGGCCAGGGGGCGGGCTTGGCATTGGGCCGATGGAGTAGGCTGTTGGGGAGTGGAAAGCCTTGGGCTGGGCTGCTGCTGCTGGGCCGGATGGTGGGTGGAGAGGATGAGGCTCAGCTGGAGTATGGCATGAGCTGTTGGGCTTGAGATTACTTCAATTATTTTGGTCCATCTATCATCAATTCCTAGCCCAACAACTTGGATCCAATTCCCTTTTGGCCCATTTGCTTTCATCTTTGACCGGTGGATGCTCGATGTTGACCAGCGTTGACTTTCCAGAATCCGGCAGGTTTCCGGCGACCCTCAGGTGGTCTTTCTATATCCGTCCCTTCCTTGATCAGTTTTAATTCTTCTGCTTTCTCCTTAATAAATTGTTCCGGATGACTTATAGTATCATTCCTCATGTTCCACATATCCGGACCGGATCGTCCGTCAGTCGGGTCGGGTTGGGTGATCCGGGCTACCATGCCACTATGTCATACAATGACAAAGAAAATACATAAAATCGTATTATACTCAATAATTGATTATTGATATTGATTCGCACCCTAAAACGTTGAGATATTAAAAATTTCATAAAAATATAGACATTTTCAAATTAAATTAGAAAAATATAAGAAATACTCTTGTTAATGAATTAATTGACAAATTAAAATGACTATAGTTTCATCAACTTATTGTTGTGTTACAATTTATCTAATTTATTTAATTTATCTAATACAAATATTTGCTATTCATTAATAATATAATATCAATTTATAAAGTACTTATTAATAATTTACATTATATTCTTTAACTATAATTTCAATTAATAGAGTATTGATTAAGAATAATAACAAATATTGAAATCATATTTAAAAAATAAATATAATATCAATCCATAAAATTTTTGTTACATCCTTTATTTAGTTGTATTCTTTGTCTATAATAATTAATGAAATTAAATTATCTAAAGTGGATTTCGCTCGAATTTGATTCTCATATATTTTGAAAGTGCATTATGCTTTTTAATTTAATTCCTTCATTTTTGTAGTGAAAATGGATGTAACGTCCCGAAAATTTAAAACCATTTTCGTGACGTCACCGCCGTATTAACTGTTCTAAACTATCGATCACTCAGCTTAGACAGCTAATACGAAGCGAGGTAGTAACTCACAGTACAAAATCAAAATAAAATATTCCCAGGAATCCACATAGCATATCCGGGCTACAAGCCCTGTAACAATTCATTAACAAGCCAGAAAGTCCAATAAAAACCAACATAATTGAATAGTTGCAAGCTAACATAAATTAAATCCAGTATTTAAACATCACATCGTCCCATACCGGTGCTTCAACCATAAAATGCATTGCAATCATTATACATGATGAATGATGAGATGAAATGTTATGTCCTAAGTGCCTATCTATCCTAAATGAATAAATAAACTCCTAATGCGCATCCTAGTCCATGGTTCCAGATAAGAGAACTCGTCTCGAATCAAATAGATATGGGTTGCAGCCCAAATCCAGTCCAGGGAATAAATCCCAAATCCAGGGAATAAATCCCAAATCCAGTCCATTGAATAAATCCTAATTCCAGGGAACTCGTCCCAAAGTCAGAGAATAAATCTCAAATAAAAGAACACGTCCCAAAGTCAACACATAAGGGAACTAGTCCCAAATCAATTTCAGAAATGGAACTCCGTTCCAATTCAATTTCATCCCATTCTCATAATAAGATAACTTCACAATGATCGCACATTGAGATTCTAAGGCATTTCATGAAATTCTCAAGAAGCCTCTAAGTTCATCATATATCTACGTCACAATCCACCTTAACAATTAATCACTTCCTAGGGAAACAGTCTAGTCATAGACGTCCCTACATCTAAGCATAACCTATTTAGGATCGCATCCTAAACGTCTAGATTAACATGTCAAGCGTTATACGTTTTATAAATCAACACTAGTTAGTCATCTCGTCCTAACTCCCTAATCTACAGATTACTAACTAAACATTGCCTGGATAATCAAGCTTCAAAGCTTCCCTTGTACATCTTCTGTCTTCCAGTGGCTTCAAGGCGAGTCCACAAGCATTCCCTGTACAATAATATCATCATAAGAATTAAAATAATTCAACAACACCAACACCATCATCTCCTCCTTCCTCCAATCTCAACATTCGCCTACAATCCCTTTCAATAATTTCTACTAACCAAAAAGCCAAGTCCAATATACAACATTCAAACTCATTTATTCAATACCAAACTTCATCACCACATAAACAAGAATAACCCAACAATTTCCAAGTATTCAAGAATCAACATAATTCAATAATTCCCAATCTTAATTAGCTCAACAATCCCAATCAATATTCAAGGATTTACCCATTCACACCTTTAACCTCAAGAACCCATTTTCATCATCAACTTCCAATTTCACTTAAGAAATTACAACCTTAATTCAAGTTATTCAAGAAGTTAAAAACTTACAACAATGCCCCTTTAACATCTAATTTAGAACACCCAATCAACAATCCATTCTGACTACATTCAAATTATACCAAGAACCTCCTTTAGCCATCCCTCAATTATTTAACATGTTCATAGAATACATTCAACAATAAACTCTCTTTCAATTTGCACATAGAGTTCATAGGGATTAAGTTCACTTTGCCACAAAGATAGCAACCAAATTAATTCAAGAATTCTATACTAACATCATTCAAACACTACCAAGACTCCATTGAATTAAACCCACATACTTCACAATTCAAACAATCCAACTTCGCTAATTACCAAGCCAAATCAAGAATATCCTCGCAACTTCACTTAACAATACTTAGGGAAATTCAACACAACCATTCTAGATAATGCTAGCAACTAATTCGACAAAATCCACAACAATAATACAATTATAATCCCCTCAATCCAACAAAACACATGAGCAATTAGGCAAGGAAACCATCACCCTCAAATCTCCCACCACCACTGCCATCACCACCATCAACCAACCACCACCACTGGACATAATCAACACCATCAACTACCATGCACAACCATCACCACTACCACCACCACGCCGCCAACAACATGCCGGCGGCGGCCACAGCGGCAGCGGCGAAACGCCGCTGCACAGCAGCGCGCGTCTGTGCGCTGCTCTCCCGAGCAATGGCTTGCCATCCGGCGAGCTCCACCGTCTCGCCTCCATCCCGACGCCATCACCATTCCACCGCCGGCACCCCACATCCCTCTCCGGTGGTTGCCGGATTTCTCATCAAAAAGAAATTGGGGAAACAGCCCCAACTGAAAGGGAAAAGAAGAGGCATGAAATAAGGCACCACACCTTGAAGAGTGATTTGAAAAAGACTCAGATACACCCTCCGTCGCCCAAGCTCGCCGCTGCTACACCCTCTCTCCCTCTCCATCGCGATTTCTCTGCTTCTCCTTTTTCTCAAACGTGTTTTGAGTGTAGCAATTGAGGGAATTGGTAAATGGAAAAAAAGGCCAAATAGGTCATTTTTCTTTTCCAAAAATTTAAATTAGTCATTTTTCTATTTTATTACCAAAACAGTCCGCTACAAATGCTAATTATGTCCAAATCAGTCCTTTATTCACTAATAATGCTCTAATTACCGATGTGGCAAGTGTTTAAATTTAAACTGACACGTGGACATAATATTAGTCCCTTTTCTTTTATCTTTGCCAATTCAGTCCTAAATTTTTATTTTGTTCCATTTAGTCCTCTACCCAAATCAATCATTTTTATATTAATTGGCCTCCATCCTTTCAAATTATTTTATTTCAGGGCAAAAACCTTAAATTTTTTTATTATTACTAATCCAGTTATCAAATAAATGTCCAACATACTTCCGTAAATAAAATTAAACACCAAACCACGTCATTGGATTTTATTGTCCATGCTTCCTACATCCATAACCTTCCAAAAAGTAAAATTAAATCATTTACACAAAAATTAAAATTAAATTATTTACTACATTTTAAGGTAGGAAACAAAGTATGATTGTGTTAATTGTTGCTGAAGGAAATCAGAACCAATGAACCATCGGTTACAGTCGGATGGTTAGAGAAAGTCCGTAAAATCCCAAATCTTGGAAAACCCGGTAACAATGCAGTCAAACCTAATGTATGAGGTTTGATGTTTAATTTTATTTACGGAAGTATGTTGGCATTTATTTGATAAATGAATTAGTAGTAATAAAATTTTAAGGTTTTGCGCTTGAAATGAAATAATTTGAAAGGTTGGAAACCAATTAATATAAAAATGACTGATTTGGGTAGAGGACTAAATAGAACAAAACAAAACTTTATGACTTAATTGGTAAAAGATAAAAAAAAAAAGGCATAATATTATGCACACGTGTCAGGTTTAAATTTAAACCCTTGCCACGTCAGCAATTAGAGCATAATTAGTGAACAATGGACTGATTTGGACATAATTAGCATTTGTAGCGGACTGTTTTGGTAATAAAATAGAAAAAGAACTGATTTGAATTTTTGGAAAAGAAAAATGACCTATTTGGCTTTTTTTTCCATTGGTAAATCCCCAAATCTCATTGATTTTTATGTGGGTTATGGTTGGGCCAAAAGTAGTGGGCTCTCTTTTCTTACTTAAATGAGTAGGCCTATTCTTGTTTAATTGTCAGGCTTCAATTAATTATACTCTCAATCCATCTAATTAATCCATATAAGCTCATATTGTTTAATTAATCATAATTAATTAAATTCATTATGAATTAATTAGTCGGGATGTTAATGGACTGGTTTTTGCTACTGTTTATTATTACTATCAACCCATAAATTTTTTGTTACATCTTTTATTTGGTAGTATTTTTTATCTATAATAATTAATGAAATTAAATTAGCTAATGTGAATTTCGCTCAAATTTGGTTCTCCTATATTTTGAAAGTGCACTATATATATACATAGCCAAGTGGGATCTGGTTAGATTCGTCTCACTATGTAGTTTTAAAATATCAAATTTTTAGAATTTTTCTTGTATACATTTTGAGTTATTGATGAGTTATTGATCATTAGAAATGTGTATTGGATTGCGTGCAGAAAGTGAATGTTGAAGAAATACGTAGGTTACTGTTCATAAGGGGATTTTTGTGAGAGTGAATTGATAGGTTACTATTCATAAGAGTAGGTTACTATTGATAAGGGATATTTTTTTTATATATTACTAGTATTACCCCGCCCAATGGGCGGGAATGTGAAAAAAAAATATATCAAAAATTCACAAATAAAATTGTTCAACTGTATTATTATTATTATTATTATTATTATTATTATTATTATTATTATTATTATTATTATTATTATTATTATTATTATTATTATTTTTATTATTATTGCAGCAGTAGCAGTAATCATATTGGTATCATTTGTTTAATTATTTTATTGTATTATTATTATTAGTAATAGTAATTATATTGTAAAAGAGTAATAATATTAAAATTATAAATAATGTTTTACTAATATATAATAACTATTATTAACCTCTGTTCATATAAGCAAGAGGCCATATAAGCAAGAGGCCATCCACCCACTAATTTATGTGAGAGATTCTCAACAGTAGTGATATTGTGACATGATTTGCCATGTGTGGTAAATAATTAGAGTTTAGCTTCTGGAATTAATTGTGAAAAATAGTTTTAAACTGAGAGAGTTTTGAGTAATGAATTTTGGGGTTAGAGTTTAAATATTGTAGTTTGAAAAACTAAAATTTGGGGAAATGAGCGTTCGGAGTTTCGAGTTTAGATGGTAAAATTTAACGTATTTTTAGTATATATTTTAGAAACTAAATTCTGATGTTTGTCCCAAATGAAGCCAACATAACTGTTCCTTTTTCATTTGACGTGGCTAAACAACTTCAACAAATTTTTTTTTTTAAAAAAAAAGAGTGTAACTGTGTACAAAACAAAGAGGAAGCATGCAAGAAGTAGGAAACTTATATTAAGAAACTAGGATTTTTTGCCCGCTACGCACGGGCGGTTTGTTCACAACTTTTTAGGTAAACAAAATCAAGAATTTTTGTGGCATTGTTATAGTTAAAAGCGTTTAGGTGCACCTGTTTATAACATACCAGAGTTCAAACATCTTAACTTATTTATTAGATCTTAAAAAAAAAAACAACATATACTGCCTCCGTTTCTATGAATGTGAAACATTTGGCTTTTATCCCATACCTTTTTTGAATTAGGAAAGTTTTATTAAGAGATGAAGTTATAGGACAAGCAAAATTCAGCCAAACAAGACACGAGCATTGATCCAACCCCAATGTACGCATTCTGATTCTCGACACATTTTATTCAATCAACAACCACTTTGTCGATTAGATGAAATAGGCCGCATCCTTCCACTCTGTTTTTTCATAACTTTTTTGAATTTTTAGGAGCCATACCTTGTAATATATGTCGGTATGCAAACGGTCGATACCTATCGGATTGAACATAGTGAATAATTACAAGTTTTATTACAAATTAAGTTTTAGGTTGGATTACATGAGATTCAAAGTCTTTTGCTTAAATAGTGGTTGGAATGCATGAAACAAAAATTTAAAAGGAAAATAAATGAGAGAGTAAGATGACGGAAGGAAATTCAAACCCACAATAAGGTGGACATAATATAAAATAAATTATTTTTACTGTTAAAAGCTAAATATATATAGTTTTCTTTCATATCTAAAATGATGAGAGCAAGTGGAAAATAAGTACCCTTTAACTATTCAAAATTAGAAAAAAAAAATATATATTTTTGCATTATTAAGGTTATAAAAATACTTATTATTAGTTCAAGGGAAAATAATGATGACTAGGGTTACCTCATCAGCGGCGCACACGTCTTCCACCGCGGCGGCTGTTCCGGCCTCTAACACGGCGGGTCAAGTCCCACACGACCCTGGCGGCAGTCCTCGTTCTTTCTCGGACATCTTGAGAGGGGGTTCCCCATCGGTTCGACCTGGTCCTAGGCGGAGGGATTTGATTGCTGAAAAGTTGATTACTAAGAGTTAGTGGGGAATAATCTTTCTATTCCCAAGTTTTTTATTGACGAATCTATTGAAGTTGAGGCTAGTTAAGAGTAGGAAGATGCATTGGTTATAAATTTGCTTGATTTTAATGTGGGATACATGATTCTAAATGACGGACTGAAGCGGCTATGGAAGGTTGAAGGTTCCATGACATTGATTGATGTAGGGCACGGCTGTTTAATTGTCCGATTTGATTTAATGTCAGATCGGGAAACTGTTGTGAACGGGGTCCATGGATGTTGTTCGACCACTATCTAGCGGTCGTTCCATGGACACGCGAATTTAATCCTAGGACGACTCAATGAATAAAATCCTAGTTTGGGCTAGGATGAACGGGTTGTCCATGCACCGGTTTCGGGAAGACATACTTTGGGCTCTAGCCTCTGGTATTGGGGATGTTGTTAAGTTTGATTCTTGCACTCGCGAAACCTCTCGGGGAAGGTTTGCGAGGGTGTTTGTTGCCCTTGATCTTACCAAGCCTGTCACGGGTAAGATAATAGTTAATGATGAATGGATTCCTATCTCCTATAAATGGTTACATTTATTACGTACCAAGTGTGGTCGGTATGGAGATTATGATAGGAATTGTTCTCATGTTCCATCACCGAAAGTAGTGCATGTGGAAGACACTGTTGAGGTTGGGCATGTTGGGGATGAGCAGCCTGTTGGGGGGGGGGGGGTGTTGGAAGAAGCGGCTGGTGTTGATTCACATGGAGACCTTGGCATGCAAGAGGCAGAGGCTCAGATTAAAAGTGCTGAGGGGGCCTCCGATCCCTGCCATGAACCGGAGTTTAGAGAATGGCTTGTGGTAGTTATAAGGGGGAACAAAAAACCTAAGCAACAACGGGAAAAAGCTAAGATGGAGACAACCATATCAACTCCTAGCCATGATGTAGATGTGCAGTTGCAGAAAGAAAAGGGTAAGGAATTGGTGTTTCAAATAATGAGGTTAAAGTGCAGTCCAGGAGGGAGAAGGGCAAGGAGGTGCTTTCCACCCCCGATTGAATCGACTCTGTCTCGGGAGCAGCCTCTTGTGGACGGGGATCCAGGCTTGGCATTAGTGTCGTATTCTGGTGGAGGGAGACGGACACAGTTGGTATTTCTTGGATGTAAGTGGCCGAGGAGAGAGGATGATGTTATGGATGCTCGGATACGGGAAGAGGTTGAAGATCGTCTAAAAGACAATATAGAAAGGCCTTGGATGGAAATCTGTTATTGTTGCTTCAAGATCAAACTGATGATCCGTTGTAAGAAAGGGATGAGGTGGATTCGAGGGAAGGAGAAAGTTGGGCGGATGCTGTTGAAGGGGCTTCCAATGATTGGTTGCTTTATCATCCAGTATTATTATGATGGAGTTTTTAGATTTTTCAATTATAGCGTGGAACGTTTGTGGGGTGACGAGTCGGACGGCTCAGCGCTGGGTGAATGAATTACTCAGGGATCACAAACCAGGGATCCTGTGTTTATTGAAACCTAGGGGCGCCTTTTATAGGGTCCGAAACTTTTTTGTTCGACAGGGTTATGGTCCGGTTGCAATTCAGGAAGCACAAGGGATGGGAGGTGGTTTATGGGTTCTTAAGACACTGTCAGTAGACTGTCAAATTAACCTGGTTGAGAGTAGGGATAGGATGATCACCGTGGAATTGTTGAAAGGAGCGGCAAGATGGTTGGTTACGGAGATCTATGCTTATCCTAACTACCAACACCGAAGAATGAATTGGGGAAGCTTATCTCAACTGGCGGAATTCATTGATGGGCCGTGGATTATTTTGGGAGATTCGAATGAAATTTTGACGGAAGAGGAAGTTCAGAGGAGCGTTTATTTGGCTGATAGGTCTGCGGAGTTTAGGGAGACCATGGATGCGTGCCATCTCATGGGAGTCCCTACTATAGGCACGGAATTTACTTGGTCTCGTATGGTGGGCGGAGAGAGGGGAATTAGCAAGCGCTTGGATAGGGCGATGGCTAATCTCCAATAGGGCTCCATGTTTGGAGAGGGAAGAATCGTGCACCTTCCGAGGATGGGGTTGGATCATTGTCCACTTAAATTGCTTTGTGGTGAGCAGCACCGGCCGGCAGGTGTTCGACCCTTCCGATGGAAGGCGGCTTGGGGGTTGCATGAGGAATATAAGCAGGTTGTGACTTCCAGCCATGAGAAAGGTGGGGAGGATATTACTGGTATTCTTGAAAAGGTTCGTCACAACTCTTTAGAGTTCAATCAAAATAAATTTGGCAACATTAGGGATCGGAAGAGGAAACTTAAGAATCGCATCTTGGGGGTCCAAAAATGACTACAATATGGTGATTCTGCATGGCTACTGCATTTGGAGTGGAAGCGTAAGAGTGAATTTGAAGTGTTGCTGGAATAGGAAGAAATCTTGTGGTACCAAAAGACGAGGGACAAATGGGTTAAATTGGGAGATAGGAACACGCGATATTTCCATGCAATGACACAAGTACACCGTCATCGGGGACGTATATATGGTTTGAAGGTCAATGAGGAATGGGTAATGCAACAGGGAAGATTACAAGAACATGCCATTAACTATTTTACTGACATGTTCAATACACAGTTAGAACAGGCCATAGGGAGGGAATTGCCGCCATTATGTCCATTGAACGAGGCTCAAAAGTCACATTGGAGAAGGAAATTGAGGAGGATGAGATTACTGATGCCTTGCATGCCATGCGGTCGTTTGTGGCTCCTGGACCCGAAGGGTTCCCGGCGGGGTTCTACAAACACTTTTGGGACATCCTAAAGACGCCGGTTGTGGAGCTGGTGAAAGGGGCAGAGCTGACCAGGAAGCTGCCAGATGGGCTTTCCCACTCCTATATGTGCTTGCTTCCGAAAGTTGAGATTCCAGAGTCTATACAGCAATTCCGGCCTTTGATGTTATGCAATGTAACATTCAAACTTAGCACTAAAGTTCTCGTCCAGAGATTGTGTCCTATCCTCAGGGAAGTAATTAGCCCGTTTCAATCTGCTTTCTTGCCCGGCCGGGGTACAGTGGATAATGGCCTGTTGCTTCAAGAAATGGTGGCGTCCCTGGAGCATCCTCGTTCGGGATATCGGGTTGCTATTTTGAAAATTGATCTTGCAAAAGCCTATGACACGGTTCAATGGGATTTCTTGTCTGAATGCTTGCAGGATTTGGATTTACCTTGTGGTTTTCGGGATTTGATAATGGAGTGCGTGACCTCATCGAGTTTTTCGATTTTTTGGAATGAATCACCAATTGGTAATATTCAAGTCGGTCGGGGACTACGACAGGGAGACCTACTGTCACCATACCTATTTGTGATTATCATGGAGAAATTATCAAGAGCCATATTGAAAGAAGTTGAGGAGGGGAGTTGGCGGCCCATTTGTTTGAGACCGGGGGGAGTGGGTGTCTCTCACCTAAGGTTCGCATACAATCTAATATTTTGTTCAGAATTATTGGAGGTGAGCATTGCTAGTATGGCAGAGGTGTTGGATAGATTTGGGAGCCTATCTGGCATGAAGATGAATGCATCCAAGTCAGTTGCTATTGCTTCTCCTTGGGCGTCGACTGTTGAGAAAGAATGGTTGTTCAGCATCTTGGAATTAATGTGGGATCAGAAATCGGAAAATACCTAGGATTTCCTATCATCCATGGTCGCATGAAGGTGGAACACTTTGACCAGTTGATAAAAAAAATATTAAGGATAGATTGAGTACTTGGTCGGGTTTCTTGCTTAATAAAGCTGGCCGTGTAACGAAAGCAAGAGCGGTCCTTGCAGTGTTACCTGTGTATACAATGCAATTACATCTACTACCAGTAAGTGTTTGTCAATGAATAGACAAAATTGCCAGGCGATGGATTTGGAAGGGGTAGGCGGTCGAGGAATTCATTTGATTAATTGGGAAAACGTCACAACAGCTCAGGTGAACGGGGGGTTGGGGCTTCGTCCTGCTAAACTGATGAATGTCGCACTTTTAGGCCGGTTGATCTGGGATATCCTCTTCAACTCAACTAAGTTGTGGGTTAGGGTGTTGAGAGACAAGTATGGTCTTGGTGAAGGTATGTTACCACACGCGCATTATAGGAGTAGTAAGGTTTGGAAGATGTTATGTAAGGTGGGGGAAATTTTCAAGAAGGGATATGGCGTCCGGATAGATAATGGGGATAGTTCGTTGTGGTATGCCCCTTGGTGGAAGGGTGATCATCTAGCTAATGTTGTTCCGTTTATACATTACAGTGATGTCGAACTTAAGATACGAGATATAATTCAAGACGGGCATTAGAAGTTGGATGGTATTTACTCCTGGTTACCTGAGGTGGTTCGAAATGAGCTGAACACTTCACCAACACCTATTCTCTCTGAGCATGCCGCTGATGTGTTACATTGGAGGGAGGACTTGAGTGGAATTTATTCCGTAAAATCTGGGTATACATGGTTGTCTACTCATTGTGACATTGGCAGTGGATGGAAGTGGATGTGGAGTATTGGTATCCCGAAAAAAATAGGGTTTTTATTGTGGATGCTTGGTCATGGAACTCTCCCTTGTAATGCATTGAGATTTCGTCATGGCATGGCTTCATCACCGCTATGTTATATTTTTGGAACGGAGGTTGATGATTGGAAACACTCCATGTTTCGATGCTACTGGGCTGGAGAAGTTTGGCGGTCTAGTGGCTTGTTTCCAGTGGATTCAATTCAGGAGGTTGGAGATGACAACATCAGGCATTGGCTGGATGTTTGTTTATGGTGAGAGGTGCTTTCTTTTTGGTTGTGCTATGGTGTGTATTTAATGAGCGCAATGCGCATATATGTAGGGGATCTAGCCTGGTCACGAGGAGAATTGTGGAGAAAGCTCAACAGCTACAAACATCCTTAGAAGCGAGCCTGGCAAGAGTGCGCGAGGTTAGAGTGGTGAGAGAGGTCTGTTGGAGGAAGGTGAAGACACAGGTTGGCTTTTGCACTCTGATGGGTGTGTGATCGCTAAAGGAGTGTCGATATTTGGAGCTATTATTCGTGGCTCGGATGGTGGGTGGAGAATCGGATGTTGCCGGCAGCTACAGGGCCGGTCCATCCTTGAAGTTGAAATCTTGGCGTTGAAGTTTGGTGTTGAGATGGCTCGAATTCATGGCATTCATCTGAATTGCTGCTATACGGACTCGCTAGTGGTGGTGAGGTTAGTTAATGGTGAAATTAACTCTCGCCATATTTATGGTCATATATATTGATGGGATTTGGAGGGGGCTGCGTTCCATGGGGAGCTGTGTTATGCGTCATGTTTATCGCGAGGGCGATCAAGTGGCGGATGCCTTTGCTCGCAGGGCTGCGCGATTGGAGGAATTCTACACGATTTGGGCTTTCCTGCCGGATGAAGTTAAACCTCTGCTTGATCTTGATGCGGTGGATACGATCTTCCAGAGAGCTTAAGTGCTTGGGTTTAGAGTGGTTGTTCTGTTTTCCTTGGTTCCTATTTTTTGTTTTCTGTTTTTCTTCCTTCTTTGCTCGCCTTTTTAGGCTGTGTCACTAAAAAAAAAATTATTATTTTACTCCCTCATATGTTGTACATTTTGACTATTATCCCTAAAGTTTTAAAGCATATTATTTATATTTCTTGTCATCTTTTCATCATTTAAATCTTATATTTTATCAAGTTTTTTAGGGGTATGCTTTTTGAGCACATTTTTTGTAACTATAAACTATTTTTTCTATCCGAATAACTTTATTTATTGTTTGAGAAATTCTAATGAAATAAAAATTAGAAAAAACTAAATCTGACAAAAAAATGAAAATGAAATAAAAATTTTCAAATAAAATAAAATAAGAATCTAAATATAATTAATATAAAATTATTTTTTAAAATTAAAGATATTACAATGAATATAATTTAATTTATCATTCATTGTATGTTATTCCATTTTATTAAATAGTATAATCTAATTTTATTAGTTAATTATATTTTTTGTATTTAAGTTAAAAGATGAAATTAATTACTAAATTAAATACATTGTTCTCAAATTATTGCGCTAATGCAAAATTTTCAAAAGTGAATGGGTGGAATGAGATTCTTTTCAATTTCTTAGGACCAAAATGAGATATTTTTAGAATTGATGGTGTATAATTTTTTTTTTTTTTGGAGCAATCGAAGCTAGACAAAAGGTGATGTGAGTCTATGCCACACAAATTACAAAGAGAACAAGTGGAGGGGTAAAGAGCCGGGTGGGGAATCGAACATCCAACCTAAGTTTGGAAGGCAGGGACTTTGCCACTTAGACTAGTCATCATCCCCTGATGAGGTCTAATTTGATACTCCCTCCGTCCCGTGTAAGATGTTTTGTTTAACTTTTTGACACTGTTCATTATTTAACATTGACTCAATTCTATTGCAAATATGTATTTGAAAAAAATAGTCGTGTTGGTATTGTTAGAATCGTATAATCACGTAGTTTTAAAATATATATTTTACATATTTTTTATTGTACATATTTTAAGGTATTATCGGTTGAAAAAATGCATTGGATTGTGTGTAGAAATCAAACAAGACAGGTTAAATGAGACAAAGGGAATATTTTTAAAGTGGAATGGTAGAATTTTTAAACTAAATCAAGTTTAGGTGTATTATTTGCCAAAAAAAAAAATTAAGAGTATAAATGGCCAAATTAGATAAGTTTAGGGTTATATTTTGAGAACATTTCAAATAATAATTATTTAGTACTACATATTTATGTTTAACTATTTATTTAGGCTATTATTTGTGAAAAATAAAATGGTAAATGATGTTTTATTGAATTTACATGTTTTGTACCATGATTGGATAGTAACATGATCACCTAATATTAGAGCTTTTTTGGGTATAAATATTGCTACAATCCAAAACTATTTATGATTATCAGAAATATTTACATATTATTTATTATTTATACTAAAATACTTCTTATATTCTTTTATAGTACAAATTATTCATACAAAAAAATGTATAACAATTTACTCCGAATTTCATATATATTTTTATTTTATATTGAAATAGATAAGGATTACTAGATTAAGATATTATGTCTAATAATTAAACTATGATGTGTTTTAGTCTTTTTTTCCCTTTTCTTTCTTTTCTTCTTTAAAAAGAAAAAAAAAATATGTAGAATTTATTTTGAATGATATAAAACTTTTTAGGTGATTAGTCATTTTATATTAATCAATATTTTTAGAGTCAATTTAATATTTACACCATATTTTTAATGAAATATTTTTATTTAAAATATAATTATTACATTCCTTATATTGTATAGGATTATATAAATTTTAGATATAAAATTTTAACCTAACTAAATTTATGTAATAATATTATCATATTAATATTTTTAAAATATTATGTATACAATCAAATAATTTATATATATAATTGTAATCAATTATATATTTTTAAAATATATATGGAGATTTTCTCAATATTTTGTTATATTAATAGATATACTTAATATAGTTGTAATCAATTATACTTTTTTTAAATATATATGAAGATTTTCTCAAAATTTTATTATTTTAATAGATATATTTATTTTCTAAATATGGATATTGATGATGTGGAAGATGATTTGGAATTAGTCAGCGATTACGTGTGAAATCAGTCAGTCTATGTGTTTTAATAAGAGCCATTGATCTAAAAATGAGCGTATAATGACTGATGAACCCCTTAAAATTAAGAATGATGAATTAAAATTAATAAAAATAATAGAGTCCGCACAGACCAAAAAATATTCATGATTTATTATATAGATAGAAGAGATATACGTTTAAATGTTTTATAATGATCATTTAACACATAATGCTATTGAATATGTGTTCCGTTCTTGGTTCAGCACCAGCACCACCAGCTGCATGTGCATGCTAAGATATTATCCGATATGTACTAGGCATATTATTGGGTAAAGATATACACTATTTATGTTGCAGCCACATATATTTGGAATAAAAATACCAACATTAAGAAATTAAATTAATGAGTGATTTATATATGTCATAAAATATAAAATCCAATATTAAAGTGATTAATATCCATCATATATATAGGGACCATGGATATATATCTATATATGTACATATCATGGGTTTATATGATATGTGTGCTTGTTTTATACTTCTATTATATATAAGTAATGTTTTTATATAAATAAATAAGTTGGTTTTATTTAAAACCTCAGTAATTAAGGTAATAAAATTTGGAGCATAAAACCATCACACAATGACCATAAACTTAGCAATTCAGCATGGGCTAAATCAACAAGCAAACCTATTCCACGATATATACTTCCTCCATTTTTTAAAGATCGCCCGATTGGGGTTATTGGTACTATTCACACACACACACATACACTCTGACTTGAAGTTTTATCATGGTCATACAAGTTAAAATATAGTTAAGTGAGATCTTGTTATATTCGTCTCGTTGTGTAGTTTTTAAATATAAAACTTATAGAATTTTTACTTGTACCGAATGTGAGTTATTAATGATTTAAAATGTACATTGGACTGCGTATTGGGTATGTAACGTAGCATATAATAATAATAAAAAATTAAAAAAAAAAATAGATGGAGTATTTAACAATTTTGGGTTGTTATCGATATATACTCAATGTTTTGGGTTGTTATTCCAATATTCAACACATTAAATAACTCATCTTTCATATTAAACAATGTTATTAAAATCATTTAACAGCTATTGAGATAGTTTTCTTTAATTTCCATATACGATGCCTTCTAACCCATTACCCATTTTAATTTACTTTCCTTAACAACAAATTAAATTGTGGAGTGATTGTGAACAAAGTAGCACAAACTAGGGAAGTAGCACAATCTAGTAGAGAGCCAAAATTCAGCATCAGCCATCAAGACAACACGAGCATTCATACAACCAACCACAAGTCCACAACCCATTTCGATTACATATTTCAATTAGCTAGGCGTTCTTTTTATTTTAGAAAATCAAAGATAATAGTAGCAATCACTATGGTTGTGTCTGGAAATCTTTGATATGCTTGTAATTTGCGTCGTCATAACTCTTTTCGATTCCATACAAGGTTATCTTATAATATATGGTGCCATGAAAACGGTCGAAACTTATTGGATTGTAGAGGGTGAAGTTAGCATGCTTGACCTTGGTCGCCATGTAATGGGGAAGATATAGACTTGTAATGGCCTTGCATCTCTTCCCAGATGGCCTTGAAGCAGATATTTGGAGTTCCTTCATTTCTTGGCGCCTGATTTCCTTGCTTTCTATCATAGTTTCCTCATTCTGCACCATTGTAGTCACAGTTATGCGGAAGTTAAATATCCCGACGACGTTTACTTTGTTGACGACGAAAATTCTTGGGTTCGAGGCTGTCGTCGTCAACACTTGGGGACCGTATAGTACTATTACAACGAATAGCAGCGGGAAGAACAATGATTTTGGGCACAGCATGTTTTTTCACTTTTCACTTTTTTTCTTTTCTTTTTTTTTTCCCTTAATTGTATGTCTTGTTGTGTTTAGATTTTGTGGAGTTGTTAGGGGTTTTATACTGAGAGGTTACCTATAAAAATGATGATACCTTCCTGTTAAAAATACTATGCATAAATACATGGCTTTGTGGAGTTGTGTTTTTTTTGGTATAGGTAACTAAAAGGATTGGATAAATCAAAATTAGTGATGTTTTTTTTATTTTGTTTTTTCCTTATTTATTTTTTTTACTTCTTGTGTGGTAACTAAAAGGATTATTAGATACAATCCAAAATTAGCTAGTGATATTTGCTGCTCCTTATACATGTATAATGAATGATACTTCCTCCAATTTTTTTTAAAAGGTTACACTTCTCATTTGCACGTATGCCAATATACATTTTCAACGATCAATAACTCAAATTCAGTACAAGTAAAAATTCTAAAAATTTGATATTTAAAAACTACAAGATGAGACGAATCCAATAAGATCTCACTCAGCTATATTTTCTTCTATAATAGAAGTCAGTGCTACAATGAACAGTAATAAAAAAAAGTCAAAACGCAACATTAAAAAAAGACGGAGGGAATATATATTAAGGCTAATGAATGATATTTACTGTTATTTTGAAACTTATATTGCTAAATGCCAACTATTATCTTTTTCTTTCTTAAATCACTTGAGTATGGGGGAAAAATGAGGTGAAACAATGTCCCACAATTATAAATAGATGAGGAAAAAAGATAGAGGATCGAGTGGAGAATCGAAGAACAAATCCTCATCCCGCTATTTTGAATGAATGGCAGTATATAATATTATTAGATTGGAAAATATATAATATACTATATATATTATGTTGATAATCTACATATAAGTAATTTATATATATAGATTATATATATCTATATACTAGTGCTCGTTCGCGCGCGATGCTGCGCATGATTCAATGGATTTAATATTTTGAACCCACCATTATACTGCTTTTTTCTTAATACTTCTTACGATATGATGATATGTAAATATGTATAAATATTTTTGGGTATTTATAATTGGGACTTTTCGAAAAGATGAATTGAATGCCATTGGATACATCATACATCATTCCGATGATTCTTCGCACCTTCCAATTTAAGATTCTAATGGTATTATGGGCTCCACTCTATCCATTTTATGTGGATGTTTGGGAGTCAGCAGATCTGCTAGCAGATTTGGAGAGCAGATTGTGAGACAATTCTCTATCCGGATCCGCTATCCGTTAGCGGATCCGGCGGCTCCCAAACATCCCTTATGTGTACCGGATATCCTTAGGCCACATTGGACCCAATATTAATCACTCGAGGATCTGGTGAGCATTGAAGGGTTGTCTCTCCCAAAGCAGAATTCTGCGTACACAAAGGTTCGAACCCGAGAGATTTGCTTAAGCTGTCAAAGCCCCATACATCTCAGGCCAACTGCATTTGGTCTATCTATCCATTTTGGGTGTTCATCTTTTTTGGAGAGCCATTAAAGGCCTGAGAAAGGGGTGGTGGGAGCCCATTCCACACAAATTATAAAGGAAACAAAGGGAAAGAATAGAGGGCCGGGTGCGCATTCGAATCCTCAACCTATAAATTGGGAGTTGGGGGACTTACCACTAGAGTAAGTCCCCAACCTCTTTTGGGTGTTCATTTTGTACTGGAATCCATTAATTTAGTAATTCTGAGAATTATTTCCATCCCTTCCATAACAAACATATTTTTTTTTGGTGATCGGATGCCGAGAGGCATCAGCTAACAAGAAAAATAGCAAAACAAGGAAAGAAAACCAAAACACAGTATTCAAGACCGAGAGCTAGAACTCAAAAGCGGGGATACCACGTCCCCGTCATATCCGCCGAAAGTAGGGGCCGGACATCGTCTGGTGGGAACGCCCATGTAGTATAGAATTCCAGAGACCGGGAACCATGCTTAGCCAAGGCATCCGCTACAGAGTTTCCCTCCCGAAGGATATGGTACCACTCATAGCCCGGATGCAACCCCATAAGATCCTGAATATTTCTCACAAGCGCAAAGTGGCTATGATCAACCTGAAGATCACATGTGATGAGCCGAAGAGCCTCCTCAGAATCTGAATAGCAGCAAAGGGACTGGATGCCCATAGTATGCATCCTCTTGAGCCCATTCCAAATCGCATGCAGCTCAGCATAAAGATTTGTGGAAAGGCCTATCGAACCAGAGAAACCCTCAAGCCAACGACCATCCCTATCACGTAAGACTCCTCCGAAACCCGCCCTCCCAAGGTTTCCAGGGAGCTACCATCAACATGGAGAATCATCCCATTATAACACTTAGGGTTCTATGTCACAAGACGCATCTCTCTATGTCGGACCACTCGGCCACAAACTCTATCGAAAGCCTCCCCAAGGAAACGAGCCCGCCTCACCACTTCATCCGGCTTGGGCATCTCATTGCGAAAACATATGTTATTGCGACCCACCCATATGCTCCAGACCGTCGCCCATTGCCTGCCCGTCCAATGTCGCCCAAACCGGCCAAGAAAAGGGGATGCATCGGTGAACCTAGAGATCCAATTTGAAGAAGGAAATCCTCCCATTTTCATCCATACCTCACTAGCCCATGGGCAATGGAATAGTAGGTGCATAAGAGATTCCGAAGCATCTCCACATAAACTACATGCAGCCGTGTGCGCAATTCCCCTCGAATGCCGAATTTCATTGGTTGGGACAGAATTATGTGCCGCCAACCATGCGAACACTCTCATCTTCTCCGGAGCATGGATTTTCCATGCCCAGTTCCTCAACCGATCCGTGTGCAGGCCACGCTTCTCAAGAATCAATCCATAGCCTGACTTAACAGTATAGGAGCCAGTCGAGGACAAAGTCCATCTTAGTTTGTCATGAGCCATATCGTGCCTCACAAGAGGACCGAATTCAAGTGCTTCCAACTGTATTGTCTCCGGGACCATAGTATATAATTCATTCCAGCGCCACATTCCATCCCGAAAGACATCTTTAATCCTCAAGGAAACATCCGAGAAGTGGACATATGGCAGCCTGGAGGCAATGGCTCCTCCCCGTAACCAGCTGCTGTACCATACGCTGCTACTCCCATCTCCAATCTTAACCTGAAAACCCTCCGAGAGAAGTGGCCAAACTTTGGTGAGTGCCCTATACAAGGCCGAAGCTCCAGGCCGCGTAGCCAGGACCTCCCCATACTTATTCTTCAAGAGATCCACCCATGGTTTGGTGGAGTCCAATAGGAAATCAGACAAGGCCTTGCCTAGCAAGGCGGAGTTCATATCACGCGCACGACGAAGGCCTAACCCTCCCATGATTCTGGGGCGAGTAACCTTCTCCCAACTAACGAGCGGGATACCTTTGCCCCCCACATCCTTCCATATAAAATCCCGGATACACTTGTCGAGTTTCTCACAGATATTGCTAGGAAACCAACAACATTGCATAATGTAAGTAGGAATAGAGGCAAGCACCGCCCTTGCCAAGGTAATACGGCCTGCCCGGTTGAGGAGAGCTCTCTTCCAAGAACCCAAACGACCATGCATTCTAATCAGCATAGCATCAAAGTAATTTTGTCGTATCCTGCCTTGGAACATTGGGAAACCTAGGTATTTCCCAATGTCATCAGAGAAACCCACATTTAATAATGCTCCCAAGGTCAGCTTAGTGTTGAGGGGAACAGCCGCAGAGGCATAAGCCAATGATTTTCGAGTATTGATGCGCAACCCAAAGAACCCAGCAAACCGGCCAAGTAGATCATCCACACATAGAGCACTAGAAGCAGTAGCCTTGAAGAAGAGGAGTAGGTCATCGGCAAACATCAAGTGAGAAAGAGGGGGAGCATTGCGAGCCAAAGAAACCGGTTGCCATTGGCCATGCTCTACACAGTGATTGATAGCTCTAGAAAACTTTTCCATCACAATTATGAAGAGATAGGGCGATAGGGGGTCTCCCTGCCTAAGGCCCTTAGCCGGAGAAAAGGGAGGCAAGGGTGCCCCGTTCCATAAGATAGCATAAGTAGGCGATCTAACACAAAACATGATGATGCGGCGTAGGATATCCGGAATATTCATATCACATAAGCATCCTTCCAGAAAATCCCATGAGACATTGTCATAGGCCTTTTCTAGATCAATCTTTAAGATTAAGTCCTCAGACCTTCTACTCCGATTCCGAAAAGAGGTGATAGCTTCTTGCAAAATGATCGCATTACCAGTGGTGCCACGTCCCGGGAGAAAAGTGGATTGATAAGGCCCAATGTATTGTTGGAGGAATGGCCTTAATCGATTAACAATCACCTTCGTCAGGATCTTATAAATCACGTTACAAAGACTTATAGGGCGAAAGTGGCAGACCTCTTTAGGGATATCAAGTTTTGGGATTAGACATATAAATGTATCTGATATACTTGGCTCAAACATCCCCGAGGACACTGCATGTCGTACAAATTCCCACACTGTAGTTCCCACTGATGACCAATAAACTTTATAGAATTCCGCCGGAAAGCCATCCGGCCCGAGCGCCGAGAACGGCGCCAACTCAGTTACCGCACGGTGAACTTCCTCAACCGAGACATCCCTATCAAGTCCGTCGTTTGAAACAAGCGGTGGCAAAGGCTCCAAGGCCGTCAGGTTGGCCTGAGGGGGCAGCGCCATGCCAAATACATGACAAAAATGAGATCGAACATGCTCCTTCAGGCAAGCATCATCCGTAGTCCAATTCCCATTCACATCCAGCCCCTTGATCTTGGTGCGCTGTCTACGGACTTTTGCAATTGTCTGGAAATAACGAGTGTTTCGGTCACCATGTGAGATCCACTTGTCCCGAGATTTCTGGAACCAGAAAGTCTCTTCCTGTCGAAGGATGTCATCAAGCTCTCGCATAAGTTCAGCTTCAAGCAAATGATGACGAGCTGAGTCCACTCTACTCAAGAAAGACCTAACCCCCTCAAGTCTCCTCAATGTTTTCCGTTTTCTCTTAGCAAGGTTGCCAAACCATCATTGAAATAATTTGAAGCGTCCCGGACAGAATTTAGCTTAGTATGGATATGGGAGCCTCCCAAATCCCATGCAGCCTCCACCACGTGTGTATAATGAGGGTGTAGAGACCACATAGCTTCCCATCTAAATGGCCTTCTCCCCGGCGGAGTCGCGGCTGCTTCACAGCTAAGAAGAAGACCATTATGATCCGATCCCCTCCGCACAAGCACTTCCACGACTGATTCAGGAAATAGCGCAATCCAAGGGGCTGTAGCAACAGCCCTATCGAGACGCTTCTGGGCAAGCGGTCCACCAGTCGTGTTCTGTTGCCAAGTGAACGCATCTCCTATAGTGTGCACCGTCCAACCCACACTCCATCAACATGTCTCTAAACTGCTCACATTGTCTCTCATGAACAGTCATTCCCACAACCTCCGAACTATTGATAACCTCATTCCAATCCCTAATTGCCACCCAAGGGTTTTGCATTGCATGGGCTATCGTACGCATATCCTGCCAGTCTTGTGCCCTAGCAGACGAGGTAGGATTAGCATACACCACCGTGAGGTTCCAACCCACCCCACCAGAGCCTATCTCCAACGTGACCAATCGGTTATGCACAGAAGCAACTGCAACCGAAACCATGATCCCAATCCGCCGGAGGATCCAGATGCCACCCGCTCGACCTATGCTCTCGGTAATGTGAACTGGCTCATAATCCCATCGATAGAAGGGAACCCGAAGACGCTCAAAGGGGCCTTGCGGTTCCAAGATACAGCAAATGGATGGCTTGTAACGATTCAAACAATCCATTATGTGGCGTTGAGTAGGCTTCTGCATGGCGCCACGAACATTCCATGCGAGCACTTTAAAATCATGGAAACCAATCATGGGGAAACAGACGCTTTATCCTCCGTCCCCGTCTCCTCATTTCCACCAAGGTCCATCGCCGAATTTTCCACATCCAGCGCTGCAAACTTATTTTCATTTGTTTTATCAATCGTTAACTTGGGCTGCATTGCCCGTCGAGGCCTCTTGCCCTTAAAGCGATCCACCGAGTCCACCAAACCCTCATTAAAGTCGAGGGAGACATGTTCAGGGTTGAAGGGCGCCACAACGGTGGGGTTTTTTCCTTTATCCAGCGGCGGACGGCCTGGAGGCCGGCCATGCTGAGGCGTGTTTGTAATGTTGGCCAACGGGGCCGCTTCCTTCTTCGCCGGAGGCCGTTTAGTGTGCCGAGGCGGCCATTTAACAGTCACCCATTCGCCATGTGTTTCTACCATTCCATGTGCACCCGAAACCCTAGAGCATAAAGCCCTATTTTTGGTAGTCCGCTGAATATCCTCACGCGGATTATTGCCAGTATCCATAGGATCCACAAAATCCGGAACTGAATCCTCTTTAGAAGGTAAGTTACCTTCCTCATTGGTGGGCCTTCCTAATTTGTCTCCAGCCGCCTCCAACCCTACCTCCTCCGTACCGCTGACGGCGCGAGGGTTGTTGGTAACTGCAGCCTCAGCTGCCTACGGGCTAGCTTCACGCCCATGCAAGCATTCCCCTAGGTTAAACCGGAACCTCCCACATGTGGTGCAAATATGGTGAAGCCCCTCATACGCCACGTCTTGCCATTCTTCGTTAACCATGATCCTTCCAACAACCGGCTTGCTCAGGTCTATTTCCACACAAACACGGCCATAACGCCCTCGCGTCAAGTCCTTAGAGTTTGCATCGACTCTCAAGGGCTTGCCCACCATAGTCGCAATGAGCAGTAGCATTTCCTCTTCAAAGAATATCGGATCGAGGTCTGGGAAGCGGATCTAAACCGAAGTCTTGGTTATCACCCCTGCGGTAGCATGGGTGTCCTTCGACCATGGCGCCACTGCCAAAGTGTGATCGAATATCGACCACGGCCCATCAAAAAGAGCATGACGCCTGTCCTCTTCAGAGGCAAACTTAACCAGGAAGTAACCTTTATTGCTATCCAACACTCGCATGTGGCTTTTAGGTTTCCATATGGCATTCAACCGGGTTTGCATCACCGTTAAACCAACTCGTTTGCCAAGGATTCGAACAACCAAGGCATCCTCAAAAGGTAAACTTAACCTTCTAATTGTTGCATCATCAATACGGATTCGCGGCAGTAGTGGATTGCCATCAACCAAATCAAACAACACCAAATCACTGTAGGGAACGGTGGATATAGGCGGCCGGGCATCAGATGGGGAGCGGGGGGTGATGATATCTCGGAAAAGGGGCTTGTCCGGCGACACACCGGGATCAGGCGGTGCCGGATGTGTGGGTTGTTCGGAGGGGGAGGATGGAGGCATCTCAAAACCCTAGTTCCTATTCCAACACTTGTACTTTTTCCATAACAAACATATGTTCCTTCATTATGTTTATTCTTATTTTTATTATTTATTTATTTAGACTTACCAAACATATGTTCCCATTGGAAAGAAAAATATTAATGCATGTGTCCTTTTGATGGTAAGTACATATGACAAGGTCCATTTGATAATTAATGAATTACTACCTCCGTCTCGCAATGTATTTGACGTTTGATAATATGTTACTATTCACGTACAAGTTTTCACGTAAAGTTTTATCATAGTTATACATTATCTTGTTAGATCCGTCTCGTCGTGTAGTTTTTAAATATCGAACTTTTCGAATTTCTACTTGTACCGAACTTGAGTTATTAATAATTTAAAATGTGCATTGAATCGCATGATATGTGGGTCCGTCAAAAAATTTTCAAGACGAAGGAAGTATATGGGTTGATTGATTGGTTGATAGTGTTGTCATTTCAGGCTAAATCCATTTCCATAGCTTAAATTAATTAATATACTCCCTCCATTTTTTTTATTTGATCCATTGAGGTTCATCTACTATTTACACTCACTTTAATTTAAAGTTTTATTATAGTTATACAAGTTAAAATATAGTTATGCGAGATCTTATTAGATTCATATCGTCTTATAGTTTATAAATATGAAACTTTTAGAGTTTTTATTTACATCGAACATGAGTTATTAATAATTTAAAATGTCCGTTGGACTGCTTGCTGGGTGAGACCGTAGCAAAAATTAAAAAACGGAGGGAGTACTAAACACTTCGGTTCATTATTCAACTTTAGGATGTCATGTTGGAGATGAGGGTTTGGCCAATTTGTCAAACCCCCGACTTCCAACCCCTTTATGTTAAGGGTTCGATTCCCAATTCAGTTTCCTATCCTTTCCCATTCAAATATTGCTATTCCAAGATGTGCTATTTAGTCCCATTTTTCAAAATTATATTCCGGTTTCTAGTATGATTGATCATAGTTCAATTAACATTGCTAAAAAAAAACTTCAACAAATTAAAATTAAGTGTCATTGAGTACAAATCAAACGAGGCAACAATGGAAGAATTTTATTGAGAAAGGAAATTAAATTTTGGACACAGCCAAATTCATGACCTCTATATCTTTTTGTGTTTACAAAGAAAGAGGTCACTGGTAGAGCATGGGAGTTTTATTAAGAAATACTAATGGCAATTCAGGACAGCAAATTAAAAGCTTCATCATCAAGACAGATTCAGAACTCGCAAGTACATTCACGGCGGTCCATTTGTCGTCAAACCGACAAGATGAGCCCAACTTCTGCCATTATCACTCTTATAAACTGCAGCATTAGTTACCCTATAGTAAAGGGTCCTCTTAAAGATCTTGGAAGAAAGCGGCTTATACGCAACGAATTTAGCATAACTGACGTTATTATCGGCTGTATACAGACTTGCAAGAACCTCGTATGTTTTGAATGCTGAGGGTAGACTGTACCTCCACCGTCTGCCTGTCCTAATGGTATCCGGCGCCGCCTCTGTTGATGGAATTACTACTACTTCATTGGATCCTCCATCCTTCTTGTTGTATATGGTGATAGCCAGTCGATTTGGTTGAAGTAAATATGCTTGGTTGGAAATGTGAAGCATCGGCGCATCCCAGGCGGCTATCAACACTTTTGGAACCTCGGGCATTATTACAATAAGCAATAGCAGGGGGAACAGCGTCAATCGCCGCCTTGAACAATTCATTGTTGTCTTATTTTATTTTATTTTTTGCCTGTTTGTAATTATATATGCTTTGTGATGTTTTTGTATGATTTGTTGTGGTTTTATACATGGGATTTTAGGGAATGGAAGGAAACTGAAATGATTATGTAAAACACATACAAGAATGGAAAAAAAATACAGAGAAAAATATACGTAATTCAATAATACATTAAGAAGAATCCCTACTACATATATAGGGAGTATTTAAAAATCTTCCTAATCAGTGAAGTAAAAACTTTTTAAAAAATATATATAAATTTTAAAATTGTTGGCAGTTTCCTTATGATGTTTCCTAATCAGTCTCTTGTTGCATTTATAAATGCCAATAAGGGTCATATAGTGTTTGTGGCCTAGCCTAACTTCAAGCGACATGGTTCCTATCCTGGGCAAGTATGTGCTGGAGTGTATTCTGGCCATCAGATCTGATTTTTTTTTTTTTTGTTAAATGAATGGTGTTGTTGATACAAGGATAATTATGTAATTTATTCTATTTTATTGTTTTGTTTATTTTACTTTAGATAGATATAATTGTAGAGCACGTATTACCACATTACTTTACGCAGCCTTTCATTAAATAATGGTATGTAATCATGATCGGAAATTAATAATACTGATTGAGGAGAATTCCAATACATAATGTGACGGGAATAATGAATCACATATTCCCCATAACATTCTGTCTTGTACTGGTAACATTCTGTCTTGTATTGAAAACAAAACATTATGTCTTCGTGAATGAATCATTAAGTATTGTATCGGTAAACATTCTATCTTGTGTTGGTAACATTATGTCTTGTATTTGCAAATATTTTTTTATATGGAAAACATTTTGTATTTCTATTTCTGTTTGAAGCATTCTGTCAAATACATTCAGTCTTATATTAAAAACATTCTGTCTTGGTAACATTATGTCTTATATTTGAAAACGTTATGTCTGATATTGAAAACATTCTGTCTTTCTATTTGAAGCATTCTTCTTGTATTTGCAAACATTCTGTCTGATATTGAAAACATTTTGTCTTGTATTTGCAAACATTCATTCTTTTATTGAAAACATTTTGTGCTTCTATTTGAAGCATTCGTTGGCATTCTGTTTGCAAATACAACAATGAAAGTTTTCATATGAGATAACGAGAAACCTTTCAATTTGAAGCACACATTATCATTACCTCTGCATATTCAAGCATATCGGGAAAAAAAAATTATTTAAATCTTGCGTGTTAGAGATAAGAAATCATTACGATTGGTCCCAATTTTATTTTTATTTAAACTACTATTGATAAGAAAAAGACATAATTAACCTTACCATCAATATACATCATTAGATCAATATTACATGCTGGATATCACTCCCAGCATATTGGAAAAAGTGTTTCCAGTCTAGGAACCACATCCAACTTCAAGGCCCAAAACCTATCTTCACCTAATTTTCCCTTCCTTTTATGGCCCAATTTCAGTACCACGGAGTAGTGGAGTATTTTTTTATTCTTTAGTTTCCCCCGTTTATTTAGTACTTTAGAAATTACATACTTCCTCCGTTTTTATTTGTTTGCTACGGACCCACAATGCACGCAGTCCAATGCATATTTTAAACCGTTAATAACTCAAGTTTGGTACAAGTAAAAATTCTAAAAGTCCCATATTTAAAAACTATAAGATGAGACGAATCTAACAAGATCTCACTTGGCTATATTTTAACTTGTATAACTATGAGAAAAATTGAAATTAAAGCAATTCAATGAACAGTAACAAAATTTGCAATGTAGCTAACAAAACAAAACGGAGGAAGTACTACGTATATTAAAATTTTGGATTTGGAAGCAGCCAAGGCTACAAACATGTGTCCAAAGTTTTTAGAAAAATGGAAGAAGAAGAAGAAGAAGTGCAAAGTTTATGAGAAAGTCGGACATCACTTTGAAGCAAAGCATTCAACAGTTGTCCCCTCCTGTTTGGGTATTCTGCCATTTGCATGTCTTCCAAGTTACAATATTCTGCCATGTCTGGATATGTAGATTCTGATTAGTACAAACCTGATTACGGTAATTTAGCCATCGGCTTTTATTCTCCTTTATAATTTGTGTGGTTTTTTTAAGTGAATATCAGGGTATCATCAGGCCACATTGAACCCAATACTAATCCCTCGAGGATCTGCAAATACCAAGGTATCATCATGCCACATTGGACCCAATACTAATCTCTCGAGGATCTACAAAGGCAATTAAGGGCGCCTCTCCCAAAACAGTTTTTTTGCATACATAAAGCTCGAACTCGAGATCTTCTGCGGCTGGTTATAATTTGTGTGGTTTTGAGTATGAATGTGAATGTTTAAAAAAAAAATTAAAATTAAACGGAAGAATCAAATAAGTGTAGTGTAACAAATAAAGCACTACCAATTGGAATTGAGGCAGAGAAGCGATTGGCGCTGCCGACCACATCAAAGCGTATCTGCTTTGTGGAGCTTTCGAATAAACAAACCAAAAAAAAAAAAGAAAAAAAGCGTGCGTGACGACTGACGAGAGGGGTCCCAGCGTGGGACCACCAGTGCTCGCTTCCAAACGCATTTAATAAACGCTTTTATTGCAATAAACTTTTTGACTGCCCATTTCCTATTCTCCTTACGACTCTCACACGGACATGTTCTTTTCGACATTTGGCCATTTGCTTGGGGTTGGGTTCCCAGAATCCTCATTTGAAACCGTTGAAAAAACAATAAAAGTGGCGCATCTTTAACAATTAGCACATGCCCTTTTCCTCTTCATCTTCAACCATAGCAATTTTGCCTGGTGGTTATTCACGCTGTTCCCCAGATTTCTGGCTGGCGCTCTGAACCAAACCCTTCTCTGCTAGGGAAAGAGTGAGTTTTGGGTTCCTTCCGTTACTTTTTTTCTGGACATAGTTGTTTGATTTGTCTGAACTCTGAAGTGGTTTGTTTTGGATTGACTTGAATCTTTTCAAAGTGTACCCAAAGGTGAAGGTGAGAGTACAGAGAGATGAGGCAGAAAGATATGCTTTTGAGAAGAATTCTTTGGAGTCCCTCAAGGCGTTTGAATGGCTTTCTCTTAATCATTCCTCTTCTTCAGGTAATTTTCTTATTCTAATTATTCACGTTGACTTTTTCTTTTTTCTTTTTCTTTTTTTCTCTTTCGATATATTGGTTCTTCCAAGATGTGTCCTATATAATATGTATGGAGATTAATCTGATGTAGAATAATTACTGTTTGGATGCCTGGATCATGGATGTTTATAGGATTTAATACAGCTAAGTTTAGAGGCCATTTTTAGTTCTGCAATCTGTAGCAGGCTTGCCTTGTGGGCAGTTGTTAAACGATGGATTAGGAGCAAAGGACTTCCACAATGTTTCTTTCTGGGAGCTGTTTGTCGAAAGCACCTCCAGGAAAGGTTCAAAACATGGTTTTGGTGTTTTCATTTTGAAACTGGGATGGGGTTGGAGCAAAATTTGTCGTTCTTAGTTTGTTTGAATCTATATCTCTTTGCTTAGCATTTGGCAGTTCACACAGAGTCTGATGGTTAGTTTCATAATGCAACATGCTTAAAATCTATATGCAATCCGCAAAATGGTTGTGATGTGATGATTATCGACTCCAATAAAAGGGAAACTTGGACAACCATTTCCTCTGCGATTAAGCTCGCGAAATATTCGAAAATATGTTTATGCAACACATATTTTAAGCTCGGACGAAAAGTGCATCATCTGTCACTACTTTGTGTCATCAATCATGTGTTCTACAAACCTTTTTATGCATAGACATCCCACAGTAATCTTGTAGTTTTTCTCTGGTTAGCTCCCATGGGTTCTTATGAGCATGCTGTTGTTTGTATGCGTAGATGATTCCCCTGTATCCGTTGCCAGAGTTCCTCGTTCTTATGTTCCAATGTCACCTCCACCAACCTTTCGCACATCCAAAGGTTTGCTATTTAGCCATTATATTCGAACATTCCAAAATGATATAATAAGTATAACCATCATAGTCCTTACATTGATTGGCAGATCAAACTCAGAAGAAGACTGCTGTGGTTGAGAACCAGAAGAGCGGGAGAGCTACTTCAGCCCCTCGTCCACGTGCTGTTTTATCAAGTCCTGGTATGTAACATCTGCACTGGTCAATCCAAACATATCACGTACAATTTGTATCGTTTGTGTGTCTCAAGTTTCTCCTATCATTTCAGTATGCACTAAAACATTTAGTTGAGGCATACTAAGAACTTTATCTCCTTGTTCATTTAATACAAGATAACGATGTGATCATTGGGAGGAAAAAACCAGTCCAAAGAGAGCCCCTTTCTGGCCTGGAAAATAAGGGCAGGCACGCGCAGTGCAAGATATTCCCAAAATCTGCAGCTGTTGAAACCTTTTCGCTTGCACGAGGTTATAACAAGGAATCAGCAGAGCCCAGAAGCAGCATTATTAGAGCTAAAGGCAGAGCAACATTAGCTGATTCAAGCAAAAGACCAGCAGATAGAAAAAAGTTTGCCTCTTCACCAAGCCGAGGTTGAACTTGGTGTTTGAAAAATATACATATGTAATGTTTGACAAATTTGTCAACAAATTTTGAAAGAAAATAGTGTGAGATAGTCAAGAAGAACATCAAAGTTGATGAGAATTAACTAGATTGAGAAACTGCAGCATGGTTGAGGAATCTCCCATACCTGGCTGATCAGTGATATGTATACAAGACCTACGCTGCGCTGTCCAAATCTGAGATCTGAATTCATGAAATCTTAAGAAAATGTCTGCGTTGACATTTGGGAGTGTACATTACAAATGAATTTCATGTGTTTTGCCCTTTAACAGGAAAGTTTTCACACTGTTTTATCATAGTGACTCAACATAAATAGGATGAAAGCTCGTAACATAGACAATCACAAGACTTAATACGTTATGTGCACTCAGAAGGAAACCTTTCTGCAATGCTAGCAACATGCCTCTTCAATGCTTTCATAAGATGCAGCAGGTAATGCAATGTTATTTAAGTCCATCTCTAGATAAATAAGTTCTAGCACATAGGAGATTCTCTTGAACTCGGGATGACTTCGATCACCAGACAAAAAGACATTTCCTTCAAAGCTAGACTCGATCCAACTACAGCCTGGTTGTTTCTTCACGCCATTTTCTTTCATACGGACCCATGTACCATAAGCTTCTTCTTTCCTCCCACTAGCCAGATACATCTCAGCTAGAATCATGTACATACCTGAGTTAGAGGGTTCCAACTCTAAAATCTTCTTTCCGGCAATCTCAGCAACCAGAAAGTTCTTGTGCATTCTACATGCACCAAGAAGTGCTCCCCAAATACTCGCATGAACGTCCAGCCCATCTGCACTCATCTGATTCAAAAGATCAATTGCCTCATCAATAAGACCAAATCTTCCCAACAAATCAACCATACATGTATAATGCTCGTTCGTCAACTGAAGAAAATATTCATTTTGCATAAGATCAAAGTAATATCTTCCATGATCCACAAGGCCAGCATGGCTACAAGCAGAAAAGACACCAACAAAAGTGATATGATTGGGTTTCACATCCATTAGCCTCATCTTTTCAAACATCTCAATGGCCTTTTCGCCGTGCCCATGGTGAGCCAATCCGCATATTATAGAATTCCAGGATATAACATCATGGAAGGCCATGGAATTGAATTTGAGTAGTGCACATTCCATGTTACCACATCGAGAATACATAGTAACAAATGCATTACCAACAGAAGTAAAACAATCAAGTCCTGCTTTAACAGCTTCTGCATGAATTTGTTTCCCAAGATTTAAGGATGGCAAGTTTGAGCATATGGAGAGAAAACTAGTGATAGTAGCTTCATCCAGAGGAAAATTATTTGCCTTCATTTTAATAAATAAAATTAAACCATCTTCAACATGATCATTCTCACCTAGCCCAAATATGGCAGCATTCCATAAAGTTGTATCACGGTTGGGCATCAATTCAAAAACTTTTATGGCACTTTCAACATCTCCCATATTGAAGTATTCAATCATGATATTTGTACATGACACAGTACAACCAAATGGGCTCTTCTCTACCATGGCATGAGCTTCTCTTACCAAACCATTCTTGACAAATCCCAAAATAATTGAATTCCATGATTTTTCACATTTCTGTGGCATCTCGTTGAAAAGCCTCAAGGCATCATTAGTCCTCCCGTTACTCAAAAGCCCATCTATCATTATACTCCATGAGTTCAAATCCTGCTCGGGCATCTTGTGGAACAAGCCTTCTGCAATTTCAACATTCCTATTCTCAACATAACCACTAATCATTGTATTCCAAGCTTGAATATCTTTTATTGGCATATCACCAAAGATTTCTCTTGCTTCTACAATCCTCCTGGCACCTATCAATGCTTTTATCATAAGGGTCCACGATGCCACATCCCGTGTACCCATGCCTTTAAAAAACTCCTCAGCTTTATCCAACTCGCCAACCTTCACTAACCCGGAGATAACCAAATTCCACGAGACAACATCTTTCAATGGCATTTCATTAAATACCCTCACCGCATCACTCACCAAATCATTATCAATATACCCTGAAATCAACGAATTCCAAGTTACAACATCTCTACAAGCCATGTATTCAAATACTTCCTCTGCCCCTTCAACATTCCCAAACTGCATTAACCCGGAAATCATCGTATTATACGAGAATGTATCCCGATCAGGCATTTGATTATACACAGCAACAGCCATTTCATAAAGCCCATTCTGAAAATACCCTCTAATCATAGCATTATAAGTGACCGTGCTTCTCTGAGGCATTTTCTCAAACAGCTCCTGGGCTTCTTCAACTTGGCCATTTCTCATAAAACTTGATATCTTTGAATTGAACGGCTTCACGTCGAGAAACGTTGTAAAGGTACGATGCCTGAAATGGGGTTTCATATAGAGGAACTGTTTGAGGGCTAAACCTTGTCTGAATTGAAACCACATGCTCCATTACTGGTCGAGCATCTAGGAGAGGCAGTAAAAGAGTTTCTTGTAGTCGAAAGTGACCGTTGCAATTGGTCTAACAATCGCGAGATTGGCGTCGGGTTTTGTCCATTGCATCTAATTATGTAAATATCTAATTATAATTGCTGCCATTCCTATCTGACAAAAATAATTGATATTAGGGTTAGGGTTAACTAATTTTTTTTCGAAAAGAGGTTAGGGTTAACTAATTGAAAATTCGCATTTGGGGATTGGAAAAATAATGAAATTGTCCCAGTCTCGGAGACTTGGGAAAGATTTTAAAATTTCTTATTAGTCCTTTAGGAATTGGACTTGTACTTATTATATGGTCCTTTAGGTTCAAATTCTCCCATCCACAGACCAGAGTCACGAAATGTAATGAAAAATTTCAAAAAGGTAAAATAGGAGAAGCCAACAATTGTGGCTAAAACCAAAGGAACACTGGAAAAAGGACCTCTGATATCACTGAAAACCTTATCCTACAAATATCACATACTTCCCATTCTATTGGTCAAAATCTCACCACATCATCACTTTCTTCACTCTTTTCTTCCTCCCTTCCCTTGCCATTCTATACACTGCTGGTCTTGCTCTTGGAAGCAAACCCATTGATCTCATTCCAAAACCTGTACAAGGAAACCACACACACAATTCCACTTCCAGTTTATCCAATATGGCAGCAGCCACTGCCGTAGCCTCTTCCTTTCCCACACTCAAGAAATGCTCATCCTCCACCAGCACCAAGAACTGCTGCTCTTTGTATGATCATCATCCTGTCAGGATTTCTTGTCCCACAACATTATTGTTGCAGCATGGATCAATGTCTTATTCCACTCTGCACCAGGGGATTGACTGCTTTAGCCCCATTTGTACTGCTACTGGAGTGTCTAACAAGTGGAGGGCTCATCGGATAGCGGCTGCCGTGGCGCAGGAGGAGGCAGCCTCCGCAGCAGCCGTGACTGAGGAGGAGGTGGAGCAGCCTGTGGCGGAGGAAATTGATGCTGTTGAGAATAGTGCTGCAGATGTCAACACTAAACTCTACTTTGGGAATTTGCCATACCATTGTGACAGTGCACAGCTTGCTGGCATTATTCAGGATTATGCCAGCCCTGAGTTAATTGAGGTACCTATCTATTTGTGCCACTCTCCTTTCTTGATTTTTGTTTAGACATTAAGATCTTCTTGTCCTGAAGTAGTGTAATAATCTTGAGGTACCAATTCAACTTGAATTCCCCCAGCAATTTAGTGTTTCTATATGCAAAACCTGTCGGTCAATTTGATTAAATACTCATCCTCCATTTTCATGAATTCCTAAACTTGTAGGTTCTATACGATAGGGAAACGGGCAGGAGCAGAGGGTTCGCCTTTGTGACTATGAGCAGTGTAGAAGAATGCAACACTGTCATCGAAAATCTTGATGGAAGAGTAAGTAAGCATCTCTACAAAAAACTCCCAACATTGATCTTACCTGGATTACAACATCCCTTTTCACACTTCAATCCGTTTTGCTGCAGGAATACGGTGGTCGAACCTTGAGAGTTAACTTCTCGGACAAGCCTAAACCAAAGGAACCCCTATATCCTGAGACCGAACACAAACTATTCGTGGGCAATCTTGCCTGGTCCGTCACTTCTGAGATCCTAACAGAAGCTTTTCAACCATACGGAAATATGGTGGGCGCACGTGTTCTGTATGATGGCGAGACAGGAAGGTCCCGGGGCTATGGGTTCGTATGCTATGAAACCAGAGCTGAAATGGAAGCTGCACTCGAAGCACTAAATGGAGTGGTACAGATATTTTTGAAACAAATTATTTTTAAGGCCAATATATGAGCTCTATGATTGAGTTTTTTAAAACTGTTTTCTTTCGGTTGTTTCAGGAATTGGAAGGGCGAGCAATGCGCGTAAGCCTGGCGCAAGGGAAGAAGTAGTGAGGAGAAGAATAGTTTGCACATTTGACAGAATCCAGGACATCAAAGGGAGAGGTGTGTGGCTTTGCCTTTGATGCAGTAGCATCTTGGTAACCTAGGCAGACACCAATCAAATTCTGTGCTGTTGGTACCATTTCTGCTTTGCCTAGGGGATGAATTCTCAGGATTTATAGCCTCTTTGGTCCCTGATTGAATTTGAAATACAAATGAGTTCCTGTTTGGCTAAAAAGATTGAAATATAGAGTTGTAGACTGGATATATAATGTCAGAAGCAGATGACTTCAAACAACTTATACAATGTCTAAATTTAGGCTGCAAGGAAAGACCGACAGGTTCCAACACACATCTACAAGTGTCATCGACATACAATATTGAAGCGCTCAAGAACGGCATCTCAACATATCCTATTCTCAATCATTGTATTCCAAGCTTGAATATCCTTTATTGGCATATCACCGGAGACTTCTCTTGCTTCTACAATCCTCCGGCACCTAGCAATGCTTTTAACATAAGGGTCCGCGATGCAACGCCCAGTGCACACATTCCTTTAAACAATTCCTCAGCCTTATCCAACTCGCCAACCTTCACTAACCCGGAGAGATCCACGACATCTTTCAATGGCATCTCGTTAAATACCCTCACCACATCACTCACCAAAAACCATTACCAACTTACCCTGAAATTGATGGATTCCAATTTACAACATCTCTAAAAGCCATGTTTTCAAATAGTTCCTCTGCTCCTTCAATATTCCCGAAATGCATTTACCCAGCAATCACCCGGAAATCAAACGTATTATACTAGAATGTATCCTGATAAAGCATTCGGTTACACACCTACAGCCTTTTCATAAAGCCCATTCTGAAAATATACTCCGATCATAGCATTATAAGTGGCTGTGCTTTTCTGAGGCATTCTCGAACAGTTCCAGGGTCATAAGACTTGAGATCCTTGAATTGAAATGCTTCACGTGAGAAGCCTTGTAAACGTACGGTGCTTGAAATGGAGTTTCAAATCCGTTGTGAATGCACCCAAGATCTAACTTAAAATATTAATTAAATATTCAGTTATAGAACCAAAAAAAAAAAATGTTATATATACAGTTATATATAGACCCGTCAATATGGGTAAATACACGTAGACACGACACGTACACGACCTGTGTTTTACATGTACGGGTCTTCAAAAAACAGATACGGGTCAAAACAGGTCGACCCGTTTAGTACACGAATACAATTTGGGTCAAATGCAGGTTTATCTGTTTTACCCGAATTGACCTGTTTTTTTACCCGAATTGACCTGTTTTTTTATACAGGTCACCTGTTAAATCAGACACATATCTGTATTTTACCTGTATTTTACCTGTATATATTTAAGTACAATAGAATTAAATTTAAATAAAATACGCACAAGGTATACTTTATGTTTAATATTGGATTTGAACTTTGGATTTTTTTTAAGTTTGAACTTTTGTATTTGAATGTTTGAAGATGAATTGCTGAGTCTATTAGGAATTTTAAGATTTGAATTATGGGAATGTAATATTTTATATTTTATTTTAAAAGTTTAAAAAGTAATTTGATATAATTTAGTAGAATAGAAGTAAACAGGTAAAATACAGGTAAACAGGTCACAGGTAAATTCGACACGCGTGTCCACATGTTCAAATTCACGTGTATACAGGTCGACACGCATGTGATCCGTTTTTGAAACAGGTCGTGTACAGGTTTTGAAATACGGGTAAATTCTAAAAACAGGTCGTGTACAGATACAGATCAAACAGGTAAACAGGTACTTGACACGTATAACATACACGACCTGTTTACCCATATTGCCAGGTCTAGTTATATATACATCCACCTTTTAAACACAAAAAACACTCATAACTCTGCACACCCATATCTTATTGCAGCACCAAGAACCCAAAAGACCTCAAATATAGAAGCAGAAAATACAGCAATGGCCGGAGATAGAAGAAACAAGAAGAAGAAGGTACTCATTTACTATTCGAATTAAAATTTAGTGTTGTCCTAAAGTTGGCATTTATAAGATCTTCTTGTCCTAAAGTTGTATAATAATCTTGGCCTCTTGGGGTACCAATTCATACTTGAATTTCCACAACACTTTTAGTTCTATTATTATATGAAAAAACTGTAATTCAATTGGATAATAAAATAATTACAGTAGTACTAAATATATCATTCTTCATCTTCGTGAATTTGTAAACATATAGGTTCTATACGACGGAAAACGGGTAGAAGCAGAGAGTTCGTCTTCATGATTATGAGTCCCATAAAAGAATGCAACACTGTCATTGAAAATGTCAACAGAAAGATAAGCAAGCATCTCCATAATTCTCTCAACATTGATCTTACCATATAAACAATAGCCCATTTCACAATTCAATCCATTTTGCTGCAGAATTACGGCGGTCGAACCTTGACAGTGAACTTCGTGACCGAGTCTAAATCAAAGGAACCCCTATATCGTGAGACCGATCACAAACTATTCGTGGGCAATCTCGCCTATTCTGTCACATCTGGTATCCTAACAGAAGCTTTTGAATAATATCGGGTGTTGGAAATATGCTCTGATACCCGTTGTTGGAAATACTAGTATTACCCCGCCCGAATGGGCCGGATGTATTCGGGCGGGATGTGATAACGACAATAGAATATAGTAACGTAATGTTAATCCCTGAAAATAATGAAATATTAAAATATAATATTGACCGTTGACAAATACACATACCATAGTGTGGGGAGTTTGAAAAACAACAAATGGAGGAGATGAGCATGTAGGGTTTAAGTTTAAAATTTAGTTGTTACTGGATTTACTATTTACTATATAGATTTTTAAATATGTATTTTAAAACAATGCTAAACATTGCATTTTTTCCCAAACACAATCAACATCAATATAAATTATGTATAGTTTAGTTCAATATGTATTGTGGGATATGCTTAAATTTTTTTTTGCTGAACAGCCTATACAGGTTAGGAAATGAGTGGTGGGAGTCCATGCCACACAAGTTACAAAGGGGAATAAAAGGGAGAGATAGGGGCCAGTGGAGAAAACCTCAAACTTTCCGTTAGAAGTGGAGGGACTTAACCACTTGGGCTAAGTCCTCATCCCTGGATATGCCTAATTTGATAAAATATATAAAAAAAATTTACGAACTCTAACAAATTAAATATGTACATTTTTTTCTTTTAAAATTATTAAGCGAAATAGTTAAAACAATTGTGCTTTTAAATATAAATAGTCTAATCCAATATTTGAGACAAATACTCTTTTGCGTCCATGGATTAATTAAAAAAAAATTACATATTATCATTAATTAAATTATATTATTAATTATAATTAATTTTTCTAGATATAAACATTTTTCAAAATTATTAATAAAGTACATAATTCTTTGCAAATAACTCAAACATAGTTCTTACATAAATTATTAATGAATAAATATGATACATATTTAATTTTGTTTGGTATCTAGAACAATAGGTTTCATTTTTATTTATTTTTCTATAGTATTTTTGATAATATAGTGTTAAAATTATATAGAAATTTATAAATAAAAAATAAATAAATTATAAGTCCAAAGTTCCTTAACTTCACTATTGTATGAAGCCAATAAATCAGCCAATTTTTTTTGTCTATAGCCCAATATTTCAGTCCAATCCTTGAATACATTTATGTTTTCAGCCCAAATTATTGGTATAGAATTTTCTAATCAACAAACAGATCATACCGTCCGTCTTATGCAGAACCGAGGTTGACACGGGTCTAGCCATCCTCTCGACACATCCATTCCAAAGTCTAGACTCTAGACTGCCCGTTTACCCATTCCAAAAGCAAGTAATCAGCTTTTCAGATTTCTTTTACCAATGTTTACCCATTCCAGCAAAAAAGAAAAATTGCCCATTCCAACAAAGAAAATCCTCCATAGAATCTCCAAAAACATTTTTAACTTCTACCCAACTCTTTCGAATGGATCTGTTAGAATTTGTATTTCTTTGTTACCTTTTGATTACTTAGGACTCATGAACTCCATGAATTTTTTATTGCAATGTTAGGTTTCCTTAGAGCATATTTAAAGATTTTCAGTATGTATGGATGAATCCCATTCACTACCTGATTTCACCTGGTATTTATCAGCAGTGATAAAGGATTTAGGGTTAGATTTGATCTTTTCAGTGGTGAATACTACCACATATTCGAAAAATATAATGTTTTGAGGGTTTTGACTAATTTTCCACTGCAGATTAGGGTTTCTCAGATCTTTGGTTTTCTTTCAAAGTGGTGCCGGAACTTCAGCGTTCAATGGTGAATAACAGAGGTGAAATACCAAATCCCTTTAGATCTAACACTTTTTGCACTGGTTCTTCTCCATATCTAAACTGACATTTCCTGCACTTGTTCTTCTCCATATATCCGAGTCCTTGATTTCATGTTCACCGTTATATTTAAAAATTATAAGTTAGGCTAACTTCACGATTTTGTTGTGTTCTTTAGAATCCCCCAGGTTTTTCTTGTTTCTTTTTTACAGGTTCCATGGTAGTCCTCTAGAGCCTTTCTTACGGTTTTTTGGGGTTATTGAAATTGTTTGGTGTTTGAGGGTCTATTAAGTTTTATTATATCCATTTCAAGATTTGGGGTAATGCCAACCAAAGCTCGACATGGTGTGAAACTTTCACCGTCGCAGCTTCACTGGGTAGAAACGCATTCCTTCTTAGTCAATTTTCCTATTATTTAATATTTCTTTTTGCATCTGACCACAATATTTTATTTGTATTTCTGGCATCTGGTGGAATTGTAGTAGAGAGCAGAGCCATCTTCTAGTTATAAGTAATACCGATAGCTTAAATCTAAATTTAATATAAATCTTCAATTGAATGACCCTTCTATAATTTAATGCCAGTTATTTGGACGTATTAGCATAATTATACACTTGCATATGATCTATTTCCTACTGTCACATGAAATTTCCTCTTATGGAATTAACTATTTGCTATGTAACAATCACAATTAATTTTTTCTTGGGGGTTCTATAATCGTCTTCTATTGCCTCGTCAACTTGTTGCAAATCTGGCTTATTTCCATTTCCATGACTAAAGTTTGTCTTATTCATATTTGACTTCAAAAACCAATACTCTCTCCCGCAGGTCGCCGCCAGGACTACATCTTTCATTTTGGTAGCAGTCATCTATCCTGTATAGATAGCACAACAATCTAGGTAAGTATACTGATCATTTATTTGTTTTTTTTTATTTTTACAGTATTTTTTTCGTCAGCAGTCATGAGACTCATGACTACAGTTTGTCTTGTTCATATTTGAATTCAAAAACCAATACTCTCTCCTGCAGCATTGTTAGTGGTCATTCAGTCCTTTATAGATAGCACAACAGTCTAGTATACAGTATACTGATCATTTTTTGTTTTTTTTCTCACATTGTGACCATATATCTATATTTATACTTTAATAGCAGTTTTGACTTTTTTTCCTTTTGATTTCTTTGGATGAATAGGCATATTTCACAAATTTTGATTCATTAAATACATATCAGTCAATGGTATTTGTGAGCGGTCTCTCAAAAATATTTTTGTTTTTTTCCTCCATGTGCTATATTTCACTCATTTAACCATGCTAATTACCTATGAAACTTAATAATGCAAATTTCTTTTCCAATTAACTTGTTAGCTACCTTACAGCAAAAAGTGTCATTGCTTAATCACCAATATAAGTAATTTTTATTCTATTGCATACTTCCTCCGTTCTCATTTAAGTGCTCCATTTGCATAGTAATAACTATTCATTGAGTAACTTTAATCAAAATTTTTCACATAGTTCTATAAGATAAAATATAGTCAAGTGAGATCTTGTTAGATTCGTCTAATCACGTAGTTTTAGAATATCAAAATTTTATAATTTTTATTTATATACATTTTGAGTTATAAACATTTAAAAATGTGTATTGGACTGCGTGAAATGCAGAAATGGAGCACTTATTTGAGAACAGAGGAAGTATTTAATTATGATCTAAACTTGCTTACATATCTTGTTGAATAAATATAATAAATGAATCCCGCCGCCTTCTAATTTTATTATTTGAAGCAATTCCTAAATATCTTATGAATATTTTGGATATGTATTATAGGGATGGGTTAAGATTGATTTTTACAACATTAATTTTACTATAACATTTTCTAAATTGGGTGAATTCTAAAATTTTTATTAATATTCCTTACAAATTTCATTCCTTGAAATTGGTAAGACCTAAAGCTTTAGAAATACCATTTAACACTTCATATTATAGGTTTTCTATTAAATGTTTGATTAAATAATCAGTTAACATGTATAAATTTTAGGAATTTTAGGAACCTGTAAATAGTCCTTCCCTAATTAAATAATCAGTTAACATGTATTAAAAATTAACATTAAAAAAGAAATACAGTTCCACACAATTTTGAAATCAGTACATGCCATTCTCGGATTCCAACAAAATCAGGCATTAGTGTTTTTTTTGGTAAGAACAGGCATTAGTGTTTGAACCAACAAACAGCTTTAAGTTAATTAAAGAAAAATCATAAAATAATTCATCATAGCTAAGAATTGATCTTTTGGTTTCATAGCTAAGAATTCATGCTTCCCCAGCTTCCCCCTGTACTGAGGCAATATCAAATTCTAAATGAAGATGTGCTTGCTTTTCCTCATTCATATTGAATTCCAAACTTTCCACAGATTATTTCTGACATTGTTCCCAAATTCTTTATTGGAGCTCTCCCCTCTTCAATCTCTAAAAGAATCTCCTGCACAATATTAAATATTTTTACAACTACATATATTAAAAATCATAAATAGATGAAACTGGTTTTTATTCTTTTTCATCGCAAATAGAATGGTATATCTTTTGTGGATCTTGTAAACATATTTAAATTTGTTCATACCTGTGCATTCAGTATTGTATTTCACAAGTTGGCTTTTTCCTATTACTTCTGTGCAGCGGCGCCACCATTGTGGTTGTGAAAGATCCTTGAAGTTATTCCATGGTGACCATTGTGGTTGTGAAATTAGTCAAAAAAAAAAAAAAAAGAAAAAATCCATTAAATTTTGTATGTAATGTATAATAGAAATGTAATACCTGTTAGTGTTACCATAAGTTTTGACATGCATGAGGATATGAGGATATGATAGGTTGGAGTTCTTCCAAGCAGAAGGGGACAAAAGGTGAGAAATATACTTTGGAAAGGAGAATATTGGATCTTTTATTTATATGCCGTAGGTTCCATGATTTTGAATTTGAATGTTTAAAAAATCTTGGGGAATGTGCTTTAATCTTTGACTGATTGAGACATTTTTGATTGATTGATACTGACTACCATCTAAATATTCTACAATTTGTTTGTTTGGACTTAAAATTTACTTCCTCCGTTTTCAAATCTTTTTTACATACCAACTTTTCACGCAATCCAATGCACATTTTAAATCATTAATAACTCAAGTTCGGTACAAGTAAAAATTCTAAAAGTTCGATATTTAAAAACTACTCGATAAGACGAATCTAACAAGATCTCACTTGACTATATTTTAACTTGTATAACCATGATAAAACTTTAAGTGAAAGTCTGTAGGTGAATAGTAACACATTACTAAACGTCAAGAACATATAAAAACGGAGGTAGTATGTTTTTATTGGGCTGTCAACTGTGCACAGGGACTCATCATTGCTTATCACTGTTCATAAGCAATACACTGTTCATAAGGAGGTATTTCTCTCACAGTGAACTGTTCATAAGGGCAAGAGGTATTTTATTATAGTAGATGCTCTGATACCAATTGTTGGGAAAGGCTACTATAAAACACAAACACACATATCCTTAGTGCAGCAGGGACGACCATATAACTAATGCAAGTGCACCAACAACTTAACTAACCAAGGCTTAACCGAGAGATTTAAATAAAGATAATACTTTTATAAATACACAACACAGTTACAACACTCTTTACCCCTTTAACACTCACCACTCAACACTCACTATTCAACACTTCACAATACTACTCAACTCAACTCTCAACTCACACCTCTCTACTTCACTCTCAACTCTACTTCACTCTCCACACCTCTCCTCATCTCACTACTTCATCACTCAACTCACCACTCTTACAAATGAGGGGGTCACCCCTATTTATAAGGTGAGCAAGTTTCTAAAGAATTCTAAAAATATCATAATTAATTATTTTCTAGATTATTTTATATTACTCCCCATTTTCTAGAATAATCTAATACAATTATTTTAATACTTAATCTAGATTTTTCTATGGACTTCTCCACAAGTTCATTTCTTCATTATTCTAGAATATTATATTTAATAAGTTTGCATTGTTCTTTAACATGGGGTTTTGGTGGACGCAAGTGTTGTGTATAATGGCGAGACAGGAAGGTCCCGGGACTATGGCTACGTGTGCTACGAAACAAGAGCTCAAATGGAAGCTGCGCGTAGATCACTAAATAGAGTGGTACAGATTTATTCTGTAACATGAAGTATTATCTTTTCAAGGCAATGTGAGTTTCTTTAAAGCTATTTTCTTTGGTTGTTTCAGAAATTGGAAGGGCGCCCAATGAACGTAACATTGCCGGAAGCGAAGAAGCAACGAGGAGGAGAATAGTTTGCACATTTGACAGAATCATGGAGAGAATAAGGGAGAGGTCTGTACTCTGTAGATTTGCCTTTGATGCAATTGCAACTTGGTAACCAGCTGTAAGGCAGACACCATTCAAATTATGTGCCGTTATTACCATTTTTGCAATGCCTAGTTGATGAATTTTGAGGATTTATGGCCTGTTTGATCCCTAGTTGCATTTGAAATAGAATGAGTTCCTGTGTTTGGCCAAAATTGATAGAAAAACAATGTCGTAGCTTGGATATAGTATAATGTAGGAAGCACTTGACTTCAAACAGCTTATTCAATGTCTAAATTTGCTGCAAGGAAAGACTCAAGACAGATTCTAACACAGTAACACACAACAACATATACTAGTGTCTTCGCCATACAATATTGATGTGCTCAAGCACGACGTCTCATATTGGAAAACGCAATGTTCGTTCATGAAGATCTTACTGCAGAAACTCTCGCGGATCAGTGACATAACCAGTCAATGCAGAAGATGCAGCTGTGTATGGAGAAGCAAGATAGATCTGTCCTTCCTTGTGGCCCATACGACCCGGGAAATTCCTATTTGTCGTTGAAACGCATACCTGCACGTTGCCCAAGTCATTAGTTAATTGACTGGTGAATTTAATCGCCATCCGTTCTTAACTCACCATGAAACAGATTTCAAGTACATTGTAAAAGAATGGAGTGAGAACTTACATGAGGTTCGTTCAGGCGTGCGTAAGTATCTCTTGGTCCACCCATACAGGCACCACAAGTCGGGCTTGCAGGTGTATCACAACCTGCTTCTTCAAAAATCTGTGAGCAAGTTTTTCCACCAGTTCCGGGGACAGGAAGGCTATATACATCCATCCAGATCTGTGGAACACATCAATTGATTCAGTGTGTTTCAAACATGTATTTGAGCCAAACACAGACACACACACAAAAAAAAGAATCACTCAGTATCAATCATCTAATTTAGCAATACCTTCTGTGTAGCCGGGACAAGGAAGGTTGGGACTTTGACCTTGCCTCCCTGTGCACAAGAAATCACAAAATTTCAGCTAATTGTCCTAACAAAACTAAGATATGGCTTGTAGCTGGTTGTAAGGGTAAAATTTTATTTCGAGTGCAAAAGGACTTCTGTGTTTGCTCTTGTTTGTTATGTAAAAATCTTTTTGCACAAAGGCCCCTTACAAAAGCAGCCAAAACTAATTCTTACAGAAGCATTGAACACTCTAGCAGCAGCCACGAAATCCTCAGTTTTGCCACCAGTACAGGATCCAATGTACACTCTGTCAATTTTCACATCTTTACATTCCCTAGCTAAAGCGCGGTTATCTGGAGAATGAGGCTGCACAAATGCAATGTATGAGGCAAAAAGATCTCAACAAAATAGAAAAGAGCGAGCTTTTGAATGTTTCGATTGACTTTTGGGGCATTTCTTCTAATCAAGCTCATGAACAATGCAAGAGTGATGTGTTGTTGAAGGGATTAATAAGTGTCCCCTTATAACTCCGTTCAGTGCAGTCGAAACCCATTGGGATTGATTGTTCGCAAGTTAATCAGAGACACGTGTAATGAAATAGTATTCAGTTGCTCACCTTAGCCACCAATGGCTCCAACTTTGAGACATCAAATCTGTACTCTCCAAGAAATCTTTCAGAAAAAATGAAAAGAAAGGTGGGATTGTAAGCATCAAAATCAAACCAGTACTAAATCTCAATATTTCCATCTGCAAAAAGCAAAAACATTGGGAGTTGGGAGATGGGACAATATAGCAATAGAAGATTACCTTGCTTGTCCATCAGAGAAAACAGCTTCATATGGCACAGATGTCTTGTCCTGAGAAGCAGGAAAAACAAATCATCAGAATATAACCATTTTCTTGCTAGAGATCACATAAAACTTCTAATATGAACATCCTTTAGCAAAAACATTGTCACAGATGTTCCAAGAACGCTGTTGCAAACTAACCTCAAGATACTTGAATGTGGTACTGTCAGCAGGTATGACGCCATTCTTTCCCCCGGCTTCAATGACCATGTTGCATAATGTCATCCTTTCCTCCATCTTGGGTGAACCAACATAAAAGAAATGCGCAAAAAATGTCCGCGATGAGGCAAGCGATTGACATATCAAAAGGCCAATAAATGGAAAGGTGTACTTACTGTCAAACTTTCAACGGTAGAACCAATAAATTCCATTGCTTTGTATGTTGCCCCAGCCACAGAAATTTCACCAATAATCTGCGGAATAAGCAGAGGCTAAGTGAAATATGCTACAAGCTTTCAATCGATGATTGCATCAAGAAAAGACTATATGTTGTCCCAGTCCGTAAAATGTTTGAAGAACTTTGAGATCACATTTAACAAATAGTCCTTACTTGCAAAATCAAATCTTTTGCCAGCAGATAATCGGGCATTTCACCATCCATCACGAATCTCAGAGTCGGAGGCACCTGAAAACAGTATTGATTTTAAATATGATGCACAGAACCATTTCACGAAGAGTAACCAAATTGAAATGCCTTTACATAAGATGAAAACACAACCTTGCCAAATGTATGGAACAGGACAAAAGAAAGGCAGGTTGTCGAACAAAAACAACGTGACTCTAACACTTTAAGTCCGTTAACCAATTATAGGGTGCAGTAAAACACAAGCCGATAACAATAATAAGTCATAACATCTGATTTATATACCTTGAGCAAAAGCTTTCCAGTGCCCAACACAAAACCTGCATCCGTAATTCCAATTCCAGTAGCAAACTGTCCAAATGCTCCAGCAGTACACGTATGAGAGTCCGTACCGAGCAAAACCTAGGGATACAACACACAATCCATTACAACTTCCAGAGTGCACATTCAACAGAATTAGAACACTAGCTTGTAAACTTGACAAAGTGATACCTCCCCAGGCCGGCAATGACCTTCTTGGGCAAGTGCAATATGACATACGCCTTTGTAATCCGGATTGGCCTGCAATGACAGCATTTTTAGGCTAAAAAAACAATTAAAAACTTCTGCATAATTAGTTGAACAGCATCATGGCAATAATGATAATTAGGCATGGCATACCCTGAAGTTACCGAGGTCTTTGATGTCGTAGAAGTACTTGATATTTTGCTCGGTGCAGAGATCCCTCAAAATGTCCACGTTGCGATTTGCACGTTCATCCGTAGTGAATATGTAGTGATCCGGAATCACTACAATCTTTTCACGGTCCCAAACCTGCAAAAGCAGAGCAGAAACAAGTGACTGACTAAACCAGCATATAAACCTGAAGGAATTTTACAAAAGGCATACCTTTGCATTGTCACCAAATTCTTTCTTGAAAATCCCGTAGGCGCCAGGGCCGCAGACGTCGTGTGTCATCAAGACGTCGACATTGGCCCAGATGTTCTCGCCAGGAATCAGACGTGTTTTGTCTGAAGCTCTGGCCAGTATCTTCTCGGTCATAGTCATCGCTTCCTTGACCTGGAAAGCGCCCCAGCAAGAAATTGGCAACGAACACCGGCATTGTAAAAATTCAAGATATGATCACAATAATAAAATGCAGCAGTGAAATACCGTCCCCGTTGTTGAAGGTTTCCGCTGGCGAGCCATCACAGACACAATTTTTTTACGCAGACCTTTTCTGGTGGCCTGCGATTTATACGGTAAAGAAGGTTGCTGCCGAAAAGCTGGAAAATCCCCAATCCCATGTTTCCGCAAAGACTGGTGGTGGTGGTGGGAGTGGGACAAAAGAAAGAAAAACGAGGGAAGTCAGTGGTTAATACGTGCATTATACTGAATCCAGTCAGTACATCGGTAATAATAAGCAAGTTTACCTTGTGGGCAAGAAAGAAGGAGGTGGGAGTGATGCAAGAGGAAGCCATGGTGATGGTGAGCTGTCTGCAAACTCAAGTCTCAACAGTGAAGTGAAGGACACAGTCTATTAGTATGTCATGCATACAAGATTACTTGTCTTAATTTACTTTCTCAATCTTGGACTTATTTTAAGATTAAAATTTGTGGCGGCCAAAACCAGAGAGTTGGAATTTTTTGGTATTGCCAAGTTGTCGCTTTCCATCAAACTTGGGCACATCTCCAGTAATCAAAGAATCAACATCACTCCTTCATATTGGGTACTAAAAACATGTGTCAAAATGTAGTTTGTCAAATTAAATGTGGGTTTTACTAATGGAGTAAAAGATAATGTAAGAAATTAAACTATGATTGATGAAAGTAAATTTCTTTTCTCCATGGTTCTTGATCGATTGCTGAAGCCTCAACAAAATAACATTAATAATTAATGGCATTACCTACAAGTGGGCTCCCTCCTAACCATGTAACCTGTAATGATCCTAGGTTAATCTCTACTGTTGATTGAATGCTATGAATATGATGTAAAAAAATGTTTGATAATATACTTCCTCCGTTTCGTTAAGTTTTTTACACTTCCACTTTTTACGCAGTTCATTGCACATTTAAAATCATTAATAACTCAAATTCGACACAAGTAAAAATTCTAAAAGTTCGATATTTAAAAACTTAACAATGAGACGAATCAAACAAGATCTCACTTGACTATATTTTAACTTGTACAACTATGACAAAACTTTAAATAAAAGTTTGTATGTGAATAGTAACACATTACCAAACGTAAACAATAAAACGAGACGGAGTTAGTATGATGCAATTGTAATCTGTGAAAAGGGGTCGTCTATCCCGTATTAGGCCTCCACTTACTTTTGCCTAAGGTAGTTTTGCAGACTGCAGTCCTTGTTGTACAAGAATATGTGAATGATGTTGTTGCTCTGTGTGTGGTGCATTAATATTTTAATAATGGATCAGTAGTTGTATACTTGTGTATATGGTATGGCTTCGTTGCCATGGCATGGCTTAATGGCTTATGGTCTTATTATACCTTTCTCAATTCCATTTTACTATTTTATAGCCATGTCCCTTTTCACTTTTCAGATCTCTAACTTATCATTGACTGCGATCTTTTGACTCTTCAGTCTTCACCCCATAAGTCAGAACTACTTCATATAGCCAAAGCCACATTAAGACCGTAGTGAAGATGATGAGCATGCATGCTGTATCCATTTCTTGTTCCATCCACTTATGTACACACCTGTGACCTGACACCACACAAAATCAATACTAGATATCAACTTAAATTGAATGGGCAAAGTTCATGAAGATCGTAATTCATACAGATAAGCAAAACCATTTTCCCACAATCAAAATATACTTATACCCATTTGATCCATGTCTTCAACAATGTTACTACTCATCATGTCATCATTGTCTTCATCAGTATATTGTTTCAACTCAAATAAAAAGATCACAAAATTCTTTCTTTTTTTGGTGAATACGATCACGCAATTCTTCATCACATAAAACCATTTAATATAAGTGTTAATTCTAAATCCACTTTTATAGTGTTGCTAAAATCACATTCAACATCAAAAATAATGGCGAACGAATAATTTTATGCCATTCCTATTTTTCAACCATCTTAATAAATTTTTTTTATTTTACACATCCCTTTAATATTAGTACCTGTAGGTGGCGACATATTATTCTTGCACTAAAGTACTTTGGATTAGTGTTTTTACTTTGAGGTTGGAGTTGGAACATTACTACATACTACTAATTGGTGGTAGTTTTTTCAAATTAGTGTTGCAATGGTAATGTACAAGTTATTAGAACTTTAAACGAATTCAGACATTATTCAGTCCGTTCAACATTTGAGGCTTTTGAGGTTTTTAGAAGTCAGTAGTGGCCATTGTCCGTTTCCCAGTTTCCCTCGCCCTGTATAAGAACCAGACTGAGTTTCAATTTATCACATACTGCCATTCTGCGGTTGTGCCCTTCCTTGCACTCTTCATTCTTCAACTTCAATTTCCTCCCTGCCCAGCACTGGCGGGAAGTGGGGAACCCCCAACACTGCCTTGTCTCTTTTCCCATATTCCCTTGTCTGCCTGGCCTCATCGGCGCACGCTCCCCAAGGCAAGGCAGCCATGTCCTGGTTCACTGCCAGAAACGCCGTCCTTCTGGTCCCTCGCTGGCGCTCTCTCTCCTTCTTGCTGGGCTCCTCTCTCCGTCGCTCCTTCTCCCCCTCGCTCCACACCCCACTGTAACTTACCCCGTCTCTTTACTTCTCTCTCTATTTCCCGGTTGCCCCTATTGTTTCTACTGGTTATGGCGGTCGAATGTTTGAGAATGTGGGTTTCATATGCGTATTGCTATATTTTGCCTGCCAAGGTGAAAGTGCTAAAAGGGTTTCTTGTATTTTCGGATTATTTTTCATTTATCAGTCCTGAGAGTAGAGACTAGAGAGTATTAGAGGAGTTCATGGTCAGAAAATGTGCATGGATTTCTCTGTGTTTTAAATTGGAAAGTCTGCAGAAACTGCAATTACAGATGAATGCACAATATGGTATTTGGATCATTGGATGTATTTTATTTGTTGTACGGTTTTGCTGCTGCCAAATACTCTTTCTTTGAGTTCAAGAATCCGAGGAAAAGGGCTTTCCAATAGATTGAAAACCAAACTTAATAATTATACGATATTGGCGAGAGACTTAGGACCATTTGGTTAATATATATATTTGTTCTCACTAAAACACCTGAATTATCTGTTACAATTCTTAGTTCTGGCATCTGGAATTTTGTTGGCATTTGTCCTTTGCATAGCAATTAAGCATACTGTGATATAATCTACAAACATTTTTTATCTATTTTCTTCGTCTTTATGGCCTTAAATGACACCCTATTTATTTAATGATATATGCATGCATAGTCTTATCTTAAAAGAATATGACCATAACTTTGATATTGTTTATTTTCTCCCTTAGTATCAGGCGACATGACCGCATTTTTTGTTTCAAAGAAAGACAGCTTAGTACAAAGCCTACTAAAAAGAACAAACATTTGAAACTTGTCCTGGAAGAGACCGACCCTTCACATGTCAACTGGTGGAAGGAGGTTTGATACATTTCTGTGATGCCCATTTTTCCAAATAAGTAGTTGGCTATAAATTGTTATTCACAAATCTAACTGCAATTGTTCTATGGTTTTAGAAAATGCAAATGTGCAGAAAGCCTTCTTCATCTCTACTGGTTAGAAGACTTGCTTACTCTAATTTGCTTGGTATTGATACTTCCCTGAGGAATGGAAGGTACTCTAAAGTTTTTATTGATGTCTGCAGTAAATAATCTCAATTGTATAATTATGACTTTTAATGAACTATGGTAACTCCTTGAAAAAGTGTACCTTTTCAGTTTTGTTTACCTATTTTATCTGTTGGAAAATACTATTTCATTTCCCAGGATGGGTTACTCAGATCATCAGTTTTTTCCTCTAACTTCAAGATGTATATTTAGAGGCTTTTTGTCTCATAGCCCTTGATAGTCTATTGTATCTCTGGGTGCTTGAATGTTTGTTTATATATATATACACACATATACTTCCTCCGTTCTTGAATGTTTTTGACGGACCAACTCTTCACGCAGTTCAATGCAAATTTTAAACCATTAATAACTCAAGTTCGGTACAAGTAAAAATTCTAAAAGTTTGATATTTAAAAACTATACGACAAAACGAATCTAACAAGATCCCACTTGACTATAATTTAACTTGTTTAACAATGATAAAACTTTAAATGAAAGTCTGTGTGTGGATAGTAGTCTATTATCAAACGTAAAAGACATTCGAGAACGGAGGTAGTATATAATAGGGAGTGCACATGTTAGAAAAATATGTTAAACATAATTGGATGTTGCATCTATATCAATGCTATTTTAATGCCTTTCATCATTGTATTGCAGCCTGAAAGAAGGAACTCTTAATTGGGAAATGTTGAAATTCAAGTCAAAATTTCCGCGTGAAGTTTTGTTATGCAGAGTATGTTCGTATGCCTTTTCCCTGCTGGGTAATTGTGTATATTACTTTTGTATTGTAATTACTTTCATACCACTTGATACTTCTTTCAAGGTTGGAGAATTTTATGAGGCAATTGGTTTTGATGCCTGCATTCTTGTGGAATACGCCGGATTAAATCCTTTTGGGGGTATGCGTTCAGACAGCATCCCAAAGGCTGGTTGCCCTGTGATGGTACTGATTTCTAAGCATATCTTGCATGAGATGCCATAATTGTTTTAGGCCTTAATGCATTGGAAATTAAAAACGCTGATACTCGATTATATGTAGAATGGTTCTGGTTAATGTGGAATTCATTTATAATTAAACTTTCCTCATATTCTAAGTTGCAAAAGTATTTAGCTGGGCAGTTATACCTAAACAGGAAAGCAATAAATTATTTTGGTGTCTAATTTTACACAATTCCTTTCCACGATATGTTTTATTAGGTTCTCACCTTTTTATATTTGTTCTAACAGAATTTAAGACAGACATTGGAGGACCTGACACGCCATGGTTTCTCCATAGTGAGTATCAATCATGCTTTGATATATACTGCCTTTGCTTAAAGCCTTAAACGTATGATTTGTCTATAACAAGTTCAACCCCAGGAAGGGGAAAAAACTATGTTCCCATCTACTCCCTTCAACAATCTTGCACTAAAATTGGATGATTAAGATTTTCTTTTGTGCAATTGTAGTGCATTGTGGAAGAGGTTCAGGGTCCAACGCAAGCCCGCACGCGAAAAAGTCGTTTTATATCTGGGTAATTTTGTGTGTCAATGTTATAATTAAATTTACCTGCCTAATTTGTGTTTGGTTGTTGTTTTGTGTTTTTTGCTGTCAGAAGCTTGTCTTCTCTTGCATTCAATTTATGGACATGTGATGGTTAGAAAACTTCATTTGATCCCTATTTGATCTAAATAAATCTGGTTTGGGGTGGTGCTTAACTATAATGACTCATGGCCCTTTTAAAGGCACGTGGAAATGTTAATATTGAAGTCATCGGTTCTTGTAGGAATGTGAGCAGGCAGAATAATACCATTCCGAAAAATAAAATAAATTGTAGATATATGCATCCCTTGTTTTTCTTGTAGCTTTTGGAATATTTTGTGTGAAGAACAATGAAGTCCTTACTGGTACATTTCATATGAAATATGATGCTCCGGAGCTATTTTTGGTGTTGGAAATTGAATTGAATATAAAGGACTCGTATTGGAGCCATTATGCAGCTAGTTTTAGCAACTTTCGAACTTGCCTTTGTTAAATTGTTTTATCCTTTATATTGCACAAAAACAGATATGGGGAACATTTTTGGTTTATAAATGTTGTGTATTGTTGCAAGGCATGCTCTTACTTGGCCTAATTTTCAGGCATGCACATCCTGGAAATCCTTATGTATTTGGGCTTGTTGGAGACGATCATGACATTGAGTTCCCTGATCCAATGCATGTGGTTGGTATGGACTAAAATTTATCCTTGTGCAGTTTGTCAGTTGAAGCCTCTTGACAAATTCATTTCGGTTGCTGGTTTGTATATAACCATGTTGCTGATATGCTGATCTCTATAACTTGAACATGGAAATGAATAGGATAGTGAACTCAGCTGAATACTGTGGAAGGAAATCCGGGCATATGAATAGGATAAATTTTGTGAACACATTCTCATGATTCTAGCATCACTGGGAAGATACGGAGCTTTGCTTTTTTCTGTCCAGTAAATGTTTTATTTTTTTTTGCTTAACCCAAGGAATATCTCGTTCGGCCAAGGGATACTGTATGATTTCAGTGCTGGAAACAATGAAGACTTATTCAGCTGAGGATGGTCTGACCGAAGAAGCTCTGGTTACCAAGCTCCGTACTTGCCGGTGCCACCATCTGTTCTTGCATACTTCATTGATGCACAATTCCTCAGGTTTTTAATCCATTCTAATCTATTTTTATAATCCTAAAAAATAATACCTGCAACTCTTCAACGGAAACACAAGGCCATCTTATATAATTCAGTTATCTCTTGCCCAGTTATCCTGGTGTTTTAATGCTTGTTTAATTCATAAGTACTACTCCCTCTGTCCCAACCAAAATATCTTACTTACCATGTTTGGATGTCCCATCATATATGTCATGTTTCTAAAAATAGAAATAACTTTCCATTCTTAAAATGATGTGGACCCCCATTATATACTCATTAATCAACTATACCTTAATTTTCGTGCCCAACAGTAAGAAGACATTTTACATGGGACGGAGGGAGTATTTAACAATCGCTTGGGATATGAACTTTTAATAATTGTCCCTTAACGATAGCAAGCTTAAAGGTTTCTCAACTACTTTGCAGGAACTTCTCGCTGGGGAGAATTTGGTGAAGGTGGTTTGTTATGGGGAGAGTGCAATAGTAGACAATTTGAATGGTTTGATGGCAATCCGGTGAATGAGATTTTGTATAAGGTTGTGAAATCTTTTCGTTTAGCTTGCATGTGCCCTTTAGCTTCTCAATTTCAATAATCTGGTTAATTGACTAGTGCGAATCCAGGTCAAAGTGCTTTATGGACTTGAAGATGAAATCACATTCAGAAATGTTTCGATTGCCTCTGAAAATAGGCCAAGTCCTTTACACCTTGGGACAGCAACACAAATAGGTAATTCTAAGTTACATTGTACACTTTAATTATGTGGTTTTCATTAGATCACTAAGTCCATTTTTGTTTACCATCCACTATATGTTCATCTCAGGTGCTCTTCCAACAGAGGGAATTCCATGTCTGCTTAATTTTCTGTTACCGTCACATTGTACCGGCCTTCCTGTTGTGTAAGTTAGGAGTTGGTGATGGATCTCTGGCTTCATATGAAGCAAAGCCCACATATTTTTTAGATGCCACATATACTGTGAAAAGGCCTGTCACCTATTTTTGGCTCCACCGTGCACTTGTGATACCATCATTTTACTCATGCTTCCAGTGAAACACAAATATATTTAATTGAAGTCAAGAAACAATTGCAACGTGAATCTTTTTGAATGTTGTAATTATCTGAATTTGACTTACTCTCATCATCCTCGCGTATTGGCTTTGTTACACCAGTTTTATTCTCTTTATTTGCAGGTATATCAGGGATCTTCTTTTGAACCCGCCTCCTTATGAGATTGCATCAAAGTTACAAGGTGGGTTGTTATACATGACTGCAGCAAGTGTATGTTGAAGCCACAATATTGTAACAGGGTGTGTGCAAATTTTTAGCTGTCCATCAGTTAATATTGCCATCTATTTGTCATGAGTGCTCATCTCAACTGCTTATTTTACTCTTGTACACACTTGAATACTTGAATGTTGGGCTTTATGTTGTGTTTAGTAACTGTCCCATGGAAGCACGCATTGTTCGTTTTCAGGATTCCTTCCATTATGACATGTTGAAAAATTCACTCTTTATATCCTTAAGAATAGGAGAACTTTCCTTAGGTTTCCTAATGATTACTTTTTGTAGTTTTTCTGTTACTTTTTCTTTTCCTTTTCTTTGTCAATCCTATCGTTGTTTTTTCTGTCTTTGCAGAATCCTGCAAATTAATGAGCAACACAACATGTTCCATTCCCGATTTCACCTGTTTTCCTTCAGCTAAGGTTGGATTTTCAATCTTTATCTGTTACTAAAATTCTTTATATCATTTCCGAACAACCTAAATATGTCTAGCATCAGATGTCGAGTGGGATTCCCCCTTGTTTATATGGGATAGGAGCTACGCCACTCATTGCCAATTGGTTTTGAGAGGAAGCCATCCCGTCTTAACAAGTTTAATGGCTGAAGAATAATTCCTGTTATTCTTGTTCAGTGCTCAACAAAATAAAGCCCTGCTGCAAGAATGTGTTTTTTTTTCCTGTGAATTTGCAAATACAAGTTTTTATCCTGGAATTAGTTTTGCTTGCATAATTATAATATGGCAAAGTGCACTGATGGCTCCCAGGTTATTCTTTGAAATTGTAACATGATAATTGATAACTTTTAAACCTGGTTTCAACTCGGTCAATCTAACTTGCATTAGTATTTGCTTGATTTCATTTCTATTCATGGAGTGATTGAAGAGTTCATGTCTACCTTTGTTCATGGTTGCAATAACTTGAGTCCACTTTTGTGCTTATATAAACTTATTCTGGCTCAACTTCTGTATGTGTGCTTTCTGATGCCTTCATGCACAACCCATAATATTTCAAATTCTTAGATGTGGGCATTTTTCCTTGTCTTTCTATTGGTAATTCAATTTAACATCCCCTGGAATATAATAATTTTGTCCCCTAGAATTCATGCGAGTGTAATTTTACTTGGTCCCTGAGATGAGATCCTCATCTGGCCCTGATTATGTAATATATTTCAATAACTCTTGTAACGTGCATTTTCTTTTATGCTGCAGCTTGTAAAATTGCTCGAGTCAAGGGAGACTAATCATATTGAGTTTTGCAAGATAAAAAGTGTAGTTGACAATATATTACAACTGAACTCGAAGTCAGAGCTCAACGAAATTCTACGGTTGTTAATGGATCCGACTTGGGCAGCTACTGGGTTGAAAGTTGAACTAGAGACATTAGTAAGTGATTTCCGATTGAAAGAAGCAGTATATGTTTGTTCATTTTGAGGGTGTACTGAATCTTCAGTGTGTTCTATGGCATCCATTATTCCATTTTATACTAGTGGATTTTTCCGATGGAACTCACATGCATAATATCTTCAGGTGGATGAATGTAAAATGGTTTCTCACAGAATTGCTGAAATTATCTCGATAGATTGTGAAAATGATCAGAAGATTACCTCCTACCCCGACGTCCCAAATGAGTTTTTCGAAGACATGGAATCTTCGTGGAAAGGCCGTGTTAAGAGGATTCATTTAAAGGAAGAGTTTATGGAAGTTGATAAAGCTGCCAAAGCCTTGTCAAAGGCTGTAAGTCTAACAAAGCTCAGAGAGCCATTATTGCTTATTACTCACGAAAATATTCTTTTGTTAAATTCATGGGTATGGGAGCGTGACACGAATACTGGCTCTCCAGATTGAAGAAGATTTCCTGCCTATTGTTTCAAGAATTAAAAGAACTACAGCTCCACTTGGAGGACCAAAAGGAGAGATACTGTATGCTCGTGAGCATGAGGCTGTATGGTTCAAGGGAAAACGTTTCACTCCAACTGTCTGGGCCGGCACTCAAGGAGAAGAACAAATCAAACAGCTCAGACCTGCTGTCGATTCCAAAGGCAAAAAAGTTGGAGATGAATGGTTCACTACGGTAAAGGTGGAGAATGCATTATCAAGGTAGTTGATGGGTGTTGCAATGAAATTTGCTTACTGTCTATTATATGTTCAAAGTTCAAACAGTATGTCTTTCTGTTCAGGTATCACGAGGCTGGGGATAACGCAAGAACAAAAGTCATTGAACTGCTGAGAGGATTATCTGCTGAGCTACAAACAAAGATCAATATCCTAGTGTTTGCATCTATGTTGCTTGTTATTGCAAAGGCATTGTGTTGCCATGTAAGGTTGGTAATTCAATCTCTCCGTCTGTTTGGGATGGGATCTTCTGTCGTGAATTTTACCCCCGATCTTTTGCTATATATCCAGTGAAGGAAGGCGAAGAAAATGGGTTTTTCCTACACTTGCGCAATTCCCTAGGTCTGAAGCTGACCAAGTAAGGATGGCTTACTATTTGACAGCCGATTTTAAATTCTTTAATTAGTTTCTAGTTTCTATGAAGTTGGTTTGTATGGTGTGCTTATGAGTTATGATGATCCCTCAGTCGACATGTAACTATGGGATATCTGCAGGATTTACAACTATTAGATGTAGCTGAGGGAATGGAAATAATAGGGCTGTCCCCATATTGGTTTGATGCTGCCCAAGGCGGTGCTGTACAAAATACCGTGAATATGAAGTCCCTGTTCCTCTTAACAGGGCCAAATGGGGGTGGAAAATCAAGCCTTCTGAGATCAATTTGTGCGGCTGCACTTCTGGGAATATGTGGACTCATGGTCCCTGCCAAATCAGCTATTATACCTCATTTTGACTCCATTATGCTGCACATGAAATCCTACGATAGCCCTGCAGATGGGAAGAGCTCGTTTCAGGTGATGCCCTTGCTTAAATAACAATTCCATTGTGCATTCTTAGGTGCAAAAAATGTACAGTTGATCAACAATTCAATTCATTTCTCATGGGTGAAGAGTTTGTTACGAATCATATACGAAACGATTCCCATTATTGCCTACTGCACGCATGAATTATCTCTATCTCAACTTTCTTGTCTTATCCCTATTATTAATGAATTTGTGGTGAATCTTTTTATCAGGTTGAAATGTCCGAGGTCCGTTCCATCATAACTAGAGCCACTTCTAAGAGCCTTGTACTTATTGATGAAATATGCCGGGGGACTGAAACAGCGAAGGGGACGTGCATTGCAGGTAGTGTCATTGAGACTCTGGATGCAGTTGGTTGCCTCGGCATAGTCTCCACACACCTGCACGGAATCTTTGATTTGCCGTTGAAGATGAACAATGCCGTCTTCAAAGCTATGGGAACCGAATGTATTGATAACCAAACCATTCCAACATGGAGATTGATTGATGGAATCTGCAAAGAAAGCCTTGCATTTGAAACTGCTTGTCGGGAAGGAGTTCCCGAAGAGCTTATTCACAGAGCCAAGGAGTTGTATGATTCAGTTTATGCGAAAGATTCAGCATCCTCTAATGCGTTGGAATCAGACCACCTATTTACTACCCCGACCGTTCACCAATCTGATGAAGTAATAAACAGACAAAATAATTCAGAGGCAAAACACTTGCCCAAAATCCAGCTACACAAGCCAGTCGAAAATTTGCGCAAGCAAGTGGAAAACGCTGTCCTCAGCATCTGCAGCAAAGAAAAGCCAACTGATTCCCACACATCAAGTGATGTCTTGGATTTTTCAGCGGTCAGATTCTTTCTGATTGGTCCGAAGGAACAGCCGCCTCCATCAACCATTGGTGCTTCAAGCGTATATGTCATTCTCAGACCAGACGGAAAACTCTATGTCGGAGAGGTAATCTCATTTTCAAAATATGTTGTGGGGCTGTTCAAAATATGTAGTCTCTAGTTTCCCTTTGAAACCAACAAATTTTGTTCCTGCACATCCATTAACTTTGGGATTTGGTTTCAGACGGATGACCTTGAGGGCCGTGTCCATAGTCATCGCAGCGCGGGAATGCAGAACGCTGCATTCCTATACTTCTTGGTGGCAGGGAAGAGTATGGCTTGCCAGATGGAGACGCTGCTTATAAACCAGCTCCCGAGTCACGGTTTTCGCCTGGAAAACAAAGCCGATGGGAAGCACAGGAATTTTGGCACTAGTGATGTTTTGGGAGCAGCAATGTTGGTTAGGTGAGGTGATTTGAATGTGTATTTTGATGGGTTCGTGTATGAGAAAGGAGAAATGTAGATGTTGGCTGACATTTATAGCAATGGTTGCAGCAATTTTGCGCAGTGTGCTGCTCCACAGAATCATATATGAAAGTATATATGCATATGTTCAGTTGCCAAAATGTACTAGTAGCTTAGAAAGCCCATGCGAGGGTTTTGATAGTTTCATGTTGGGACACGAATACGAATCATTTTTCAATGGGCAGCAGTTAGTTTGGTCAGGCCCGGCTCCAAGGTGGAGCCAGTGGCCCCCACCTCAGGGCCCCCAAATTTTGGGGGCCCCACTTTTTTAAATTTTTTTTTAAATTTTAATTTTTTTTTAAATTTTTTATACCATTAAAATTTATCTGTATAATGTTTTTTTCTTTTCAACTACACAATTGAAGTAATAGGTCATTGAAGTATGTACATTATATCTTTTCCACTTTCATTTTTATCTCATTCTTTATACTACCTCTGTTCTCAAATAAGTGATTCATTTGCATAGTAGTCACTATTCATTGAGTAACTTTGATTAATTTTTTTAACATAGTTATATAAGAAAAAATATAGTCAAGTGAGATCTTGTAAGATTCGTCTAATCACGTAGTTTTAGAATATCAAATTTTTATAATTTTTATTTATGTACAATTTGAGTTATTAACCTTTAAAAAATGTCCTGGATGACGTGAAATACAGGAATGATGCATTTAAAAGAGAATAGATGAAGTACAATTTAATTCATCTTTTAGCTTCCCCTTTTATTTCACCTTGTATTTTTTTCAAATCTAAACAAACTCTTTACCAACACTAAGTGGGTTATCATGGTTTCCAATTGTTTTTTAAGCTTCTATCAATTGAACAACACCATATCTTATACTCCCTCCGTCCCACGAAGTTTGAACCCTATTCCTTTCTGGGGTGTCCCACGAAGTTTGAACCCTTTCCGTTTTTAGAAAAATTAAATTAATATAAGTTTGATTAGAATCTTAATTATTGTCAAATCCCATTAAAAATACTTACTTTTACTATTCTGCACAAATTCCAATGCATTATTACTTTCCTACACAAAGTCCCTTATATTTCTTTAACTCTTAATATTACAAAATTGATACAAATAAAAATTGTATAAAATATATATTCTAAAACTACACGATTAGACGATTCTAACAAGACCACACTTGAATATTTTTCTCAAATTACATCACTACGATAATATTAAGTCAAAGTTAAACAATAAACAGTATCAAAATTCATTATAATCTTAAACACAAATACCCATACCACTTTAACTACTAAACTCCACTACCTAAATTACCGTGCCCAAAAGAAAGGCTTCAATCTTCGCGGGACGGAGGGAGTAACTTTTTTTTTTGGTAAACCACATCTTATACTCCCTCCGTCCCATTTAACTTGTCTTGTTTGACTTCTGCACACAATCCAATGCACTTTTTCAATCGTTAATATCTCAAAATATGTACAATGAAAAATTGTGTAAAATATATATTCTAAAACTACATGATAATACGATTCTAACAAGACCTAATTCGACTATATTTTCCGAATATATACTTGCAATAAAATTGAGTCAAAGCTGAACAATGAACAGTGCAAAAAAGTCGAACAGGACATGTTTGGTGGGACGGAGGGAGTAATTTGTTAGAATACTTTTTTTTTACTTCTATGTTCTTTTATTGCATTTAATATTTTAAAAATTTACTAATTAATAAAAAAATATTTTTTTTTATCATCATTATGTGGAGCCTAAATAAAAGAATTTGCTCCCGGCCCGAAAAGATCGAGACGCCCTGAGTTTGTTAGTAATAGAACGTAGCTCCTTAATGGGTTCACGCACCATAAATTGTAGGGAAAACTCAAGCCCAATACCTACACAACAAAAAGTTGTAGAGTCAAAGCCCTCCCTTTTAAATCATTAGTGTTTAGGCCCCATAGTTTAGCAAAGTTAAACAAAAATCAAACAACATACTTAATTAATCCAAAGTTGAGAAAATACAAAATTACCCTTGGTGGAGAAAAGACACAAATATCCCATTCCATGCCCTAAACTCCCAACGTCTCTTCTCTCCCCTCCATTCGATCGTGTCTTCCGGAAGCAAGCAAGAAGGTGGAGCGAGCTGTAGAAAGGGCGAGCTTTGGAAGGTGAAGGGCGGCATTTGGACGACGGCAGCTGAAGAAGAAACCATAAGGTGAGTATATCTTTATAGGTCCCTTTTTTTGGAACGGGTAGTGAAAATTTGTTATTGTTCTTGAGGAGGGCAAATACAATGGAATGCAAGAATGCAATGCAATGACAAGAATAGTAATGTTTTTGTGAAAGGAAATATGTTTGTTTATTGTCTTGGTCATTAGAACCGTATGGGATTCTATTCGTTTTTTTTTCTAGGTTTTACCGTGTATGTATCGAGAAATGGTTTCATTTGATGATTAGAGGTTTTGGTGTGGGCATTGTAAGGTTTGTGATAAATTTTCTGTGGTTGAGGTTGGGATGATGATTGTAGAAAGAATTTAGTAGTATTGGATGCTCCAAGTTGGTTAGGCATTGTGTGTGGATTTCAACATTACAGAGGAGGCATATGAATGTATTTGCATGAGTTTTGTACGTATGTTTGGATTGATTTTAATACTGTTTTCCTTGTAGGTGCGAATGACAATGAGTAATGGTGGGGTTCAAGAGGGAAGCAGTAGTAGCTTTAGCTTGCTAGTAATTTGTCAATATAATCAGGAGAAGCACCCATTATGCTTCATGAATCACACAACCGTCGCAGAGGTGCACAAAGAAATGATGGATAGATGGCCTGAATTCAATCCTTTGTTAAACATTTTGGAGTACGAAGCTCCTGGGGACAAGCTCCCGGTACGGATCACAAGTGATAAAGATATAAAGTTGATGTTGTGGTATCACATGTGCTCGAATGTACACATGTGCAATGTGCACGTCGTATCGAACATGGTGGTGCATAATAGAAGGTATGACACAATGTTTAATGTTGTATTTTGATTGGCCATGAATCTGGTTAAAATGTGTAATGAGATAATTTGAAAAAAATGCAGGGTGAACGATGTACAGGAGTGGTCAAGCGAGAACCAATTGTTAGTGGTACGGACAGACCAAGAGGCACTGGGGGGGCGCTCCGGTGGCATTGTGCGTATCTCGGGTGTAGGACAAACATTCGATAGTGTTGGTAACTTCCGTGAAGTGTTGCGGTCGTATTGTATCGCAACAAAAAAAGGATTTAGATACGTGAAGAATGCCAAGGATAAGGTGATTGTGAGATGTACAGTTGAAGAGTGTGGATGGCGGATTTACGCAGCCTTCAATACCTCGGATGATACATTTGCCATCCGGAATTGCAACCTTCATCACACATGTGGTGTCGACCGCATCATAAGTAAAAGTCATCCAAAGGCGAATTCTAAGTGGGTTGCAAGTAGGATTCGTGATAAAGTTAGACACACCCCGGATTATAGTGCTAGAGAAGCCATAGCCGATATACAAATTGAATTTGCGGTTGATATACCCTACCATAGAGCGGGTTGGGGAAAGAGATTGCGCTAAGAGAGATCCATGGAACGGACGAGAAATCATTTGCCAAACTTAGGCCCATGTTAAAATCATTGATTACCTCGAACCCTGGCACTATAGCCGACTTGGAAATATTTCCGGACACATTGAAATTCCACCGTGTGTTTATTTGCATGGGCGCCTGCATGCGGGGATTCATGAGGGGCTGTCGTCCGATATTATTTCTTGATGGTACTCATCTCAAGTCAAAGTGGAAAGGAACAATGCTAACGGCCATTGGGCAAGACGCGAACAACGGCATATTCACATTAGCTTTCGCCGGTACGTATGTTTTGTGTTGGTAATTGATTGGGGATATTAAACTTGTGTTGTGTATGCATGAAGGAACCCTTAACGCTTAACTATTTTGTGGTAGTTGTTGATGCCGAGACGGACTTTAGCTGGGGATGGTTCTGTCGAAAGCTATGCGGTGCAATTGAAGCCCAATACGCGAATTTCCCTTTCGAGAGTCTGGTTTTGTATACAGATAGACACGCTGGGCTTCTCAATGCCGTACGCGATGTGTTCCCCCGCTGTGCCCACTCGATATGTCTCCGTCATTTGATCGACAATTTTCGAACTGACGTAAGTATACCACCGTATTTTTATTAATGTGTTGAAGGAGTCGTAGTGATGCTTGATCGAACTGTTTATCTTATGGTATTATGTTTCCAAATGCAACAGGTGCTGACGAAACATCCCTTACACCGTAAGACTAAATGGTGCAATATTTTTCATCTCGCTGCGAACGCTCTCACGGCATCCGAGTACGAAAAATACATAAAGAAAATCATTCATGCATTCGGGAACGATGCTAAGGAATTCATAGCACGTTCGAAACCGGAAAGGTGGGCAAATGCATTCTTCCCGGGGATGAGGTGGGGCGCAATGAACAACAATTTAGCGGAGAGTTGGAATAAGTGGGCGAAAGCTGCTAGGTATCTGCCACCCGCTGCTATGGTGGATATGCTTAGATTGCAAGTGATGACAATGATGGATAAGAGAAGGATAGAAGCATCGGGAATGGGCACGAACGTTTGCCCTAGAATTGAGGAGATTCTTCAATTAAATTTGGACAAGTCGAGGGCATTGTCATGCACTAGATCAATGCCGGGTCTGTATGAGGTTCGGGAGGGATTGTCGAGAATGGTGATTGACCTCAACAAACGTGAATGCTCGTGTAGAGAATGGCAAGTGACCGGTATTCCTTGTCCCCATGCTTTGGTATGCATTATGGACAGCCGTTTCTCCCCATATGACTATGTGGACCAATACTATAGTGTTCACATGTACCGTAAGGCATACGAAGGGGCCATTTTCCCAATTTGTGCCATACACGAGGAACCACCCGAGGATGTGCCGATCGAGACGATACGACCCCCAGATGTGCGATCACAGCCTGGCCGAAGGAAAACCAAGCGAATCCCATCCCAAGTGGTTGGGAGTACGAATAAATGTAGTTTATGTTCAATTTCCGGACACAACAAAAAGACATGCAAAAATACTCGAGTGGGGCTGTAGTTTAGTTTGGTTTATGTTATTTTTTGTTGATGACTCTGTTGGTAAACTTGTAATCGTTGAAGTTATTTCGTACTATGGCACTTGGATGGTAGTTTATTATTATGCCTTGAATCAATGATGCACCTTAATTAGGTCTTGTATGTTTCTTGTGATGCATTTGGTTACCAACTGTATCAACTTTATTTGAAGCCATTTGGTAACCCATTTGAAAGATACTTGGTAAGAAGAAGTGTATTAGTTGGTAATTCTAGGCAGAATACATGGTAAAAATTAAAGCAGGAACATGTCACGGTCAATGGACGGTCCCCCCATAACCGTCCCTGACATTCACCCAGTCCTGGAAATTGTAACGGTGTATGAACGGTGCTTGCATACCGTCCTTCTGCCGTGGCAGAAATACTGAACAAACAGATGATGTGGGACGGTTCCTGGACGGTTCACGAAAACCGTCCCGTGGCCGTTGGTGGCCTGCTGCCTAATACAGGATGTTGTGGACGGTCCTGGGCTACTTGCGACGGACCGTCCATGAAACGTCCAATGGCTTGCAGGAAACAGAGTGTGGTGGGACGGACCTTGTGAGGACGGCTCGGATGTAGTTGGTAAACAAGACAAAAGAACATGGTAACCAATCCAACCCTGACTTGGTAACAAACTTCAGTACTTAGTAAAGTTGGTGGATCAGATACGTAGGTACTTGGTAAATGCACACTCATGAACTTGGTAACATTAAATGTTTGTCTATATTCTATATTACTTGTTTTCAATTATATAGTATGTGTGAACAAGAGAAAACAAGAACTTGGTAATCTCATACGTTTAAAACTGGTAATGCACAATGATGAACACTTGGTAAACCCATTTGATTGAACCTGGTAAACCACATGATTTAAAATTTTATATGTTTTTTTGTGATTGCTAAATCACATACTTCAATACTTGGTAAACGGACACACATGATTTTGGTAAAAAAGTTTCTCGAGAACTTGGTAACCTCATACCATAAACTTGGTAAATGCACACTCATGAACTTGGTAACATTAAATGTTTGTCTATATTCTATATTACTTGTTTTCAATTATATAGTATGTGTGAACAAGAGAAAACAAGAACTTGGTAATCTCATACGTTTAAAACTGGTAATGCACAATGATGAACACTTGGTAAACCCATTTGATTGAACCTGGTAAACCACATGATTTAAAATTTTATACGTTTTTTTGTGATTGCTAAATCACATACTTCAATACTTGGTAAACGGACACACATGATTTTGGTAAAAAAGTTTCTCGAGAACTTGGTAACCTCATACCATAAACTTGGTAAATGAATATACTATCAATTTAATTAATTAAATTTACTTTTTTTTCCAAATTTTATTTAATGTAATATATATTTGAGCATTTAACATGAATTAAATAGTACGTGCATTACCGTGATGTACGAGTGTTTTCAAGTAGGAACCATCCAATTAGGGTTTAGTGTTTTCAAGTAGGAACTATCAAATAGGAACGATCCAATTAGGGTTTAGGGTTAGGATCTCGATCTTAACAACGTTGATTGAAAGCATAATATGTATATTCGATCACGGGTATAGGGTGATCAACCGAAGTCATTGTTTTCATATCTTAAGTCGTTGCCATGAATTGAAAAGTATTTCATCTTGATCGGATGAATCATATTCGTTTGTGTCTTGCCATCGGATGAATATGGTGCGTAGTCGTCTATCAAGATTCCATACCAATTGAATGTGACCAACGTAATAGTATATTACTTGAACAACCTCACTTCGAATACGCGAAGTTATTCCCCATTTAGTGTATTCTTGTTATGCAAAACATTTACATGGTAAGTAAAGCATACTCAATCCGTTGATTTATTTACATTATATTGCCACGGGCGTACCCTAAACCCTATATTGCCATTGGCTCATATTTTTTCGAAGCAATGTATCATTGTTTGATGGCACAACAAAACATTATTGCGGACGGTCATATTCTCTTAATTGGTAAGTAAACGTTTTTAATTTGGTAACCAGTAAGTGTTTGGACTGGTAATAGTATGTCAATGTCTTGGTAAGGATTAATGAATGCCTTGGTAAAGTATAAACTTAAGGAGTGAGGGAGTGTAGGACGGTATAGTAGACGGTTGATTAGGAACGTCCATGGACCGTCCATATAGGGTTTGGGGTGCAATTTGTTGGTAACGGTCTGGACCCTAAACCCTAACCCTAAAGTCCAAACGTCCATACACATTGTCCAATTTGTTGGTAACGGTCTGGTCTCTTACCTGGTAAATGTAGTGCATATACATGGTAAGTAAATTTTGAGCATTTAAATATGTATTCTCAATATTATTATAAATTTTACATAGGCTTATTTAAGCTTATTGTGTACATGGTAAGTGTTAATACCTAAAGGTGGTAAATTTAATCGTCAAACCACTCAATCTTCCCCTTGACCCGTTTTGGATAAGCCCTAGGAGGTGGTTATTTTACACACACGGTTATATTCGAACGAACCTACCCACATTCGACCACCGTTCCTCCTAAATCGGCGGATACTTCTCCATTTTCCTCCAGCCAACAAATCGCGCATCCAAGGTCGAACAAGGTATGGGAATTTCTTTTTATAACTTCTCCCGCTCGTGGACACCATTGGCGTGCATTCTATTTGTTTTTTTTGATTCCGTTTTTGAATTTTAAACGGAAAATATTATCGGAATTAGGTTAGATGTTATACACCGTTTCGAACGAATTTAATGACATTGTTGAAGTGCCATACTCCATATTCGTGGTTAAACACGTTGGATTCTTGATTGTTATGTTTACACATTGATAAATGTACATCTTTGTTATTGTGCACATATGGTGTTCGAATAAATGTCTAGATGATTTCTTAATGTATATATTGGGCGTTTGCAGTTGTCTAACTTCATTTTTTTTTTAAATTGTAGTTGCAATGGGCCTACTTCAAACACTGTTGTGTTTTGCTTGGTTGATGGCCCCCAAGCGTAATCGACGGGGTAGTGATGATGGCGAGGGATCTGACTCACAATTAACTAGGATGGGATTGAAACCACAGCAGCCACTAAGTAGACTAAACAAGAAAAAATTCTTGACTGATGCCGGACAAGAAAGATACTACACGATGCACGCCCAGCGAGCATATGTTGGTGAACGAGCATATACTGTGGATCATCTGGAGGATGATAGAGTGGCACCACTCGTGGATCGTTGGGCTTGGGAGTCACTGGCAGTCCACCCGGAGGGAGATGCACCCATTGATCTAGCATTAGAAGTGTACGCCAATATTAAGGATTCAGATGGCATGGAGGCAGTCTTCGTTCGTGGCAAAAAGGGTTGATTTCTCAACGGCTGCCATCAACGAGCACCTGGGCATACCAAACGAAGGGCTTATCCGAATACCCCCAGACGAGGTGCCTCTCGTGCCAAATTGGGCTGCACTATGCACGGATAGTGAAATTCTATTGAATCCTAAAAACAACAAAGAACTCCGGACGAAGTGCTTGGATCCGCATTGGAAGTTCGTCGCAAGTGTTTGGAACGGTCGTATTAGACCAACTGTCCGTGAGAATTTTGTGACCAGCGAAGCGTTCGACTTGATTCATCACTTGGCATTTGGAGGCACGATCAACGTAGGGTCATTGATCAAACAACACATGAAAGAGATAGCACGAAATGATGGTCTTGCCATTACTCATATCCATTTGATTTGGCGCATGTGTGTGGAAGCTGGTGTTCTAGTGAGCCAATCCGAAGAGAGGCTACCACCAATGGGCGCGTTCAAGGTGCACAAGTTTGCTGAACGTCGTGCTTTGGTCCAGAGTGGGAGGGCTGGTCGTGCTACGATAAATGAGATGGAGGACGGGGGCTTGATTCTCATTGTCCCGCGGGTGTGTCCACCGACGCCACCACAGCCTCCACCTCAAGGTGCACAACAACGCGAAGGCGAACACGATGGCATGGATGCGGATGTACCCGCCCTAATGCCCCCCCCTACCATGGTGCAAATGTTTGAGGACCTTCGTGTTCACATTGATGGGAGGTTTGACCATGTACAGGCTCACTTTGACAACCGCCTCAATGAGATGCACACAACTTGGGATGGCCGAATGAATCAAGTGGAGCAAGACATCCGAGAAATTGGGCGTTGCATGTGGCGTAACGATCCTAATGCACCAGATCTGACCCGATTCCGCCCACCAGAGTAGGGATTCGTTTTTATATTGCATCCGGATGGCTGGGCTATTTTCTACTTCTAGTGCGGATATTATAATCAATATGGCATGTATTAACTGATGATTTAGAACAGTATCAACTCTGGTGACGCTTGTTTTTAATGGATTATTAGGTCATGGTAGTTTAATATATGTTGGTTATCTAGTGCGTGTTCGACGTGCAAGTCTCAATACCGAGGGACAGTTTCAAGTATTAGCGTCCGGAGGCCGTCCCCACTGCTCTGATCAATGCAGGGGGCTGAGGACGGCCATAGGACGGTTCCTCGAAACCGTCCCTTGATTGCCAGGACCGTCCTGGCAATACGTTATTAGCTTACACGGTCCATAAGACGGTTCAAGCGACCGTCCTTACACCCACAAGGTATTTTGGAAATGTGACTTACCAACTGTGATTATACAAACTTACCAAGTTTTTGAAAATCATACTTACCAAGTTTTTATTACAATTACCAAGTTTCAAGGTGAACCATGCACTTACCAAGATTCACACCATCCTTTTTACCAATGTTCACTATACCACTTACCAGTTTATGAAATTCTATACATACCAAGGTCTGTGTATGATCTTTACCAAGGTCTTGATGATCATTATTACCAATATTGGAAGTCAGCGTTACCAACACTAACTAGAGAACTTACTAACGTTTCCAAAATTTAGATTACCAAGTTCTTTGTAAGAAATTTACCAATGTCGTGAATATCATACTTACCTTGTTCTTAGTAAAATTACCAATTTTCAAGGTGAACCAGTCACTTACCAAGATGCATAGCCGTTGTTACCAAATTTTACTATAGAACTTACCAATTCTTGAAATTCTAGACATACCAATGTCTGTGCATGATCTTTACTAAGGTCTTGAATATTAGACTTACCAGGGTTGGATGTCTGAGTTACCAAACCTATTTATAGAACTTACTAACGTTTACAATATTGAAATTACCAAGTTCTGTGTATGATCTTTACCAGGATCACGATGATCATATTTACCAAGGTTTGCATATCTGACATACCAACTCCACTCCAGCAGAACTTACATATGTTTTCAAAAGTATACTTACCAAATTACTTGTACAAACTTTACCAAGGTCGTGATAATCAAAATTACCAAGTTCTTATTAAAATTTCCAAGTTTCAAGGTGGTCAACCATTCACTTACCAAGTTTCACAACTAACGTTACCAACGTTTACTATACCACTTACCAAATAAAGAAATTCTAGACCTACCAATTTCTCTGTATGATTTTTACCAAGCTCTGGATAATCAAACTCACCAAGCTTGGAAATGTGACTTACCAACTGTGATTATACAAACTTACCAAGTTTTTGAAGATCGTACTTACCAAGTTTTTATTACAATTACCAAGTTTCAAGGTGAACCATGCACTTACCAAGATTCACACCATCCTTTTTACCAATGTTCACTATACCACTTACCAGTTTATGAAATTCTATACATACCAAGGTCTGTGTATGATCTTTACCAAGGTCTTGATGATCATTATTACCAATATTGGAAGTCATCGTTACCAACACTAACTAGGGAACTTACTAACGTTTACAAAATTTAGATTACCAAGTTCTTTGTAAGAAATTTACCAATGTCGTGAATATCATACTTACCTTGTTCTTAGTAAAATTACCAATTTTCAAGGTGAACCAGTCACTTACCAAGATGCATAGCCGTTGTTACCAAATTTTACTATAGAACTTACCAATTCTTGAAATTCTAGACATACCAATGTCTGTGCATGATCTTTACCAAGGTCTTGAATATTAGACTTACCAGGGTTGGATGTCTGAGTTACCAAATCTATTTATAGAACTTACTAACGTTTAAAATATTGAAATTACCAAGTTCTGTGTATGATCTTTACCAGGATCACGATGATCATATTTACCAAGGTTTGCATATCTGACTTACCAACTCCACTCCAGCAGAACTTACCTATGTTTTCAATAGTATACTTACCAAATTACTTGAACAAACTTTACCAAGGTCGTGATAATCAAAATTACCAAGTTCTTATTAAAATTTCCAAGTTTCAAGGTGGTCAACCATTCACTTACCAAGTTTCACAACTAACGTTACCAACGTTTATTATACCACTTACCAAATAAAGAAATTCTAGACCTACCAATTTCTCTGTATGATTTTTACCAAGCTCTGGAAAATCAAACTCACCAAGCTTGGAAATGTGACTTACCAACTGTGATTATACATATTTACCAAGTTTTTGAAGATCGTACTTACCAAGTTTTTATTACAATTACCAAGTTTCAAGGTGAACCATGCACTTACCAAGATTGATAACATCTTTTACGAACTTTGAATATTTCACTTACTAATGTTAGATATTTTAGCTTACCATGTTTTGTCCATGATCGTTACCAAGGGGTTTAAGATCATACTTACCAAGGTCATTGGGACGTGCCTACCGAACCGTCCACAACCCGTGAAGTACCCCCTGTCCGAAGCAGAATGGTGATGGACGGTCACGACACGGTCGACCGTGACCGTCCTTTTCACCGTGGCTTCACTTCCTGAAGCAAGACGGTCCTGGTGAGATTAGGACGGTCCAAAGGTGACCGTGATTTGACCGTCCAGTCATAGCAGATTGAATCTGTCCATTTCGGACGGTTCATTTAGCCGTGCCATGACCGTCCTTCCAATTTTTTTCTGTTTTCACCATGATTCTGAACCAATACTTGCTAGCTTACTTAAACTAAATTACCCAGAAACAATATGTCACCTTACCAGCTGTAATGGACACTAAATAATGAGGTTCTCATGTAACTCATACACAATTAAACCTGCAAATGTATAATTCAATATTGAAGTGGCTCCAACACATGCCATTTGGAGAAGTCAACATCCAAATACAAATATGAGCTCCAATTACACTAACAAATTGTGGCACTTACAAACCCAATGACAATAATTCTTTTATGCAAAATATGCAAAATAAACAACCAACAAAACACGTCAACTAATCGAATCTAGGACCTTGCTCCTAATATCGGTTAGAATTGAATAGGCAATATGGGCTCTGAATGCTTGAATGCAAACGGTGTTCGATGCGTGCCAAAATACTGGGTCGCTCCGGGCGTAGCATTCGCTCCACAAACATACATTACTCCGCAATCCATTGACACATCCCCCTGTTGCCTACAATCCGACTCATTAAAATCGCCGGTCATTTTTATCCCCCACAGCTCACAGCATGCTTTCAAAAAATTTACCTACCATATTTCAACAAAACACACAAACAAATGACTTGGTCGATCACATGGTAAATATATCATTTCGATAGAAAATAGCAACAGGAATCTTAATGGTTTTATTTTTTTATAGAATAACACTTACAAGTTTTTTTCGTCGTAACTTCAGACGTGCATCAGACTTCAGCGAGTTCATGCCATACACATTGCCCTCTTCTACGTCGAGTATCACCATATGCCAGTGAAAGAGCTCCTGATCATTTACCGGGCATACGATGTACCTCAGTTGACTTGCACCCTTGCTCTCATTTATTTTTCGAACCTGATTGGCACAAAATGCGTTCATTTGATTAAGAAATTGCTCGCATTCATTAACTTCCCACTCAATCTTGTTCTGTGGATAGAACTCTTGCATTGTACTCTCTATGTTTGACTGCAATAAAATGTGAGCACATCAATCAAACGTGTTTTCATATATTTTACATGAAAATATTTTATACAACCCACTAACCGCTGCCAGTGTGCTCAAAAAGACGGCACGACATGGGAAACTTGCTCGCTTTTGGTAGTCTTCCGATGAAATTAATTCCAAATACGCATCTATGATGGTCCCCTCCAAAGGTTCGTTCGTCAACAGACGTAGCAAATGGTCTGTATACACCGCAGAACCATCGCCTTCCCATATAGGACTCCTATATTCCATTAAAAACAAAGTATCAGAGCCACAAAAACCAACAAAGTTTGCATTAATTCCATATAAACATTTTTATTGTACAGTTACCTTTTAAACTCGCCATCTATGAAACGATCGAGCAACACCCTTCTCGCCCCATCAACAGTCTCTCGCCCGCTCCAATCCCTTCTCCCCTTATACCCCTCAGCGAAGGCTTCGTCCCCGATGCCAGCTATGTCCAACTCATCCAATAGAATCTATACAATTATACCTTGCTTAATTATTAAGAAATTGCACGTACAAAAAAATATAACTAACTTACACTCACAATTTAACTAACTTACCGGATCTTCAACTGCCCCCGCCGTCTTTCTCTTTCTCACCCGCCTCCCACTTGTGAAGTCCGGATCTTTCTTTCTCCTCCTATCTTTCCTGCTTTGCACGTTCTTAACCAATGATGAGGGCGATTTCTGGACCGGTCTTTGGATATCCCCCTGTATTGCATCTGTTTCTTCCTCCAACCCTTCGTTCTCCTTCAACCCTTCATTCCCCTCCAACCCTTGACTCTCCTCCAACCCTTCCCTCTCATTCTCGACTTCCTCATTCAACCCTTCCTTCAACTCCCCAACCGGCACATCCCCAACAATCTTGCTCTTATCAGACTGAATCGCCACATCCACGTCCGTCAGATTACTCAATTGCAATGCATTTGGTACCCTCTCTACAAACTTCGGCTCATTCCCCGCATCCTCATGCACCTCCTCCTCCTCAAAATGTCTCTCATCTACATCCCCCTCCGAATCCTACAGGAATGTAATACATTTTCTCAGTAACGACATTAACAAAAGAATCAAATAGTAAAGACAGATCAAAGTACCGATGGTAGCACCCATGCTGGCTGAAATAGTGTCTTCTCCTCCGCCAATGCGCAAAACCTCGCTACATCATCCCCTATCACCTCCGCCAATTCTTACCTGCATCCTTCAATCTTGCCGTATCTATCCGCCCATCTTGTGATTCTCGAAAATCTCAAAATATGGATTGGCTTCCCAAACTTAGGAATCCTCTCATACAACCATGCCTACAGTTAAATAGGATCACCAACATTCATAGTTTAGTTCCACATCACCAAAATAACAATCACCAATATTAATTGTGGGACAAATAATACTTACCATTAACCCTACCGTGCATCCGTTCACGTATGAAGATTTGCCCTCCACAAAACATTTCATGGACTCAAACAGATAAGAGTACACACACGGACCCCAGGCATACTCCCCCACCTTCGCGCTATCCTCCGCATAATGCCATAAGTACTTGGGAGTTGTGTACCCGGTGTTGGGAAATAGGAGGCAGTTAAACACAAGCAATACATAGATGCTCGCGTACTCCTCAGGGCTACATCGCTCTATCCCCTCCCCTGCTCCTGCCCAGTCCCGTATGGCCTTTGCCATTTCATTTCGCTTCACATCCGCACACCTTCCATCGAAGAACTTTTTGGATAACATTGGCTCGTCCTCTAACATCTTTTCAATATAATGTCCTACGTGCCTTAACCCAAGCACGCAGGACAACTCCTTGGCCTTGAACTCCACACTAATACCGTTCCCTACTAAAAATCTCCTTCTCTCTGGTTCAAATGTTTCAAGAACTGCTAGCAAACGAGCTTGATAAGCATTTTCCTTGCATACCTTTCTCAAATGCCCAAATCCCGTGGCCTCTATGGCTTCTATTTGTCTTTGAGACCATCGGACCTCCACCTCATCAATAAGCTCCCGTAGAAACTTTGCAGAACACCGGGGTGCTTGCATCTTACTCTCCTTCATCACACCTAAAAGGAATGGTTGAAACAATCATTACCCAATCATATACTAACATCCACTGCATTCTAACACATACATGGCACTAATAACATAAACTTTAACCGATTCCACCAAAATATCCATTCTAACATTTCATTAAACACAATATGATCAATTTCATAATATTTCATCAAAAGCATTAGCCACATATCACAACTCCATCATCTACAGGTAACATTATACTACCACAAAAACAACACAAATATCAATTCCAATAATTATTTCCATCTCAAATCACAACTGAAAAGCACACAGATATTCCAACTTATGAACATGCCCTAACCTAATTCCATGTTCAACCAAAAAAAAGCACACAATCAATGAAATTCCCTTACCCGGATTGCTTTGCTCGCCCCTATCCGAATGCTCCGGCTTCTTCTTCGGTGCCATTACTTCTCAATGCCTCTTCTTCCACTTCCTCCACTAGGGTTCGGTCACACTTGCTCCAAATGGATTCAAACAGCTTCCAACGGCTTCGACACTTCGGTTCTTCAGGCTTTTTTTTCCTTTCTAAACCCAAATTGATTAAAAACCTGCGAAGTGTCTTGGCGTCGCGTCGTGGTTCTCTTCCGGTTGGTTTCGATCGACTTCACCGTTTCTTCCCTCTTCCCCGTAGTGTTCGGTTTGCCGTTTCTCTCTCCCGCTCTCACCACTCTTTTTTCTTCGTTGGATTTTTGAATTAGGAGGATTAGATAGTTAATTGGATTAATGGATTAGATAGGTAATTGGATTAATGAATTTTGGTAGGTCTCTTTGAGGGAGTCAAAAGAGGAATGGGGCGTAAAGTGTAAGGAATAATGGGACGGAGCGTAAGAAATGGTAAACATTTTACCAAAGGGCCCGGGCCCTAAATTTCCGTAAATTGTACTAGTATACTATTTGGAGAAAGTGAATCAGAGTCCGAGTGGATCCTATCCGTATTCAAAACCGAAAGCCAAGTGGGCTGTGAAGCACAGGTCCAAAAGCCGAAACAAATACCTCTTTTCCAAAAGCCGAAACAAATACTTTTTTTTCTATCGGAAGTGCTTCTTGGAGAAACAAAACCATTCCAAACGGGCTAAATCAACGGCGGCAGCCGCTGCCATTGTTTCTAAATCAACGGTGGCATCCGCTATTGACGCCCGTCTGAAACACAAAGTTGTCTCATTCATCTAACGAAAAGCTGCAACTTTTACCCGTGGACGATTTCGTTTCTCTCAATCCCACCCTGAAGAAAATCCCCTCAAATCAAGAAACATGATCAAACCCTAGAACATTCCAGTTTCCAAGGTTACAAGGATTTCCCAGCTTAAGGCCAATTACAAGCAATTTGAGACAAAGTGGAAGCTTTATGCCATACTTAAGAGTTGTTTTTAAGTTACGGAACCTGCTGTGTGATGAAGGTGGGTAAAGTGGCCATGGAAAGGGATCAGATTGAGGAGAATATGATTGATGATGCAATTAATGGCACAGAAGGTGCCAAAGAAATCGGATGGCATGAGGGGTTTGCACTTGAAGTTTTGTGACTGGGTTTTGCTTCCCATTTATCAGGCAATTCCAGATATCGAAGGAGATGGAAGATGGAGATGAGCTTGCAAAGTTTAGTGATTGAAGAAGTGAAAAAAGTGAGTAAAAACAAGAAGGATCATCAGTTTCAGTATAGGGATGTTGGTAAGGATAATGTGGAAAGTGATTATGATAATTGAAAATGTTGACATAAATTTCTTGGAGGATGCAGAGAAGGGTCATTTAGATGAAAATCACAAGAATGGGGTTGAGCACTTAAATGCTGGCAAGACTGCTGGGAAGAAACCAAACAAGGGTGAGGCTTTGAAAGAAGAGATAAAAGTGGACAGGGAGAAGTTCTGGTGGAGTGATGGGGAAGAAAAAAGAATACTCTTGATGATGCCAAGCACTGGAACAGATAAAAAATTTTGATAGACTTTATGGCAGTTGTTATTCCTGTATGAAAATTCAAGTTTCTTTTTTGTGCTACACATTTTAGTTTTGCTGACTAATGCCATTCTCTTATAACTCTGATCAGATAATGTGGTTGTTTTAAATTCTTTTGGATGATCAATTTGTGGTTAATGGGATTGTTGAGTTGTACTTTGCAGATAATTATTGTATCTTGTATTGTGATGAATTGCTGAGAATGCAATTATAAACTTATAATTCATCACTTGCTGCTGTATCGTGCATGGCACCAAAGGCAGGATTGCAAAAGTTGCACCCTTTCCCCATTTTATGGATGAAGCAAGCATGGTGTGATTTGACCACTCCATAACCTATATCGACCATTTTCCCCCTATGGTAACATATTGTAGCTGTTGTAGAAGAATATGTTTGCATTGCAGATGAGCATATGATCTTTTTTATGATTCTGAAGGAACTTTTGAATCTCACACACTCACACAAGCATTTTCAAATAGATAAATGTAATGGAATTGCAATTATATAAACTTTCCAAATCATATTCGGATCCTTGATTCAATGAGAAGAAAAATTGTGATAGGGGAGAATGTAGATGATACATTAAGTAGATACAAGATAATGATATAGGGCAAAAAATGTATATCAAACCCTATTAATGATGAAATGCTTATGGTGATTCATGCCAAGAGCCAGAAATTCTTCTGTGTTTTGCTAGTGAGGATGTAGCCTGCATTTTGGCCCTTTTTCTGCACTGCAACACACCCACATTTGCTGTTCAATATCAAATACTCTGCCGTGTCGACACCCCTTTTTTGCCTGCAAAAAATTGTCCCAAAATTATTTCTTGCATCAAACCAAAAACAATGAAATCAAAGCTAGTTAGTTACCCCAAGATTGCATTGGTGAGTTTCTTCCTCTGTCCTATAATAATGAGGTCAATTTTAAGGACCCAACTCTGTGCAAGAATGATGGAGGCCTTGTCCTGTCCCTCAGCCATCTCAATCTTTTCAATCACCACATTCAGCTTTGGCGATGCGACCGTGCAAGCCTGCTTCATCGCATCCAGGAAATCCACATCCATGGCTGATCCTGTGGTGGTGGTGGTGGTGGTGGTATTGCCACCATTGGCAAGCATTTCTGCCAAGGTGGTGGGAGCAGCAGGAGGAGGAGGACCGCCACTGTTGTTGTTGTTCGCATTAATAATGCCGTTAGGGTTGGGCTGCTTCTGGAAGAATCGACCCAGACGATTCTTCCAGGCGCTGGGATTCTCAACATGGAAAAGGATCAAGGTGTCGTTGGCATCGAGCACGTGGGAGAGGGCATATTGGAGGGCGCCCGCAGACTCGCGGGTGGGGTCTGCGACGAGCATGACCTTCTGCTGTACGTTATTGCCACCGCCGTCCATGCTCTTCTGCCCACAACGACGACCTTGTATTATAGGGATAAAAATTGTGTCTTGGCATGTTGGGGAGGAAGGGGAATGGGAGTTTGAATATAGAGGATAATGGGTGGAAGAATTGGATTCAATGGGAGGCTTGTGAGGCCTTGGATTGTTGTGTTTAGTTGGGATTTGGACCGCTTGGATTGATGCTTAAATTTGGAAATCCTATGAATGTTGTATGGCAATGAGCGAGTCCAGCCATTCAAAGTTGAAACTATGTAATATAGGCGAAAAGGTTTCATTTCTCCTCGATGAATTTACTACAAGTATATTTATTCCAAAATATGAAAATTCTGTGTGTATATTACACTAATAAAAACCAATATAAGAGTTCACCTAACTCTATTAATTATATATTGTCTTTTGTAAGATATCCAAAAACAAAACCACGAGGGCTCGGCTCAAAGCGCACAATATGATCAACACTTAGCAATTTAATTTTGATCTCTTCCAAATTCCAGATTCCACAATAATGGCCCTGACCATGAGCTACAAGCACAGCAGACACATCCTCTTTACTTTGTCGTCCTCCTTTCTTCCATTTAACTGGTAATATGTAGTAGCATTAGTTTTTGGGTTATTGATGCTTTAAATGTTCGGACATGGAAGCATAATGCATTTAAAATTCCCACCAGCCACCATACCAATTTAAGTTCCTTGGACCTTAGCCCTTGAATTGGCCCTTGTAATATAATGTTAATATCTTTAGGTCTTTTCAGTGTTAATTTCCTTGGCCCCTTACAATGCCGTATTGCTTCTGTTCTGAATGCTGTAATCTTATCTAATGCTCTATAAAAACAAACTAGCTAGCAATATAATCGAGCCTCAACGCGTCCTTCCTAGCCCTGCCCTGCCATAGCCCATAAGGCATTCCCATCAATACAATCACCATACCAATTTAATTACCTTCACTTCCAGTGTTCCACAGTAATGGCACCAGAATCCAACCTATTATTGTTGACCGTGCTGTTGCCTCTTGGCCTCACCAGTCACCATTCACCTTTCCTTACTTCAGTTTCCCCAAGCTGGCTGTGTGGATGATGCTGACATGCTGTGTCCTCCAGGGAATCGAACAATGCCATCCATTTCCTTAATTTGTCTCTCGTATGCTAGTCCAAGAACAGGTCTGGAATTTGTTGATTCATCTTAAACCAAACCGTCTGATTGCTGATGTGTATTTTCCATGTGCCAACAACGATATTGCGCTGGATTTGCACATTCCTCGCCTTATGTTTCATGGCTTTAAATTTGGCAGTTGTGCTGCTGTCGTCATGCGGATTGCTCTAGAAAGCCCGGAAGTTGCTAAAACTGTGACTTCGGATATATACCAACACGTTCGTGGTGCCTAATACTAATATGCCAGCCTGAGCCTGATAGAATTATTCAGATCACCAAAGCTCAGCTCAGGGGAACGCCTAATCAACTCACTTCTGATTGGGAAATGTTTTTTCAAGGAGATAGGGGATTCTCATCGGAATTAAAGGATTCGGGACAGTGACAAATTACATTTGAAGAACTCGAACCTGAATACATGATTTGGTGCATTGGCCCGGTTTCATTGTGCAACGAGGATAAGTTTCAGCTTCAAATATTAGTAGCTACTAACCAGGCATGTGAATGTGTAACAAGTTTGTTTTGTTTGATTATGTAATTCCTTGTATAACAAGTGGAATAGGCTTTTATCTTTCACGATTTTACCATAACTACTGTGACACAACAACTAGGAGGTTAGAACTCAGTCACTTGGTGGTTTTTGTAATTCTTCTAGAAGCATAATATTTTTCCGGCACTGCACCTTCTTGTTGTCATGCAAGACTAGAAGACGACCATTCGGTCTTTTCATATTTGACAGAATATATGATATTATTGACGTGTTTCACATGCGCAATGTAAATAGCTTCTATTTTCTGGCTAAGCCTATGTATTAAAAGGGTCGTAAAATGCAGTAAAAAGGATATTCGCGTCTCCATCCTTTCTCGTTGGCACGATCAATGAGGTTTTGCAACAGAGCCAGCTCTTTACCGATTCGCTGCATTTTAATGAATGGTGAGATGAAATCTTGTTGAAGAAGATACAACCCCAGTGTTAACAAATAATTTCTAACCACTTTAACATGACAGGAATCACTGATAGAATACACACACACACACACACAAACTGTTTCAGGCAAGGGCAGATCTACTCATACAAAAATAAAAATGGTGGCACATTACACCACTTAAATTAATAGAATTACTATTTTAAGATAGATACTTTTTTACATTTGGCTTTATTTGCTTTGGTGCAACCACTAAATTTTTGCAGTGACACCACAATCATCAATTCCAACCTAGCTTTTCTAAATACTTTTTTGTGTTGTGATTACTATCCACAGTTTCAACATAACTTCCATCACTTTTGTGACACCACTCACAAAATTTTATAGATCCTCCACTGGTTTCAGGTACATTTCAAAATAATTATAACATTCAAATTTCATAATTATCTTTTCATCCACTAATAAATTACTTCCATCCACTAAACAAATACTCTGTAGTTCATTTATCTCTCCAATTTTTTTTTTACGAGTTATGCGACCTGCATAACACCCTTTTGAATACAAAGGAGAAAGTAAAAACTAATTAGTGGTAGTATGTTGCTTAATTATTTTTAAGTAATAATAATAATCATAATAATAAATTATTGCTTTAAAATACCACCCATGAATCTTTAAATATTAATTAGTTATCTACCAATTTCATTTTTTTGTACTATATAATTAATTCTCGGCATATTTAAGATGCAGCTTATTTATAAAATATTGACGTGTTTACTTTATGCATTATAGAAATACTATTTGGGTTATTCCTACATCACTGCTTAGTACTCCCTCCGTCCCACTCCAAGTGTCTTGTTACTGTTGGGCACGGGAATTAAGATGGAATTGGGTTGTGACTATATGGTGGGGTCCATATAGTTGTTGGAGGGGAAAATTATTTCTATTTATAGAAAGAATACATTTGTAATGGGACATCCAAAAATAGTAAGTAGGACATTTGGAATGGGACGGAGGGAGTACTCAATATCGTATAATTTATAAAAGAGGAACATAATTAATAGTATAACCAAGAGTGCATAATAACAAAAGGGGGCCTTAGAAAATAGAAGCTATTTACATTGCGCATGTGAAACATTGTCTCTGATTTTTTTTTCCAAATGGATAGTGGTAGCATTCGTGTTGAATTGCCACCTCTAATTCTCATCCACCAACATTTTTATTTTTATTATTATTTTTAATTTTTTTATTAAAAGGCGCTTTGCAGCCCAACTGGTGACATACATGGGCTCAAATTGGCCATTATGTCAAAGGAGGTCAGGCTTTTTTCTATCAAGATTTTACCAAAACTATGGTCTACGTTAGAATTTGGAGTGGAGTGGCTTGGATTGGAGAATCAGAATATCCCACTCACAGAATGAGTGATGTGTAACATTCAACAGTGACACCCATGATGAAACTAGGGGTGTCAATTTGGACACGAACCTGAAAAAATGAACCCGGCCGACACGAAAAATTTCAGGTTTGGGTTTAGTTATTTTGGGTTTTTTCCAAATCAGGTCGACCCGAAACCCGACCTGAAATATTATTCCACCTGCTCAACCTGACACGAACACGACCCGAAACCTTAAATTTTGTCAATTTTGGCTATTATAACCCGAAAAAACGAACCCGAACGACACGAAAAATTTCAGGTTTGGGTTTAGTCATTTTGGATTTTTTCCCAAATCAGGTCGACCCGAAACCTGACCTGAAATATTATATAACCTGATCAACCGGACACGAACACAATGAAATTGATGAAATTCATTCCTATTTGGGAAAAAAGATTTTTTAGTCGGAATGAGCCTGAATACAGCAAGGAATGAGTGATGTGTATTTATTAATTGCATTGGAGGTTTGAACTCCTTTACTTGGTGGTCAGAAGCATATTTCATTTCACTTTCTTACAATGTCTTGCTTCTGTATGCTCTTGCGTCATCCATCCAGCTGGTTCCTCTCTCTATAAAACCCTATCATCGATCATCAATCCAGGGCCAGGCAATCCTGCTCGCTCCTCCCCATTCCATTCCCAGTTCCCACCAATTTCTTTCTCTTCCACTCCTATATCATTACAAGCATTCTTGTGATCGATCAACCACGTACATTCATGGCCCTCAGTCTGAGTCACAACAAACCCCCTCTTCACTTTGTCCTCCTCCCATTCATGGCCCAAGGCCACATGATTCCCATGCTCGACATCGCTCGCCTGCTCGCCGCCCGCGGCCATGTCGTCACCATTCTCTTCACCCCACTCAATGCCAAAAGAATCCAACCCGTCGTCGATCGTGCTGTTGCCTCCGGCCTCGCCATTCACCTCTCCATACTTCATTTCCCCTGTGTCGAAGCCGGCCTTCCCCTCGGCTGTGAGAATGCCGACATGCTTCCATCCAAGGAGGATATAATCAAATTATTCCATTGTGCTCGTATGCTCAAGGAACAGGTCAGGAATTTGTTGATTCATCTCGAGCCCGACTGTTTGATTGCTGATATGGGCTTTCCATGGGCCAGCGATCTCGCCCTGGAATTGCACATTCCTCGCCTCATCTTCCACGGGATGAGTTGTTTCGCGCTCGTGATGTTGATGGCTCTAGACAGTTCGGAAGTTGCTGAAACCGTGACGTCGGATACCGTGGCTTTCCAAGTGCCCGATATGCCTGATAGAATTGAGATCACCAAAGCTCAGCTCAGGGGCACGCCTGACCAACTCACTTCCGATTGGGAGAAACTTTTCGAGGAGATACATGATTCTCATTGGAAAGCATTCGGAACATTGGCAAATACGTTCGAAGAACTCGAACCTGCATACGTAAAGGAATTTACCAAAAAGAGGGGCAAGATTTGGTGCATCGGCCCGGTTTCCTTGTGCAACGAGGATTTGTTGGACAAGTTCGAAAGGGGTAACAAGGCGTCAATAGGCGAGCACGAATGCGTGAAATGGCTCGATTGGCAAAATTCGGGCTCTGTCGTGTACGTCTGCTTGGGAAGCGCATCCCGCCTGGCCTCATCGCAACTGATACAGTTCGGCTTAGCCTTGGAAGCATTGAATCGTCCTTTTATATGGGTGGTGAGGGATGCGAATGGTGAATTCAAAGCATGGCTGAAGGAGGAAAATTTCGAGGAAAGGGTTAAAAACCAAGCAGGGGGAGCCGGCATTTTGGTCCATGGTTGGGCGCCGCAAGTGCTGATACTATCCCACCCTTCGGTCGGATGCTTCGTGACGCACTGCGGATGGAACTCGACGCTGGAAGGGATAACAGCCGGTGTGCCGATGGCCACTTGGCCGGTGTTTTCGGAGCAATTTAGCAACGAGCAATTCGTGGTGAATGTGATCAAAACGGGAGTGAGGATAGGGGTGCAGATGCCGGTGCCGATGGGGGAAGAAGAGAGGATGGGAGCTCAGGTGGGGAGTGAGGAGATAAGGATGGCTATGGAGGAAGTGATGGATGGAGGCAGTGAAGGGGAAGGGAGAAGGGAGAGAGCTAGAAGGCTTGGGGAAATGGCGAAAAAGGCAATGGCAGGACCAGCAGCAGCAGCAGCAGCAGGGGAAGATGGTGGCTCATCTTACAAGAACTTGTCGAGGCTAATACATGACATAGAACAAGCAAAAGTGGTGGACTGAGGGAGGAGTACCATTCCATAAATCAAAGGATGGGACGATTTAAGTCCTATTCAGGTTGAAGTGTAATAAGGTTCATGTTCATCATCATATAGTATTATCTTAATTTCCTTTATAGAAAAATCGGTACAAGAATTCATAATCTAGCTAGACGACGCAAACCGCCGAACTGGAATTTGTTGGGGTCCTCCCAACTATTGCCCAAACAAGTCAACAAAAATTAAATAATTGGGCACCCTTAATTATTACAAAGTGAGAGCTGCAGACATATTATTATCAAAAGACAAAAACAGAACAGCAAAAACAGAGAAAAAAAGAAAGAGAGCAGCCAGAAGAAATTCTCTCCGTCCAGATTCTGATTTCCGGCCAATCGGCACACCAAACCTTGTCCGATCGGGTTGAAATTTTTACAGCAGGTGCGGGACATCTTGTTCTTGATTTTGTATGGTGGAAATCGAATTTCAACGGTTAGAAATTTTTGTATAATTTTCTGTTCGGGGCTGCAGTTTTGAGTTCTTATTTTCCGATTTGGTGTTCTTGGTGGAGTTGAGATTGTGGTGACTTTGTGTTGTTGTAAGGCCACATCTTTTGTTGTGATTTGAGCAGACTTTGGTGTAATCTCCTTTGGTGATAGTGGATTTGAGATAGGCTCAAGAGCCTCGTGGTTTTTACCTTTCGAATTGGAAGGGTTTTCCACGTAAATCCTTGTGTTCATTGTTTGCTTGTTTTTGTTAATGTTCCTGCGAAATTCTAACAACTTGGGAATTGTTTGTCCGCTGCAAATTTTGAATTTGTGAAGTGTTTGGTGAATTCCCAACAGAGTGGTATCAGAGCTATTGTTGTTGTTAGAATTATGGAAATTAACACAAGCCGGATGATTTCGTTGAACGGGATGAATTATCACAAATGGCAGGGGAAGATGAAAGATCTTCTATTTGTAAAAAGTTTGCATCTACCTGTGTTTGCTACTTCGAAGCCAGAATCTAAATCGGATGAGGATTGGGCTTTTGAGCATCAACAAGTGTGTGGTTTTATTCGACAGTGGGTCGATGATAATGTGTTAAATTTGGTAGCTAATGAGACGCATGCCAAGACATTGTGGGATAAGCTTGAAAAGCTTTATGCTTCAAAGACGGGGAATAATAAGTTATTTTTGCTGAAACAATTGATACAATTGAGGTATAAGGAAGATGTTCCTATCGCTGACCATGTGAATGAGTTCCAGGGGTTATTGGATCAATTGTCAAATGTTGGAGTGAAATTCGATGATGAGATTCTTGGATTATGGTTGCTGAATACTTTGCCTGATAAGTGGGAGACATTCAGGGTGTCACACACTAATTCTGCTCCTGATGGTGCAATGACTCTTGATTATGCCAAAAGTGGAATCATGAATGAGGAGATGAGGAGAAAAACTCAAGGTTCATCATCTTCACAGAATGAGTTGTTCGTTGCAGAGAATAGGGGGAGACAGAAAACCAGAAATGTTGATAAGGGCAGACAAAGGAGCAAATCCAAATCTCGATATAAGAATGTTGAGTGTCACTATTGTCACAAGAAGGGTCATATCCAGAAATATTGCTTCAAGTGGAAGAATGATAACAGGAATGCAGGTGCAGGAAAGTCTGATGATGCCAGTCATGTTGCCACGACTACAAAAGATGATCTCGTTGTTGTCTTTGATGAAAATGCAGTGAATACAATTTCCTCTGATGTTAGTTGGTTTGCTGATACAGGTGCTGCAGTCCATGTCACATCAAGAAGGGATTTCTTTTCTACTTACAATGCTAGTAAGTATGGTTCATTAAGGATGGGAAATAATGGTATATCTGAAGTTGTGGGCACAGGTGATATTTGTTTGAAGATGGCCAATGGATCTATATTGCGATTGAAGGATGTCAGACATGCACCGGATATTCGTATGAATCTAATTTCTGTTGGGAGACTTGATAAAGATGGTTATGGAAATAATTTCTGTGATGGTATATGGAAACTGAATAAAGGATCTCTTGTGGTTGCTAAAGGTAAAATACTGAGATCAAACTTATATTCGTTGCAAGCTTCAGTTTCCAGTGATGCTGTGAACCTGGTGGAGAAGCAGAATTCCCCTGAATTATGGCACAGGAGGTTGAGTCATATAAGTGCTAAAGGCCTCGAAACTCTGGTGAGAAAAAATGCCATTTCTGGATTGAATAATGCAAATTTGGAGAAATGTGCACATTGTTTTGCAGGAAAGCAACACCGAGTTTCATTCAAGACTCACCAACCTCGACGAATGCAGAATTTACTGGACTTGGTGCATTCAGATGTCTTTGGTCCGTTGAAGGTACACTCATTTAGTGGTGCATCTTATTTTGTGACATTTATTGATGATCATTACAGGAAGCTATGGGTCTATGTGTTGAGATCAAAGGATCAAGTACTTGATAAGTTCAAGGATTTCCATGCTCTAGTTGAAAGGCAAACTGGAAGAAAGTTGAAATGCATCCGTACTGATAACGGGGGAGAGTATCGTGGACCATTTGAGGATTATTGCAGGAAACATGGGATTCGACATCAAAAGACACCTCCAAAGACACCTCAGTTGAATGGGTTAGCTGAGAGAATGAATCGAACATTATTGGAGAGAGTTCGATGTCTTCTGGCAGAGTCAAAACTTCCTAAGTCCTTCTGGGGTGAAGCTTTATTGACAGCTACACATGTGATAAATTTGACTCCCACTGTTGCTCTTAATGGAGATGTTCCAGATGCAGTTTGGAAAGGTAAAAGTTCATCATATGATCATTTAAGAGTCTTTGGTTGCAAGGCCTATGTTCATGTTCCAAAAGATGAGAGATCAAAGCTTGATGTGAAAAGCAAACCGTGCATCTTTTTGGGCTATGGTCAAGATGAGTTTGGCTATAGATTGTATGATCCAGCTACAAAGAAGCTCGTAAGGAGTCGTGATGTTGTGTTTATGGAAAATCAGACAATTGAAGATTTGCAGAAATCTGACTCTCATGCTCAAGATGACTTTGTAGATGTTGAGCCAGTTCCTATAACACGATCGCCAGCTGGAGGGGATACAGAAGAACAGGTTATGCAACCAGATCAGACAGATGATGATCATGGTGATGGTGCACAACACTCTATGGGTGGTGGCAATGATGGTTCTGATCATGCTCAACAGGTTCCTCTCAGGAGATCTACAAGAGATAGACAACAGTCTACTAGATATTCACCTAGTGAATATGTCCTTTTGACTGATGAAGGAGAACCTGAATGCTTTGATGAAGCAATTGAGAGTGTGGATAAAGAGCATTGGTTGCATGCTATGAATGATGAGATGAAGTCTCTTTATGATAATGATACCTTTGAGTTGGTGAAATTACCAAAAGGAAAAAGAGCCCTGAAAAATAAGTGGGTTTACAGGCTGAAGCAAGAACAAGGTTCTTTGACACCAAAGTATAAAGCAAGATTGGTGGTTAAAGGCTTCGAGCAGAGAAAAGGAATTGATTTTGATGAAATCTTTTCTCCAGTAGTTAAATTGTCTTCTATTCGATCTGTGTTAGCTATGGCTGCAAGTCTTGACTTGGAGATCGAACAAATGGATGTGAAGACAGCATTTCTTCATGGTGATTTAGATGAAGATATCTATATGGAGCAACCTGAGGGATTTCAAGTGCAGGGCAAAGAAGATCATGTCTGCAAATTGAAAAAGAGCTTGTATGGTTTGAAACAAGCTCCTCGACAATGGTACAAGAAGTTTGAGTCAGTGATGCAACATCATGGTTATCGAAAGCTCAATTCTGATCATTGTGTATTTGTGCAGAGGTATTCTGAAAATGATTTCATTATCTTGCTGCTCTATGTTGACGACATGTTAATTGTTGGTCAGAGTATTTCAAGAATTAGGGAGCTGAAGCAAGAGTTGAGCAAGTGTTTTTCTATGAAAGATTTGGGAGCTGCAAATCAAATTCTTGGCATAAGAATTTTGAGGGATAGAAAAGTTGGTAAACTTTGGCTATCTCAGGAGAATTATATTCAGAAGGTGCTTCAAAAGGTTTCATATGGAAAATGCTAAGCCTGTTAGTACTCCATTGGCAACACACATGAAATTGAGTGTTTCTCAATGTCCTTCAACTGAAGAAGAGAAGAAAGATATGGAAAATGTTCCCTATTCATCAGCAGTTGGAAGTTTGATGTATGCAATGGTATGTACAAGGCCTGATATTGCCCATGGTGTGAGCACTGTAAGTCGTTTTCTCTCAAATCCTGGAAGAGAACATTGGAAAGCTGTGAAGTGGATCTTGAGATATCTTCGTGGTACATCAGATTTGAAACTCTGTTTTGGAAGTGAAGATTTAGTTCTTCGTGGTTTCACTGATGCTGATATGGCGGGTGATATTGATACTCGCAAATCCACTTCAGGTTATGTGATTGTCTTTGCAGGGGGAGCAATCTCTTGGCAATCTAGAAGGCAGAAATGTGTTGCATTGTCAACAACTGAAGCTGAATTTATTGCAGCTACTGAAGCGTGCAAGGAGATGCTTTGGGTGAAGAAATTTCTCAACGAGCTTGGCTATGCTCAAGAGAGGTATGCCTTATTTTGTGACAATCAAAGTGCTATCCATCTTAGTAAACATCCTAGTTTTCATTCAAAGTCTAAACACATTGATACGAGATATCATTGGTTGCGTGACGTGTTGGATGAGAAATCGATATACCTTGAGAAGGTGCATACAGATGATAATGGAGCTGATATGCTTACGAAATGTGTACCAAGATGGAAATTTGAATTTTGTTGCTCACTTGTCGGGATGACAAGTTCCTCCACATAGTCGGGAGGAGGGGGAGATTTGTTGGGGTCCTCCCAACTATTGCCCAAACAAGTCAACAAAAATTAAATAATTGGGCACCCTTAATTATTACAAAGTGAGAGCTGCAGACATATTATTATCAAAAGACAAAAACAGAACAGCAAAAACAGAGAAAAAAAGAAAGAGAGCAGCCAGAAGAAATTCTCTCCGTCCAGATTCTGATTTCCGGCCAATCGGCACACCAAACCTTGTCCGATCGGGTTGAAATTTTTACAGCAGGTGCGGGACATCTTGTTCTTGATTTTGTACGGTGGAAATCGAATTTCAACGGTTAGAAATTTTTGTATAATTTTCTGTTCGGGGCTGCAGTTTTGAGTTCTTATTTTCCGATTTGGTGTTCTTGGTGGAGTTGAGATTGTGGTGACTTTGTGTTGTTGTAAGGCCACATCTTTTGTTGTGATTTGAGCAGACTTTGGTGTAATCTCCTTTGGTGATAGTGGATTTGAGATATGCTCAAGAGCCTCGTGGTTTTTACCTTTCGAATTGGAAGGGTTTTCCACGTAAATCCTTGTGTTCATTGTTTGCTTGTTTTTGTTAATGTTCCTGCGAAATTCTAACAACTTGGGAATTGTTTGTCCGCTGCAAATTTTGAATTTGTGAAGTGTTTGGTGAATTCCCAACAGAATTCTAGTGAAACTATAATATTCGACCGAAATTCACTACCAATTATTAGCATTTGATATCCCCCACACACACTACCTGTATATTCAAAGGCAAATCAGTGGTTAAATTGAAGTACAATGACAGGCACTTACAAAAATGTACTTTTGTCTTCACACTCTTTTATGTCTCTGGCAGTAGTCACTATATCTCTCAACATGAATGGCAAGCCCCTCCATTCATATACACACACTCGTGGTCCTTCAATTCAGCTTTACGACCGTACATACACCTTCTCATCTTCTGGACCTCCGCTTGACTTGGGAAGCTTTTAGTATTTGACGATTGCATTTAGTTAGCGTTTAGCTTATGGAGCGGATGAACTCTAAATTCTGGTCCGTCAACTTTTAATTTTCAAAATCTAAACTCTATCAGTTCTTTGGTGCAGTGGTTATCTGGTTTAGTAGTGCGGACAACATTTCCATCCCCACAATGTCAACTGAAAAGGGTATAAAACCTAACTGTCGAAGCAACTATAGGACTAATTCCAGATGTAAAATTTATTTACACAACAGGTGGTCGTGCCGGAGTGGTTATCGGGCATGACTAGAAATCATGTGGGCTCTGCCCGCGCAGGTTCGAATCCTGCCGACCACGTTTTTAATTTTTGGTGTTTTCCGTTAAAATATTTTTATATTTAAAGCGGCTGAACAGCGAAGCGATTTCCAAAAGTGCGTTTCTGCAAACCCAACAACTCATTTTTCCACCGCTCTTTCTGAGATGAGAAGAAAGAAGAAAACACAGTTGTGAAATGGAGAAGACGCATCACCATCATCATCACCAACAATGGTGGAGAGCACTAAAATCACGCGTTACTTACAAGAACGCTACCATCGTCGTTTGTTTAATCAACATACTCGCTGCTCTTTTCTTGCTTCATGGTGTCATCCATCCGTCCTCGATCGCCTCCCGAACTGGTATTTATGATTTACTTTACTCTTATTTTTGTTTTATTTTTAAAGTTTGATCTTGTGCTCTCATCTTTCTGTTCATTTTTCTAGAAGACAGAAAATTATTTTGGGTTTTGTTGAATACAAGATTCTTTTTTTGTTCTGTGAAATGTTGAGTCGATTAGCAATTTGTTAGCCGATTAAAAGACCTCTGTGTAAGGATTTTCTGCTAAGTTTGATCTGACTGAGTGATTGTCTGATGCTGGTAGATGGTAGTGGAGAATACATTCAAAGGATGCCTGGCCAGGGAGCATCGTTAGGATCTTGGTCTCGATTTGTTGAGATTAGGTTAACATAAATTGGGGGTTTGATAGCTTTGTGTATTGAATTCGTCAAGGTGATTATTTTTGGTTTTTGGTTGCTTTCGTGATCGCGTTGGAAGCGTACTCCTATTCTTTGTAGCAATAATAATATAAAATTGCACACTGCTAGTAATTTGAGATTTTTGAGTTACCACTGCTGATTTCATGTTCCAAGTGAGAGAAAATAGATGATCCTTTAATTGCTTTGGAAGCTGTTAGTTAGGAATAAACTTATACCTGGTGCTTGTCATGGTGGTGGCTTTAGATTCCTCTGTGAACTAGCTGCTTATAGTTTATGACGTTCTATTAGAATTTAGAATCACTTCAATTATAGCAACTTCAAGAATGTAATTAAACTGAATTCTGGAACTTCAGTGGAACCATTTTGAAGCATAGTAACAATGAAGATTTTTTTTTTTTTTTTGGAAAAGCAATGGACATTGGAAGATATAGAAGTATGAATTGAGTTTATTCAAAACTCTCCCACGAAAAGTCTAGAATTAGTAGTTGATTACTTTTGATTTGTTATTTTTGACCGAGTATGGCTGGCATTTAATTTCTGTCCACTTCTGGGTGCAGCTTTGCAGAGGCATGTAAAGGAGTCTGAAGAGATAAGACATAGGATGGTTCCTGTGGATCTGATCAAGAGGGTGAGCTTGTCCTATGCAATGTTGTTTCCACATGACATTTCAAGTTTATTAACTCTGAAGGATATCTTATTTTTTAATACGAATTATATTGGCAATATGTTTATGGTTTGAGGGGTCATGAACTATTTCTATCTCCTTTTTAGGTTCGTGAAATTAGAGAAGAGGTATATTCAGAAACTGAACAAGTCCAGCAAAAAGATGTGAACGTAAAACAGACAGCTGCAGTGGACCTAATATCAAGGTTGAACAACTTTCGGTCATATTCTGATGCTGGCAGTGTGAAAGGTATTTTTCTTATAATCTTATCCCTTTGCCTCAATTGTTTCCCGGGTCATCTCATTGTCCCTCCCTACATATATTGTGTGCATTATCCATGCTACAATGAAAGCTTCTCGCCTTTGACTATTTTGTTCCGTTGGTTGGCTTTTTGTCTATCCCCGTTTGGGTAAATATATAGCACCCCTGCATACCTGTCTAAAAAATTGTCACATGAACCTCCATGATTTGGAAAAACAAATAAATAAAAATAAAAAAAGAATAACTAATAAAAAATCTCTGATTTTGTAATATTACATCATAAGGGGGTTTTGTGGCTATCTTTTAAAAATGGGGTTTTACGAATTTTCTTTTTTTAAAAGATACACCCCTTTTCAAAAAAATATAGGGGTGTGATCATGTCTTTACCCTTTCCCTTCATCTAAAATTCCCGCCGATTGTATTCAGGCATTGTTAAGATGCAAAATACAATTGCATTAAGGAAATCAACCAGATTTAAGATGGTAGGGTATTTTATTCATTACATTAGGAATAAAGGACAGTAAGTTAACCATTTTAACTCCATTGAATGTAGCAATCGAGGAATGGAGAAGGCGAAAGATGGAGAGAGCCAGGCAACGTTCGTTGATTAAAAATGGAACAGGCTCCCACTAATGAACATCAACAAAATCTATGGTATTTGAATGTACATGTTGAGTCAAGGCTTCTCACTTCGCTCATTGATCACAAGACTACAAGGTGTGTGTGCTTTGAGGATTATATATGTTCTTTTTCTTTTTACGTTTAATATTTGTAATTGTTTTTTCTTCTGGTATTCCTCTCTTTTGTCATTAGATATTTGCTAGTTCATTTAGCTCTCCACATAAATAAACACAATTTAGGAGGAACCTATCTCTTCCATATCCTGTTCCCAAACCATATGAGAGGTTGAAATTGAGGGTTGGGACAGAGGTGAAAAAGAGTTCCAAGTTTCTGGCCATTGGCCACTACAATCCAAATGATTCCCTTAGTTCTGAAGTGCCAAATAAGCTTGTTGCTGATGGCATCAGCAACTGGTTGATTACAACACGGCAACTCCTATAAATGGCTTAGCTCCATGTCTCAGTTGACTGTAGAAGGTGTTACGATAGTTGAGCTACTTGCTACTACATAATGTAAATACAGTTGACGGAAGGGATTCATTAATTGTTCCTAAGTACTAATTGAGCTCCCACCCCCAAATAACTGAAAGAAACCACTTCAAAAGTAAGAGTCCATAGACAGCACAAACTTACTGGTTATATGGGAGCCTGAGCAAGGAGTAAAATGAGTTGAGTAAACCTTTTATATAGGTTGGTATTAATGTTCAAGGTTTCATATGTGTTTAATTATCCAATTTTCACTAACTATACACCATACGAAGGACAAAAATTGAATTACGTACATGTGATAATTGTACAATATCTGTAACTTTACTTTTTCAGAATGAAGCATACAGATAATTTTATAATATCTATTAGTTTACTTTTTTAGTAATAACAAGTGTTGATTTATATTCTTAAGTTCGCTATAATACATAAAATGAACTTTGAATTATATATATTTACTATCTAAATGTCCCATGACCAACGAAGCATCATTATGCAACACTTTTTAAGCTTTTTGTCATGGTGACTCGATTTTCATTATTTATTCTTTAATCAATGCACATATATCCCCTAAGAAATCATTAGCTTGGGCTTAATTTTATTTGACTATAGTAGTTTGTGGAACATAATCTACTTTGAACCTCATGTCATCCCATCCTGTATATGTTGGGATGTTTTCTAACTAAAATGTAATTTGCACTCACAGCATTGAAAGTTTTCAAAAATATTATTTTAATTATTTCCCGTATATATATCCAGAGAGGATGACCCTAAAATACGATTGTATGGCTACATGATGTGCATGGTTTGCTTACAAAATTTGGCCAATATATGTACTGAACTATTCAGGGAAGCAGAAAATATTTTTATTGGTGTCACAAAATTAAGGGAAGTTAGGTTAAGATTGAGCAATCGTAACACAAAATAGAATTTAGAAAAACTAAGTTAAAATTGAGAATAGTGGTGTCACCCAAAAAAATTTAAGTAGATGCAAAGCTAATTTTGTAAATTTCATAACAAAAAAAATAGCTTTAAAAAAAAATCATTTTATCCATTTAAGTGGTGACCCTGCACCCACTTGGATGCATACATATAGATCCTCCCATGCAGGAAAGGAAAGTACCTAAACTTGTAGGTGCAGCATGGCTATCATAATGCAACACTCTTCAGGGGTTTTGGCATCTAACCTGATTTCTATGATTTGGTCCTTAAAGGCTTAAACAATGCACCAATAATTTTAAAAACATGTAAATTATGTTTCTGAGACTACCTACACAATTAGACCATCGTCGTCCTCTTCCCTCCTAGACATTTCTAACTTGTTCTCTTGTTATATTGATAGATGCATTATAATAGTTATTCAAAAAGCCTTGTATAGTTGTATTCCATTATTTTTACTCACAACGTCGAGGGTTTACACATATATCGTCTTCAATACAACCCACCAATATGCCTAATCTACAGTGGTTCTTCTATAATTTGTTAAATTGTATGTACATGATCTCTCAACGTCGTTTATACTAAAATATGCATCTTGATTACTATAATCATATCCACAAATGACAAATGCATGCAGCATACCAAAGTTGTTTACTTACAAAATGTTTTTTGCCCTTATATTTGTTAGAAATTGATTTTCAAGCCCGATATATGCTCTAATATTGTTGAATTCATCAATTTCAGACATTATATTCATTCCTGATGCATGTTGAAAATATGTTAACTTTTTGCCAAACCTAGTTAAGGATTTCACATGCAACAATGACGAACCTTTGCTTTCACAAGAACTTAGACATTGGTTGATGCATCATAATAGCTATTATGAAATGTTATGTTATACGGAGTATAATATTTCCTCAACGGCTCAACACATTATCGGATTCATCACATAGAAATTTTATTTGATATATTTCATTAATATACACAATTCATTATAACATTTAGGACAAATTAAATTTTATGCGTAATCTTTCATGTTTCTACTAAATTTTGCATGTCAAATATTGTTAATCATATTCATGAACAGTAAACCTGGTTATACAGTATCAAAATGTCCAGGGACATTTTTGTGGGCTCTATGTAGAATAAAATAGTAGGCCCCAAAGAAATCTAACATAAATAAAATAAGTAATATTGAAAGGTTAAGGGTCTGTTTGTTTTGACTTTTGAAAAAGATGAGAAATCAGTAGAAAAAGAGAAGGAGGGAGAAGGAGAATTCAAATGCAAAAACAGCCCAAATAATTGTTTGGATGAATATAATTAAAGTTGCTTTTCAACGGAAACATGTTTGGATGAATTGTGTATAGGACTTTTTATATATTAAAATTACTAAAATGGGCATAAATCTTATAAGGATATTTATCATTTAGTATTATATTTCCTTATTAAATAGGGATATTTTTGTATTTTTATACCAAAAATGACTTCTCCTTTTTTTGAAAGTAATCCCCTACTTAATTTTTAAAAAATGAGAATTTCAATTTTTGCCTCTCCTTTAACTTTTTTAAAAAAGCAAAACAAACAGCTGGAAAAAATAAAAAGAGGACTTTTCGAAGAAGCAAAAGTCAAAAGGAAGAAAAAAAAAAAAGCAAAACAAACAGCCTCTAAGTACGGGAAAAGTCTTCTGTTAGGTTTTTCCTTCATATTTAAGCCGCTCATTTTTGTAGTCACATACTCAAGGAAACTTATAGTTATTAAGCAATTGGAGAAATGAAAACTAACAAGAAACTTCAAATACAGCAATATGACTACGAAATAACAATACCACCCCTTCCTCTGGTTGCTATATACTAACTCCGTTCTTGAAAGTTGTTTACATTTTGTTAGGTGTCACTATTTACCCACAGACTTTTATTTAAAGTTTTATCATAGTTATACAAGTTATAACATAGTCAAGTGTGATCTTGTTAGATTCGTCTCGTCGTATAGTTTTTAAATATTGAACTTTTAGAATTTTTACTTGTACCAAACTTGAGTTATTTGTGATTTAAAATGTACATTGAACTGCGTGATATGTGGGCCCATAAAAAAGTTTCAAAAACAGAGGAAGTATATATAAATGTAGTCTACCACTAAAATTCCACCTATCCTACACCCAAATCCCAATTATATTCCAAAATAATCCCTAATTGAGTAATTGTGGAGAATACATGAAATACAACATTCTTGCAAAAATCTTCCCAAAAACATTTGTTCCCAGAAAAAATCAAATACCGGTAGCCTCATATAGAAACCAAAGTTGCCCCCGCAAGATCGGTGAAACTCAACTAATGTTTCATCAATTAATTTTTTGGTAAACATATTTCATCAATTAATTGATCATGATCTATTATTTTTTTAAAAAAAACAAACAAACAAACAAACAACTGGCATCATATTTCCTTACCAACTATTTGAACGATGTCGGCGCCGAAAGGAGGAAGTAGCAGATATATTATGCCGAGGAAAACAAAATCAAGCTCGAGATCTCCAATGATAGTTGCTTCATTTCTCTCCAACTTTCTAAATAACAATTTCTCAGTCACAAAAATTACGCTACTTTCTACTTGGCAATTTATTTCCCTTCTGTCTAATGTGAATTGATAAAATTTGCTTGGGTTTCGACAAATATTGGGAATTAAAATTATAATTGTTGGCTAATTAAAGAAGAAAAGAAACGGGAAAATTCTTTAATGTAGGAAATGAGCAGATTTCCAAGAAGAATAAGTGACGTGAAGGAGCGGCTAGTGAGGAATTAAAGAATTGTTGTCAATGCCCTACCTTACTACTCTTCAACAGGGGCCTAGACTGTGAATGGGCCCTGGGCAATGGCACTTTGGGCCTATGCCCGGGCCGGCTCTGTGTCAGTCCCGTATTAATAGAGTCGTTTTCATTTTTGCTAATGTTCACCAATGAACTTTAACCAAAATTGGTTGCAATTATGTAATCCTCGAAAAATAGTTAAGTATGGTCTTGATATAATCGTCTAATCTCGTTTTAGAATATATACTACCTTCATTATCCATTCTCATCAAACTAGAGTATCCCTCCATAGTGCTCGGCGAATATCTCTCTCTTGTTTTGGATGTTTATGAATATGTGCTCCAATGCATAAGTAATGTGTTGAGTCTGTTGAACCTTATAAAGATGCAGAATTTTTGGAAATACATGTTTCTCCTATGTCCCAAGTACATTTTTACATGTAAATGTCAGCCATGTTTATTATTACCGGAACAATGTGATTTTGGATGAGAAATGCATGGTTGAGGAGTTAATGTTGCAGTTCACGTTCATGTCGGTCAATTTCTCATGTAGGAAAGTAATCAATTAGGAGAGACAATTAATAACAATTCCAAATTTATGAGCATGGTAATTATGTTGCAAATGGGAGATTTGGTTGGGACCGGTTAGCCTGCTCAACAACAAATATTCAGCAGGAGTTGCTTGTGATGACTTAATATGTTAGTTGTGCTAGTTGGATTGTTAGGAGAATAATTACCATTTATATGATTACATATTAATAGCAATGAAATATACACTTTCCAAAGTTAATACCTATAATGAAGCAATTATTATTACAGAAAACCAATTACAATGATCTTTTTTTGGGTAACAATTACAATGATCTTTGAAATATGGGTAAGTCATAAACCAATTACAGAAGACCCTAGTTTATATAAGTAAAAAAATAAAAATTATACATAATTACCGGCGGCCTCTCATGTCCGACTAGCACACGATGATAAGCAAATTAGCACAGGATGTCAAATAAAACAACACAATAATTATTTGATTCCATCACAGTACTAGCACCGCCTTAGCTATACCCACCACCTCCCCTGTGGACAATCTCTAGCCATATGCCCATTCTTGCCAGCACAGAATGAGAAGTAAACCATCACATGATGACAAACAAATCGAATGACAAATAACCCAACATCTGTAACAATGTTAATGGTGTATGGTATGGTGCGGACGACATCAACAACCGTTGATCATTTTCATCATCTAACGGTTGAGATCATTTGTAGGGTTAGTTTCGTAATTTTATTTGTTAGGTATTTTAATATGTTGAATTCGCAACATATGATATACAATTCAGCCACGGAGCCATTCCAATTCAGCAACGCGGCATATGCAATTCAGTGACATTATTGTGTTCATCTCAGCGACATTTGAAGTTAGAGTCGTTTGAAGTTCATTGCGATTTTAAACGCATCTCAGCGATGGAGCCTCACAATTCAGCGACATGGCCAATGCAATTCAACGACACAATTGTATACATTTTAGCGACATAGTTCTATGCATTTTAGCGCATCTCAGCGACGGACCATACACATTTCAGCGACATGGCATATGCAATTCAGCGACAAGGCCTATACAATTCAGCGACTTGATATAATATTTTTCAGCGACATGCTATAGTATATTTCAGCGACATATATGCATATCTCAGCAACATGTTATGCATATCTCAGCGACATTATATACTATATTCAGAGACATGGTAAATGAAGAAACCATTACATTTTTTTTATATAATTTTACCCTTTTTAATTTATATTCGTTAGATTTAATTCAACGGATTAGATTGGTGTCTTTTCCGTGCTTTCAAATGTTAGTCCGCACCATAACCGTCCCCAATATTGATTGTATTGGATTGTAAACCAAAAATTCAAAACCAGCCTCACTCCTCATCCGATGTCCCATAAAAGCCAACAAAAAACATCACTGCTGCCATCAAAGTTTATCCCATAAATGATAACCCATCGGTTTCTTGTCGAAATTCCCCCAAACTAGCAACAATGGCGAGCTTGCGCTCGCGGTGATCAGGAGAGACTAGCGAAGGTGCGATGGTAGCGTTTCAGCAGCATCGATGGAAGGTGGAGGCACTGATAGACTCGAATAGGAGCCGGTCGGCGGTGGCTGGATCTTGCGGAAGGAGGCAATGGCGAACCAACAACAGTGTTCATAGAGAGTGACTCGGCGATGGGAAATTGTAGGGACGATGGTGCGGCTGCAGCAAGAGATACCGGCAATGTGGGGGTGGATGAGGCCGATGTAGTAGAAGGCGGTGGGGAATTGGGGAAATGGGGAATGGGTTAGTTTAGGCAAGAATATTTTATTAGAAGAGAAAGTTCAATTACAAACAGAAATTTATATCAATCATCTATAAACAGAAAGTACCATCTCAGCCTTCATGTGGAGAGTGGATTAAGGTGACAAGAAAAAAGAAAAATGCGAGTCAGGCCAAAAATCAAGATATAGTTTCTCAGTCCAAAATGAATGCTTCTGTGGCCAAATCTCCCATTATGGACAATAAAGCCAAACGGTCTACCTTGGTGCAGAAATCCCTTAGACCAATCACGAACTACATGGATAAAAAAATCTCTCCTAAGAGCAGCAACAAAGGTAAAAGTCACAAGCCTGTGACAGGTAAAGTAGTGGTGGTCACTAATAAAGATGAAGGCTCCCTCAAGAGACCTAGGCCTTCGGCAAGCAGTGAAGGCAACTCTGGTGAATCTAAATCTAAGGTCATCAACTCCCTGCCTTTTCTGACTGATGATATACAAAGGGCCAAACCCAAGCAGGGTCCAGCTGATCATGTCATGGCTGAGGTGAAGGAAGGTCTAGTGGTTGGTGCTCTTTCTAACCCCGCAGTTTTATGATAGAGTTCCAAGAGTTTAAAATTCTTGCATGGAACGTACGTGGCGCCATGCATAGAAACACTCAACGCCACATGTCGTGTGGTGTATGGGCTTTTAAAAATAATTGGAATTATGGATCATAATTCTCGATGGATGCTTAAGGATATGGTGAGACGGCATACCCCAGATGGCGCTTTGAAGGAGAAATTCTTTACCACTTGGGCATTTCCGCCGGATTTCGTATTGGGAGATCTAACTCCGGACGCCTTGGACGCTTGTTAGCCTTATCTTTAGTTTATGTTGTTGTTTGCTTTTCTTGTCTTTTGCTTTTTCGTCTCTTCCTCAGTGTCGCTTTCTTTTTGTTTCCTTCTTTTGTATTTTCGTGTGGTTGTGTTTTCTCCGGCCATTGAATTGGCTTACCAAAAAAAAAAAAATCATCTATAAAGAAAAAAGGAAAATAAATTATTTAAATTATGGTATTATTAACAATAATTTTTTCACCCAATTTACTAGCACGCGATGAGTATGATCTCATTCATTCAGCCTAAGCTGAATTTGCAATGTAAACTAATTCGGGTATGGTTTGTGTACAAAGTTATTAATATGTTAGATTGTGTTGGATAAACTCATTTTGTGTTGTGCTAAATGTGTTTGATAAATTTTGAAGCCAAATTAGCAAATAATTAACTCATACCTCGTTCCAGCACAAACACAATGAATCCAATACAATCATCATATAATGAAAATTAACATTCAGCATAATAACTAGTTCGGGAAATGGATTTGAAAGCAATAAAATTTTCCCATTTAGTTAAAGACAACATAGCATTTACAAGTAATTGTGCATTGAACAATGCATGTAAATGTAATTACGAAATATAGTGTTTCATAAAATTGTGTTAATCATACAAAGGGTTCACATATCTGTTATCCGCTAGGGGATTCGCTCGTTTCCAACTATCACCATAATTTAGGGATGAAAACGGTACGGATACAGTCTGATAGTGTCGGATACGGATATTATCCATATTTTTGTGTCGAATTCGGTATCGAATATGGATGGGCCGGATACGAATACGATTTCGGATATTTCGGATTAGGGATACGGTACGGATACAGGACGGATATATGACGGATACGGATCAATCGGATACAGATTATCGGATAATTTTTATAATATTTTTTGAAAATTTGATACTTTTTAATAATTATTAATAATTTTTAATTATTGAATAATAATATATTAATATATTCGGATATCCATATTTAAAATCCGGATAATATCCTATCAATTTTCGGATACAGTTGGATTTTCTCGGATACGGTCAGATATTTTCGGATACGAATACGAATGCGGATATTAAAATACGGATTCGGGTTCGGATACGAATATTGAAATATCCGGTCGGATTGTCGAAAACGGATTCGGCTTCGAATATAATCGGATACGGCATCGGATCGGTCGGATATTTACCGTACCGCTTTCACCCCTAATAATTATCAATTCAATTATCATCGATCTACAGGTGGTCCAATCCATCAACCCAAATGAGTGTTGCTAGTTGCACATCCAGATGTGAAATCCTTGGTTGGGTCCACCTAGTGATACATTTAATATAGCGAACGTTTATGGTGCTTCCAAAATATTTGAAAGTACGATGAAGATAAAATCTCATCCATTGAATTAGATCTAACGGCTATAAATTTAAAAGGGTAAAATTGTCAAAAAAATGTATAATGATTTCTACATTTACCATGTCGCTGAATATACTCTGTTATATCGATGAATCGTAGTATATACATTGTCGCTGAATTTACATATGACATGTCGCTGAATTGGGTGGGCTCTGTCGTTGAGATGCCTTCAAATGGACAGAACTACGTCGCTGAAATGAATAAAATTGTGTCGCTGAAATTAATATAATAGTGTCGCTAAATTGCATATCTCATGTTGCTGAATTCTATTGGCCATATCGCTGAATTCTGAGAATGCTCGCTGCTGAGATGCGTTTAAAATCGCAAGAACTTCAAACGACTCTAACTTCGAACGTCGTTGAGATGAATACACCAATGTCGCTGAATTGCATATCCCTTGTCGCTAAATTGTATTGGTATTGAAATTGTGTTGCATATTTCTAGAATAGTCTTGAACTAAGTATAATTTTCTAGAATATTCTTGTAATGTAAACATGATTAGAGAAAATTCTAGATAGGCATGTGATTAAATAGAAGATTAGAGAATGATCTAGAGATTGAATGACCTAGAATTTTCTATGAAGCTCCATTGAGTAGTATAAATAGATGGAGCCATTGTAACATCTTGTAACAACAACAACAAGATCACCACCAAACCATTCAAGCAATACAAGTTCCTTTCCAAAAGTTCTATTTCCAACCTCCTTCCAAACCTTCCTTTAACATTCAAACACATACTTCCCACACTAACTACCCATCACCAACCCTATACACATACATAAACACTATATTCCCATATCCCGAAAACCATCAGTGGTATCAGAGCCAGGTTCGAGATTATCGGGCGTTACCATGGCCGACACATTCCGCTCAACTATTCCAATTCCAGTTTTTCGTGGTGAAAACTACGATTTCTGGGCAATCAAAATGAAGACATATTTTTGTGCGCAAGGTTTGTGGGATGTTGTTAATGATGGATATACTATGCCTGACAATATCTCCACACTCTCTGAGAAACAAAAGGAGGAATTAAAGGAGATCCAAAAGAAGGATTCTCAAGCACTTCTCGCTCTACAGATGAGCTTGGCAGACGAGTACTTTCCAAGGATCATGGGAGCAAAAACATCTAAAGAAGCGTGGGATAAGTTGAAGGAGGAGTTTCAAGGTGGTGAAAAGGTACGCTCCACTAAACTTCAAACTTTAAGGAGGAAGTTTGAAAACTTGAAGATGTTAGATTCTGAGACTGCTCAAGAGTATTATGCTAGAGTTAATGAAGTAGTAACTCAACTACGAGCCTATGGGGAAGACATCCCTGACAACAAAATTGTTGCTAAAATTCTAATCACTTGCACAGAAAAATATGATCCCATAATAGCTGCTATTGAAGAATCTAAGGACATAAATAAATTAAGTGCTACAGAGTTAATGGGATCATTAGAGGCTCATGAGAAAAGATTAGAAAGGCGTTATGAAAAAGACATAAATAGTGCCTTTCAATCTAAAGTTAATATGCAGTCTCAGAAAACAAAAGAGAATAATAAGTTCCCTCCTTGTGGTATTTGTAAAAGAACAAATCATTTGGAGAAAGATTGTTGGTTTAAGGATAAACCACAAAAACAAATTTATAATAAATTTGGACGAGGAGGAAAAATTAAAGGATTTAATCGAAGACACCAGGTTAATTTCTCTCAAAACACAGAATCTGAGGATTATTTGTTTTATGTCTGCCAAGCTGCATCTACTAAGGATAAAGATACATGGTATTTGGATAGTGGTTGTAGCAATCACATGACTAAAAATGAGAGTATCTTTTGTGAACTTCAAAAGATAAATACAAAAGTTAAACTGGGAAATGGTGACTATATGGAGGCAACTGGGAAAGGAACCATTGCCATAGATACCAATAAAGGAAAAAGGTACATAAGTGAAGTCCTTCTAGTCCCCACAATAGATCAAAACCTACTAAGTGTGGGACAAATGATAGAAAAAGGATATTCCTTACATTTTGAGGGAAATACTTGCACAATTTATGACAAGAAAGATAAATCCCTCATAATCACTAAAGTCCAAATGAGCGACAATAGATGCTTCCCAATCCAATGGAGATATGCAAACAATGTTGCCATGAAAGCTCAATTGGACGACACTTGGCTATGGCATAAAAGGTTTGGGCATTTCAATCTACAAGGATTGAAACTCCTAAACCAGAAAAATATGATGCGTGATTTCCCTCCAATCAAAGAGCTCAACGGAGTTTGTGAAGGGTGCATGCTAGGGAAACAACACCGGCTACCATTCCCATCTGGGAGATCTTGGAGAGCTAAGAAGCCTCTGGAGCTCGTGCACACCGATATATGTGGTCCAATGCGCACCCCATCTCATGACAAAAACAGGTACTTTATCCTATTTATTGATGATTTTACTAGAATGACATGGGTCTACTTTCTACGAGAAAAATCCCAGGTGTTTGATATTTTCAAAAAATTCAAGACCTATGTCGAAAACCAAAGTGGCTATAAAATCAAAACTATCCGGAGTGATCGAGGGAAAGAATACACCTCCAATCAATTCACAAAATTCTGTGAAGATGAAGGCATGGAGCACCAACTCACAGTCGGATATGCACCAGAACAAAATGGTGTGTCTGAAAGAAAGAATAGGACTGTGATGGAGGCCGCAAGATCCATGCTGACAGAGAAAGGTCTTCCAAAAACCTTCTGGGCGGAGGCTGTGAGTACTGCAGTCTATCTCCTCAACAGATGTCCAACTAAAGCTGTACAAGACAAGACACCAGTTGAAGCATGGAGCGGACGGAAACCATCTGCGAAGCATCTTCGAGTCTTTGGATGTATCTGCTATGTCCATATCCCAAAGGAGAAGAGGAGCAAGCTCGATGAGAAGACAGAGAAGGGAATTTTTCTGGGCTATAGCACTCAATCAAAAGGTTATAGAGTGTATAGCTTGGAAAATAGAAAGCTCATCATTAGTCGAGACGTGATGTTCGATGAAGATGCTGCTTATAACTGGGAGACAAGCCAAATAGAGAAAAAGAATATCTACCTACCGGCACCAGTCCAACAACAATCAGATGATGTCGGCCCACAGGACGCACAAAGCCAAGTTGTAGAAGAAGATCCTATCACATCTCCAGAACCCATCCCAAGAAAATTCAGATCTCTGACGGAAGTTTATCAGAGATGCAATTTTACAACTATGGAGCCGAACAACTTTGAAGAAGCTTCCAGAGAGGATGTTTGGATAAAAGCAATGGAGGAGGAGATACATATGATTGAAAAGAACGAAACATGGGAGCTGGCAGATCTTCCCAAAGATAAAGAAGCCATTGGAGTTAAGTGGGTCTACAAGACAAAACTCAACCCAGACGGTTCAATACAAAAACATAAGGCAAGGCTTGTCGCTAAAGGATATGCACAACAATATGGAGTAGACTACAATGAGACCTTCGCTCCAGTAGCTCGACTCGACACAATACGAGCACTTATTGCACTAGCAGCACATCAAAAGTGGAAGATATATCAGCTCGACGTGAAATCAGCATTCCTTAATGGATATCTTAATGAAGAGATCTATGTGGAGCAGCCTTCTGGCTTCGTGATACAAGGGCATGAAGATAAAGTCCTCCGACTAAAGAAAGCGTTATATGGACTAAAGCAGGCGCCACGAGCTTGGTATAGCAGAATTGATGACTACTTCACTAAGCTTGGATTCAGGAGGAGTATGAGTGAGCTAACACTATACATCAAGACTCGAGGTACGGATGACAAACTCATTGTCTCTTTATATGTTGACGATCTTATATTCACAGGAAACAATGAGACAATGATTGGGGAATTTAAAGAAGACATGATGAAAAAGTTTGAGATGACTGATCTAGGCTTGATGCAATATTTTCTCGGCATCGAGATAGATCAAAGAGAAGATGGTATCTTCATCTCTCAAAAGAAGTATGCTGAGAGCTTACTAAAGAAGTTTAAAATGGAGGGTTGCAAGGCCGTAGCAACTCCACTTGACAATAATAAGGCGTTACAAAAGGAAGATGGCTCACCAAAAGCAGATAACTCAAAATTCCGAAGCTTAATCGGAAGCCTACTCTACCTGACAGCGACTCGACCAGACATAATGTATGCAACCAGCTTTCTATCAAGGTTCATGCAAGAATCAACTCAAATTCACTATGGAGCAGCCAAGCGAGTACTCCGATATCTTCAAGGAACTAAGACATTCGGCATCTGGTATGAATCAACACCAAACTCTAAACTAACTGGCTATACTGACAGTGATTGGGCAGGATCAGTTGATGATATGCGAAGCACATCAGGCTACGCATTTACAATCGGTTCAGGAATATTTTCTTGGGCATCTAAAAAGCAAGCAACAGTTGCACAATCATCAGCCGAAGCAGAATACATAGCAGCAGCAATGACTACTAGCCAAGCAATTTGGTTGAAGAGAATACTTGAAGATATGGGAGAGCCACAAGATGAACCTACAAAAATTTATTGCGACAGCAAGTCTGCAATAGCCATGACGAAAAATCCAGTGTTCCACAACAGAACAAAACATATCAAGATCAAGTATCACTTCATCAGAGAAGCGGAAGCAAACAAAGAAATTGAGCTGGAGCATTGCAAGACAGAAGACCAACTTGCAGATATATTTACAAAAACACTACCACGAGGCAAGTTCGAGACTCTACGAGAACTCATTGGAGTTATAGAAATATGCACCAAGGAGGAGTATTGAAATTGTGTTGCATATTTCTAGAATAGTCTTGAACTAAGTATAATTTTCTAGAATATTCTTGTAATGTAAACATGATTAGAGAAAATTCTAGATAGGCATGTGATTAAATAGAAGATTAGAGAATGATCTAGAGATTGAATGACCTAGAATTTTCTATGAAGCTCCATTGAGTAGTATAAATAGATGGAGCCATTGTAACATCTTGTAACAACAACAACAAGATCACCACCAAACCATTCAAGCAATACAAGTTCCTTTCCAAAAGTTCTATTTCCAACCTCCTTCCAAACCTTCCTTTAACATTCAAACACATACTTCCCACACTAACTACCCATCACCAACCCTATACACATACATAAACACTATATTCCCATATCCCGAAAACCATCAATTGGCTCCGTCACTGAGTTGTGTATATCATGTCACTGAATTGTATATCATATGTTGCGAATTCAACAAATTAAATACCTAAAATGTGAAATTACGAAACTACCCCTCCAAATCATTACAACCGTTTGATGATAAAATTGATCAACGGTGCAGATTGGAACCTGCACGGTACGGATGCGGAGAATCCGCACGGTAACAAGGACGTTTAATATATTCTCTACTTCTGCGTTTACGTAATTCATGACACATTTTAAACATTAATAATTCAAATTGTATACAAATAAAATAATAAAAATTTATATTTTATACGTGATTAGACGAATCCAACATTTCATTTTACTATGTTTTTATCTTATACTCCTATAATTGCATCAAAAAGTTGAATCAAAGTTACTCAACGAAGAGTATCAACTATTCAAATTGAACACATAAATAAAAACGGATGGAGTATTATATACACGGCACCCATGTCCTTGAACACAACACATGGCGGTTTTCTTCCATTTAATTCTTGGAAAAAAAGGCCAAATAGGTCCTTTTTCTTTTCCAAAAATTAAAATCAGTCCGCTACAAATGCTAATTATGTCCAAATCAGTCCTTTATTCACTAATAATGCTCTAATTACCACTGTGACAAGGGTTTAAATTTAAACTGACACGTGGACATAATATTAGTCCATTTTCTTTTATCTTTTGTCAATTCAGTCATAAATTTTTATTTTGTTCCATTTAGTCCTCTATCCAAATCAATCATTTTTATATTAATTGGTCTCCATCCTTTCAAATTATTTTATTTTAGGCCAAAAACCTTAAATTTATTATTATTACTAATCAATTTATCAAATAAATGTCCAACATACTTTCGTAAATAAAATTAAACATCAAACCTTATCATTGGATTTTATTGTCCATGCTTCCTACATCTATTTTTTTTTGAGGCAAATAACTTTTATTACAGTAGCTGCAAAAGATTTAGTACACAGCAAGATCCTTTACAAGGCCACAATACCCCTCTAACAACATCCTGAAGAATACAACGATAAAACACACAATGCTAGCCTATCCAACCATTTCCAAGCCTGAAAGACTGCACAACTGAACATTCCGATATTAAATCATATGAGCACAAGCATGATCCAAAGCCTACAGAATACATGACAGCAAAACCGCTATATGACAGGATAAAGACATCTGTTATCCCTCTCATCAGTCACAAAAATATCTCAGATATGCTTATCAACCCAGGGAGACTAGTGAAATATCATACCTACATCAGAAACATAGAGAGCCGAAATCATGTACACCATCCTGCCCCATACAGTTATAGCCATTGTTCAAGCAAATCTTCTCCCTGAGCACCTTTCCTTGCCCACATATCCGCCATTGAATTCCGCTCCCTTAACACATGCTCCACCTTCACGAATCCTGCGAACCTTAATATGATCATTATGGGATCCATCAATTTATGGAATCTCCATGGTACTGTTTCTGGTTGCCGGAGCCATTTTACAACATTCACCGAATCACATTCAATTATCATTTTTGGCAGCGGAAATCCATGATCCCTTATGATCGCTTTACATATTCTGTTCACCGCTGTGAGCTCTGCCTCACTTGCATCCACGCAGCCGACGAAATCCGAGAGAACGAATATAACTGTACCTGCTTCGTCCCTAATGACCGCTCCAATCCCCGCCGGTCCCGGATTTCCAAAAGAGGATCCGTCGGTATTTATTTTCCACCATCCCTTCCCCGGACACACCCACTCAAGACCGATTCGATGATTGTCGCTCCTCCCATTACTGACTGAAATCAGACCTTCGGGGAAATTTTCTTCCAAGCAAACTAAGTTCACATCCAATGCATCCGTCTTTGCCTTTGTCCATACTCCCACCCTCCATCGGATAGTGTCCATTGCTAAATTGACATTAATATGTTTTCCTTTAAACACCACCCCATTCCTCAATTCCCAAATTGTCAATACAATAGCCATCCCGGTCGTCCACCACGCTTCACTGTAGCCCCTCTTCAGCTTCATGCTAAACCACCACTCTAACAAGTTCCCAATCGTACCCGGGATTGCCCACTTTATATTGAACCACATTACTCCTTTATACCACAAGCTTTTAGCAACCTCACATTGACAAAATAAGTGATCATTCGACTCAATCTCCTGACCACAACAAGGACACATTGCGTTCCCTGGCGGTATACAGTTTCGTTTCACCAACACCTCCCTGACAGGCAATACTTCGTTCACAACTTTCCACAATAATAATTTACTTTTTGTTGGCCCATTGATCTTCCAAAGGTGTCTCCAGAACCATCCCCTATCCTCCACTTCCATTTCCTTAGACATTTTCCAGCAAGATCTTAATGAGAAGCTTCCGTTTGCACTCCCTGTCCAACTAACTCGATCCGCCACATATCTTTTGATGTGTTGCCTGCCAAGCACCTCCATCAACCCGTCCCACACTTCAAGCTCCCAGTCGAATAACTGACGTCTCAATTTGATACACCACTTCCATTCGAACCCTTCCCAGCAGCCAAACTCTTTAATCATGCCAACCTTATTTGTTGCTAGTGCAAAAATTCTAGGGAAAATTTCCCACAAAGGCCTGCCCTCATCAGTCCATATCTCATGCCAAAACCTTACAGCTTCCCCATTTCCAACCTGAATTTTAAAATGGTCCCTCTTGCTCTCTTCATTTGCTACTTGCCATGCACTACTTATCCTTCCCCATAAAGATCTCCCCACTCTTGGCTCCGGCACTATAGAACTCATGTCCTCATAATACTTAGCTGCTATAACAGTCTTCCACAGAGTGTTCTCTTTTCCATATCTCCATCTCCACTTTGTTAATAATGCATCGTTAACATCTAATATGTTTGATATATGCAACCCACCAACCTCTTTATGACTACAAATCCGACCCCAATTAATTCCATGCAACCTCCTAACGCCTCCCCATTCGTTCCAAAAAAACCTTCTTTTCAACATCTCCAACCTTTCCGCCACAGATTTTGGTACTTTAAATATAGACAAAAAGTAAAGGGGTAAGCTATTCAATACCGACCTGATTAGGCACATTCTCCCGGCTTGGGAGAGCATTCTTCCCCTCCACCCCGCTAATCTTTTCTCCACTTTTTCCAAAACCGGCTGCCAAAGAGATACTCCATTAATACGTCCTCCAATTGGAATACCAAGATATTTCATTGGCCAGCTTCCCACTCCACAGCCGAGTATGTCAGCTGCTGCCCCTTCTAAATCAGTCGAGCAATTTATCCCTGTTAAAGTCGTCTTCCCATAGTTGATACGGAGACCAGTAGTAAGCGACAGGCATGTTAGAATTCTTTTGATGAGTACCACTTGTTGAATTTCCCCTTGACAAAACATGATAGTATCATCCACGTATTGTAAGTGTGTGATCACCGGCCCTCTATTTCCCACCTCCAGACCCATGTGCAGACCCATTTTAGCTGCCTTCTCCAGTAACTTATTCAAGATTTCAGCAATTAACACGAATAGATAAGGGGATAATGGGTCCCCTTGACGCAACCCTTTCACCAACTTAAAGAATCATGTGGGCGATCCATTTAAAAGGACAGCAGCAGACGCGGAAGAAACGCATTCCTTGATCCAAGAGATCCAAACATCACCGAACCCCATAGCCTCCAGTACTTTGAACAATGCGTTCCATGAAATATTGTCATACGCCTTTTCGAAGTCCAGTTTAATAACAAAGCCCTTCCGACCCGCAGCTTGAGTTGAATGAATGACTTCCGCAGCCACTAATACACCATCAAGGATTTGCCTTCCTTTGACAAAAGCCATTTGTGCCTCCCCAATCATATTACACATGACATTCTGCAGCCTCATAGAAAGGGTCTTAGCCACCACTTTATAAATACACCCAACAAGAGAGATTGGCCTAAAATCCCCAAATCCATTCGGGTTGTCAGTCTTTGGAATAAGTGTAAAAAACGACCCACCCACCTCCCTTGGCAACTTTTTCCCATTTTCCAGGCCTCTAAAGATGTCCATGATATCCCCTTTAACAATATTCAAATGCTTTTTGAGGAACTCAATAGTATACCCATCCGGTCCTGGCGCCTTATTCCGGCCACAACTCTCCATAGCCATCCACACCTCCTCCTCCGAAAAATTCCTAGATATCCATTCCCTATCCTCGTCTCCCATCATTACCAATCCTACATTTTCAACCTGGAATATCTCACAGTTTTGTTTGGAAAAAGCACATTCAAAATATCTCTTGGCGGCCTCTTTTATCTCGACCGGGTTATGCAACATCTCACCATTCACCTCAACCGCCCCAATGTATCCCCTGCGTCGATTGAAATTAGCCATCGCGTGAAAATATCGTGTATTCTGATCCCCCTCCTTAATCCCGCGGACTCTTGACTTTTGGTATCATCTACGCTCTTCGGCCAAAAAAACGTTTTTCAACTCCAATTTCTTTGCATACCACAACATTTTCAGATCCTCCCCAACCTCCCCGTCCTTGAATCCCTTCTCAATATCCTTGATTTCCCCTTGTAAACCCTCAATTCTTTTATCCAAATCTGTGGCACTGTAACTTCCCCATTCCCTAAGCTTTCTTTTCAACTCCCTGAGCTTAAATGACAACCGCAAACCCCTTGTCTGCTCCTACCCTCCCCAAACTACCCTAACCATCTCATCGAAACCTTTTTCCTCTAACCAATAGTTAAAGAACTTAAAAGGTTTGGGGCCCCAAGATTTCTCCCCAACCTCTAAGCTCACCGGATAATGGTCCGATAAGACCGAATCACAATTTTTTTGTAACACAGCTCCTGCACTGCACAACCAATTCGGTGATAGTAAAAATCTATCTAACCTACTACAAGCTCTCCCCCCCCCCCCCCCCCCACCGACCCAAGTGAACAACCCCCCAGCCAAAGGAAAATCAACCACCCCTACAGAGTCCATAAACTCTCTAAACTCCCTCATCGACCCCCCATCCTCACTAACCCCCACTCTCTCGCTCGCACTACCCACCGCATTAAAGTCACCCGTTAAACACCACAACTCCCCGTTCGAAGTATTGCACTTCTGAATTAAAAGCTGCCAGAACAAAGTAAAATTAAATCATTTACACAAAAATTAAAATTAAATCATTTACTACGTTTTAATGTAGGAAACAAACTATGATTGTGTTAATTGTTGCTCAAGGAAACCAGAACCAATGAATCATTGGTTACAGTCGGATGGTTAGAGAAAATCCGTAAAATCCCGAATCTTGGAAAACCCGGTAACAAGGCAGTCAAATCTAATGTATGAGGTTTGGTGTTTAATTTTATTTACGGAAGTATGTTGGCATTTATTTGATAAATGAATTAGTAGTAATAAAATTTTAAGGTTTTGTGCGTGAAATGAAATAAGTTGAAAGGTTGGAGACCAATTAAAATAAAAATGACTGATTTGGGTAGAGGACTAAATAGAACAAAACAAAAGTTTATGACTGAATTGGTAAAAGATAAAAGAAAAATGCCTAATATTATGCACACGTGTCAGATTTAAATTTAAACCCTTGCCACGTCAGCAATTAGAGCATAATTAGTGAACAATGGACTGATTTGGACATAATTAGCATTTGTAGCGGACTTTTTTGTAATAAAATAAAAAAATGACTGATTTGAATTTTTGGAAAAGAAAAATGACCTATTTGGCCTTTTTCCCTTTAATTCTTTAACGCCCTTCTAAAATGATGTTACTTACCAAACCTTCTCCTCTTTATCAGTGAATCATCACGCTTTGTTACCATTTTACAAATCATCTTCTTCACCAAACCATGAACTTGAAATATATGCACCACATCTTCCTCGAATCTTGTAACGAGTAAATGCTCTTTGGAATTATCATAATATAATATCAACTCTTTCGTATCTTATAGCTAGAAAATGCTCCAGAGTAATCGTAACATAAGATCATTAATGTATCAAACTCGAAGCATTTTCACCCAAACTCAAGAGTTTGTTCTCCACCGTTGTATCCTTCATCATGGTGATAGCTGGCATTTCTCCGCCTTTACAAAATGCTAAAAAACTATACCTACTAACATCATCTTCTCCAATTTCACTCAAGTTCATAACTCACTACAATCATAAAATAAACACCTGTGAAGTTGTACCTATGAGAAAACTTTGCATATGATTTGGTTTTTGCCCATCCTATCTCTTTCATTTTCGTATTGCAATTCTTCTTACTCTAATGCATTATAAAAATTGAAATAAATATCTTGTCACAATGCTACTGAGGTTATAACCAATGTTTGCCTGTTGAGTATATAATTTTTTTTTTTTTTTTTGCCGAAGCAATAAAAGGGGTAGTAGGAGCCAATACAATACAAATTACAAATGGATAAGTGAGAGAAATAAAATGTCAGGTGGGAATTCGAACCCCAATCATAATGTTAGAGCGGAGTAACTTGACCAACTAGGCAAATCCCCATCCCACATTGAGTTTATAATATTGAGTCTATCTAAACTTCATATGCAACATCATCCTTGGATTACAACACCATGTATAAATAAATAAACCATTACTATTAGTTATGCATTTTCTTGTGAGTAAACAGTAGAATTAAAATGTATAGAGAGCAATATTGTATCTCAGATATATTTAAAAACAACCCCATTAGTCCATTACATTGCTACAACTTACAACAAAATGGCAAGAACATGTCCGGGCTTAATGAGAAATCCAGTAATATATCAGTGAAAAGCCCTCAGCCATTTGGTAATTGAGAATCTCTTCACTTAGCAAAGCTCTATTTTCCTTTTATCACCAGTTCACCACTACATTCAAATATATGGCCTCTTCTAGTACACTTGCATATATACTGCCTATAATCACCCCAACCTCCACCATCAATAAGTATACTAATTGAGAACGCAATAACACAAACTTCAGAACTTGATTTCCCAAGTTAACACTAACTCACCCCAAAAGAGCCATCTTTCTATCAAAAGGCAGAGAATTTAAGATACCTCACTGAAGCAAACTGGCAATATCAAAATCCAAGGGGAACCCTATATGAGATGAAACTATAGGCAGATGGCAAGCTTGCCAGCTGATTCATCAACTGTGTCATTAGCTGAACCATAATCAATGCTAAGCTCTCTCATGGGTGGAATAGTCTCCAAAGCAAACAGCATTATTCGCGGGAAGTACACGTTGTCGTGATCATATAACACTGGTTGTGCCATGACATTTGGGCTTGAGCTGTGGCTTATGTAGCAAGCCATGTTCCTCATTCTCGATACATCCATGGCAAAATCCAGGGGAGGTATTGATGGAATGTCTGGCCATATGTAGTCTGGGAAGACTTTCATTACATCCCCACGTTCCCTCCACCTCTCAGAGAAACGACCCGGGTAGACCAAGCTATCACCGTTCATTGTGAACACCTGAGCCTGCTGGTGAGTAAGAATGATACCTGAATACTCACAGATGAACGAACCCGCCTGGATTATGTCCAATGCCCTCACTCCCCAACCCGTCTCCCTCGACCTGAAAATTTCAAACCTTGTCTTGATCCCGCGCTGGGTTACCCTGTTCCGGCAAGTGGGAGGGCAGCTACAATGTGGCCCACACTCAAAAACCACAGGCTTCCCCCTCACCAAAATTCCATTCGAATCGTAAGCAAATTCACCGCCATTCCTCGTTGCACAGAAGCAACCTTCCCAACAACCTCCAACACAATTACATCCATTAACACTCTTGTTGCAATACAGATAAGGAGGAAACACACTCGACAAAAGATAATCAAAGTAAAGAGGACCGTTGTCCCCATCAACATCATTGTAGAACAACACCGGGAACTTCTCCTTCCCCTGGGACAAATCAGTCCTAACATAGCCTTGTGGTAGAGAATTCAATGGCTCAGTTCTCAATCTCTCTGCAAATTTCATAATCGAGGTTCCCATGTTCTCCTGATTTGGAATCCTAACTAGCTTATACTTATAAACCCCAAACCCTGATTTGCCCGTATCAAACCAAGTCTCAGTAATTCGGTACAATCCATCGTACACATAAACCTTACCACCGACAACAGAGTTGGATTTGAAACCACGAATGACCCTTACCTCGACGTTGTAGACCATGCTCCTCTCCAGCGCCAGATTCCCGGATTCCAATTTCTGGTCCATTATTTGCCGGCCGTACTTGTCCTGGCCGCCGTGGCCGGAGTAGATTATGACATCCCCTGCATCGTAATCGTCCTCGTATCCACCGGAGACGATGACGCTTGTGGCGATAGGTTCGCCGTTGGAGCTCTGGCTGGAGGTGACGAAATCGATGCCAGCCTGCACCTGGCCGTGCAATCCGAGGACGCAGAGTTCCATCCTGAAAAAGAAGATGTCCCCAATTAGGATGCCGGGGATATACCCGACGATGCGCTTGTCCCGATTCATCCATAACCCCTGCTCCCGCATCCACGCGGCGGCTTTAAGGTCGGCTCTAACTCTCCGGTGGGGCCACATCGCATCTTGGCGGTTCTTCTCCTCGGCCGCGATTGCGTACACGCGCAGGGAGTCGTAGAGCATCCTCGTTGTCCGGACTGATTCACGGTAAAACCTGTGGTCTTCAGCCTTGAGATCCGTGACCCGCACAAGCTGCGACGACCGAGGTTGGAGTCCTCCGCCGGCGCGCGGCGTGAGGACGACGCCGGTGCTTTGAAGTTGGGTGTTGGGGTCGGGTACAGGGACTATAGCGCGCGAATCGGGGTCCGCATCCGGAAGAAATTCCTGGGGCACGTTTGGGCGGGGGGTTTCCGGAAAGGAAGAGGGAAAAATTTGGGAAAGATAGGCCTGGGCGGGAAAGAGTTGGGGAAAGGCGGAGGGTTGATCAAAGGTAAGGAGGTCTGGCTCGGGTTTGGGAACAAGAAGGGCGGCGGCGGGAGTTGGGTTGAGAGCTTGAAGGGAAGTGGAAGCCATTTTTGGGAGCTAGAAATTGTGGGAAGTTGCAGAGAAATGAAAATTGGAAGTGGAGACTGGAGAATGGAGAGGGAAGCCCCGCAGGAGAGGAGATTGAAGAAAGGTGGACAGGTGAGATTTTGATATATTTGAGCTCTCTAATGAAAATTGAAATTGAAATTGAGGGATTATTCAATTCAGAATTTAGTTCATAGCTCCACATAGAGTAAGAGTTGATTGATTTATATAGAATTCACGAAGAGTCCGGCTGAGTTTAGGGAGATTTCGTTTACCTATCTATTTGAGATGCCACATTTATTTTGGGCACGGTGTTTTAGGTAGAATGAATTAGTTGATGTGATGTTTGTTTGAAGGGGTAAAAATTTTCTAAATAAGGAAATAGTATAAGAATTGAAGTGGGACGGACCAAAATAGTAAATGAGACATTTGAAATAGGACGGGGAGTATTTTGTAAGAGAATCCATTAAAATTTGTAAAGAATTAAAATGTATAGACTGTTGAATACCTCTAGATTTTTAAAGACTTTTAAAAAACTGTATTGAATACCTCAAAATTTTTAAAAACTTTCTAAAGTCTAATTGAATACTCTCAAACTTTAGAAATTCAAAAAATTCAACTTTAGAAATTCAAAAAACTCCAACAAAGTTTTAATTGAATACACCCTATAATTTCAAGGACTATGCCTTGGCATTAAGATGCCCCCAAGACCAAAATGCCCTTTTTGTTTTTATTTTATTTATATAAAAAAACAAAACAAAACAAAATAAAATTGTACTAACTACTTCTAGATTTTGTGATAGCCAAACATTTCACTTTTTACTATTATTCATTATTTAACTTTTATTTAATTTTTTTTACTTTTTACTATTATTTATATTTTAACTTTTATTTAAATTTTTACCATAGTTATACAAAAAATGAATACAGTCAAGTAAAATCTTATTGGATTACTCATATATTTTAATTTAAATTAGATTAAATATGTGTATTGAATTGCGTGTGGTATTGAATGTCATACTTTTTTTTAAAAATATATATATTAATAATAAAGGGAATTGAACCATCATTCATAAAATTGGATTTTAGCCAATTTGACCGGTCAAGTCCTCATCCCTTTTTTTTTATTTTTTTTTTTTTGCATAACAGCCAGTGAAGGCTAGAGAGGGCGGATTACAGTTAAACTAACAAAATCACAAAATAAACAAGCAACAAACTACTAGACGTAGCAAATGAACTAACGACGCAGAAACCAAGTGCCAGCGGCATCCATTGCTAGCAGAGGTTTCACCGGGTCCGGAGGAAAAGCCCAGGTGGTAAAAAAGAGCTCATCCTCTGCACCAATCTTGGCTAGATAGTCCGCTACACTATTTCCTTCCCGGAGAATATGTCGAAATTGGCAGACCTGAAAATCCTTTCGTAAGTCAAGTATTCTTCGAACATAAGAGGACAGGCAATGCAGTTCATCAATCGGATGTGATATGAGCCTCAAGGCCTCTAATGAGTCACATAAACAACATATTTGAGAAATGCCCTGGTCCCTTGCCAATGAAAGACCATATAAAATGCCTGCTAATTCCGCTTGTATGATCGATACCTGTCCTAAGTAGCCAGAGACAGCGCCTTTCCATTGACCTGAAATATCTCGGAGGACGGCACCAAAACCTGCCCTCCTGCCTGCTTGAAGGAGTGAACCGTCAGAGTGAAGAAGAATACCAATATTAGTATCCATATTCCAACAAATCATTCTAGGTGATCGCGGTGCAGCAGGGGGTGGAGCAGCCCCTTGTAATTCACCCTGTAGATGATGAACCCTTCGAACAATAGAGCTTATCGCAGTAGCAGACCCTTGAAAAATCCGGGCATTGCGCTCGCGCCATATCGTCCACAGCCCAGCAATGAATCTATTTCCGTGTGCAACAAACATGGCAGACAACCAGTATCTAATATCACCTACTTCCATGGAGTGAAGGTCACTTGGAATCTCAACATTGAGAGCTATCCAGAGAAGTTGGACCCATGCACAATAAAAGAAACAGTGGCACCAATCTTCCTCATCAATACCACAGATCGAGCACAAGGGAGAGAGCGACAGATTGCGATGGAACCGCAGTTGATTTACTTGAATAGCAGATCTAGCAATGAGCCATATGAGGACACAGATTTTCTCCGGAAATGCAGCTTGCCACATCCAACTCCAGCCATGTTCCCTCATATGATTCCGAAGCAGAAATTTATAACCTGCTTTTGCAGAATAAATACCATCCGCTGCAACTGCCCATCGCCAACCGTCGGCGCAACTAGGATGAAGACATGGCGGGGGTGTGGCCAAAATGTCCGTCCGCAGCTGATTGGGGATAATAGTGTAAAGAGATGCAAGACTCCATTCATGATTAACAATAATATCTTTAACTTGAAGGTCCTTGTCCACAATATTTATAAACGGAACTTGAGGGCCTAAGGAAGCACCATGAAGCCAAGGTGTGTACCAAAGGGAGGACCGACCATCATTTAGCTTGTATTGAAATCCATCCGCAAGAAATTTGTAAGCCTTATGCAAACTTCGCCATGTAACTGAAGCAGCAGCTCTGTGAGCAGGCCATGTACATCCCACCGGCCAATAAATATCCTTTAGAACTTTAATCCAAAGCTTGTCCTTGTTAACGGCTAAATCAAAAACCAACTTACCCAGCAATGCAATATTGGCATGACGGGCAGATCGAAGACCAAGTCCGCCCCATTTCTTTGGCACACAAACCTCCTGCCATCGAACAAGATGAAGGCCTTTACCCCGACGATCTTTCCAAACAAGGTTTCGTAAGCGACGATCAATGAGCTTACAAGTTGTTTCCGGCAACCACCCAACCTGCATGTAATATGTGGGGATTGAAGCAAGAACGTGTCTAGCTAATGTGATCCGGCCGGCTTTATTCAATAGCCGCATCGCCCATGTCGAAATTCTATTATCCATCCGTTCTAGAATGAAGGAGTATGAACTGGTAGTCACTCTTTGTTGGTGAATTGGGAAACCCAAGTAGGATCCTATATTATCCGTAAAGTGGATGTCCAACACAGAGGTGAAATATTGACGCTCCAACAGGGAAACACACGGAGGAGCATAAACCTTGGACTTGGAAGAACTGATACAAAGCCCTGACCACTCAGCAAATCTTTGGAGGGTGCGAGCTAAACTGTGAAAACTGGTCGTATTCGCCATTGAGCACAAAATTAAATCATCAGCAAATAACAGGTGGGAAATACCAATGCTTCCCGACGTCAATTTAATAGGTATCCAGTTCCTATTCACAACTTCAAGTGTAATCATGTTGGACAGTCTTTCCATTACAATGTTGAAAAGATAGGGCGACATCGGATCCCCTTGACGGAGTCCTTTCTTCGGTTTGAACTCCTCCAAGGCCGAACCATTCCAAAGAATAGAGTAAGCCGGGGAGGAAACACAAGCCATAATCAACCGACATAGAGACGTTGGCAACGCCATTTGAAGCAAGCATTCTTCCAAAAAATCCCAACGCACACAGTCATAAGCTTTTTCAAGATCTATCTTAAGCACCACCGCTTTTAGTTTGGAATTCGCCCGAGAGAGATTATAGATAATTTCTTGAAGTATTATTGCATTATCAACAGTTCCGCGACCCGGAAGAAATGCAGATTGTAGTGGTGAAATATAGTTGATAAGAAGAGGTCGTAACCGATTCACCACAATTTTGGAAATGATCTTATATCCAACATTACACAAGGTTATAGGACGAAACTGTCGGACTGAGGTAGGGACTGGTACCTTGGGTATAAGGCAGACATAAGCTTTTGCAAGCTGAGGACTGATATATCCAGAAGAGAAGGCAAGTTGTACAGCTTGGAAAACGTCACTACCCATCACTGACCAAAATTGCTTATAAAATATTGCCGGAAAACCATCCGGCCCCGGCGCTGCAAATGCCTTCAATTGATGAATGACAGCCTCCACCTCTTCCATTCTAACGACATCATCTAATCCAGTAGTGTGCTCCGTTGGCAGTGGGCGCAAGGGTGGCAGCTGATCTTGAGAGGAATTAACACCACCCTTCGTAAACAAGCCAACAAAGAAATTTCTTACAGAGTGTTGAAGTCTATGTTGATCAGTGCACCATGAACCATCCTCCAAGATAAGACCATGAATTTTCCCCCTGTGATGATGCCATTTAGCTTGTGCATGGAAGAACTTTGTATTCCGGTCGCCTACCCTAATCCAATTTTCCCGGGCCCTTTGATACCAAAAAACCTCTTCACGGTCCAGAATGTCACGTAATTCCGATTGGAGCTTCCTTTCCAAGGACAAGAATTTTTCAGAGTCCAGCCAAGAAAGGGCCCTATCCAACCCAGCCAAGCGCCGGAGGATTTTCTTCTTTTTATTTTTGGTTTTTCTCAAATAGCTCTGACAGTGTTGTAGAGAAAGAGTCTTAACTCTCTCCAATCTGTCATGGATTTGTCCAGGTCCCGTCCAAGCAGCAGTCACAATGTCATGGTATCCGGGATGGTTGCACCAGAGAGCTTCCCAACGAAAGGGTTTGTGAATGGGCAAGTGTTCAGGCATGCCACAACAAAATAGTAGAGGTGCATGATCCGATGCAGCCCTAGCGAGAATAGTGACGTGCGCATTTGGGAATACATTAAGAAACTCCAAAGTAGCAAGTCCACGATCAAGTCTTTTTCGAATAATATGTTTCTGATGAGCCGGGCGAACCCATGTAAAATTAGCACCTTCAGTTCTCAAGGGAAACAAACCACACTCCATAACACATTCCCGGAAAAGATCCGCACGTTCAGGCAGGAAATCCCCCCCCCATTACCTCAGATGGAACCAGCGTGTCATTCCAATCACCAATCAAGAACCATGGTTCATGTATGCGGCCACTCAAATCCTTAAGATATTCCCAATTGAATTTTCGTCTGAAGAAGTTAGGAAAGCAGTAAACAGCGCTGCACTTCCAATGTACATCCCCTGCATGTATGTCCAAAGTAATAATCCGTTCATTTGATTCAAATAACTCACAAGAGACGACCAGACCAGAGCGACATAGCGTCCAGATGCCTCCCGCACGCCCGACAGCCTCCTGGATATGGACCACACAATACCCTAGCTGAAAGAAAAAGTTCCGCAGCCGATCGAATGGTCCTTGGGGTTCCAAAATGAAAATCAACGACGGCTTATGTTGACGAACATAATCTCCCAAGCAACGACGCGTATGAGGGTTCATAAGACCCCTAACATTCCAAGCGAAGATTGAAAAATCCGTAAACTGATTCATTAACACCAAATAAAGGTTGAAGCAGCGTCCCCATCACCATGCATCGACACTTAATTAGATGAACGATCTTCTGCCTCCATGGCACTGTCCTCCGAGGACTGTGACATGGTCTCAGAATCATCCGCATACTTAGGGTTTTCTGCTGCATCCTTACCAGAAGTAGAACCAGGCCCTTCCAAGAAAAGAAGTGGACCTTTTACTTCAGTTGAGAAATCCACCCGGCTACGTTTCTGCCCATTTAGGAATTTCCTGGGCCGATTCAACCCCTTCCCACCATCAGGGGTCCTGACATCATTACTTTTCCTTTGAAAAGGGATCATAGGAAGTCCCGTATGAGCAGTATCAGAGCCCACTGGTCTTGTACTAAGGGACGAAGGCCCAGATTGATTAACAGGGCTGGAGCTCTCAGGCCCAGTAGTACTGACGGGATTTGGCGGCTTGACCCCCTTTTTACGTGGCTTTCGACGCTGTACTAGCATCCAATCCCCTATACACATGTCTAACCCATTATCTTCCTCCTGGTGACACGTGTGATTTTTAGAGCCTGAGTAATCACCAGATTTTCCAACCGCCTTCACACCATGTTCTCCTACTGGATCCATCTCCCCACGGCGCTGCGGGTCAACCGTGCCGGCAGCAACAGTGGAAGCATGATCATTCGGAGCCACTGAAGACGCATGCATTGGATCAGTAGCTTTAAACGGACACCGATTCTGCAAATGCCCAAATCTTCCACAAGCCATGCAAAGAAGATGTAAGCCTTCGTAAGCCACATTAATTATCATTCCATGGATCTCAACTTGGCCAATTAAAGGAGCATCCAAGTCAATCTCAACACATGCTCGGGCATATCGGCCACGGGTGACAGCCAGAGTATTACGATCAACTCTAATCAACGTCCCAACTGCCTCTGCAATTACTCGCAAACAACTCTCATTATAGAATGCCTGTTTGAGATCCGGGAAACGAACCCACGTTTGAATAGAATTCACTTTGGTAACTTTTGGATCAAATTCTCTAGTCCAGCGGCTTACAGCTAAGCAATGATCAAAAATCATCCAAGGGCCCGATGTCAAAACTTTTTCTCTATCAAGCATGGACTCAAACTTGGCTAGAAAGCAACCATATCCCACATCAAGCAATGCAAAAGGTTTGTCAGTCTTCCATGCACTGGTAAGGCGGTCACGTAAGGCAATAAACCCTACAGAAATCCCCAGCGGCTTAAGGACAAGAGTCTCCTTCCATGGAGAGTAGATAGCATCCAGAACCGACTCGTCAAATTGTATCTTAGGACAACGCCTATGTATCCCTTCCTTGGAGATAGTCGCAAGGTTCTCCTTGAGTAAATCCACTGACGCCGGGGGAGGGGGAGGGGGGGCCTCAGCATCCGTATTTCCCTTCACCACATCGCGCCAAGACAGTGGCGGCACACCAGGAAGTTGAAAAGAAGCTTTGTGCGGAGACAGGAGGTCGGGAGGATCAGAGAGAGGAGAAGTCATTTCTTCTAGAGAGGACTTTTTCAATTTTCTGATTGATTATTAATCACCGGTATTTTTTTTTTTTTTATTGAGATATCTTATTACTTTTTAAGTATATAGGGAAAAGTATTAGGATGACAATATTAATAATATTAATATCAATATTATTGTTATTTTAAACTTTTTTCTTCCCCTATCATTTTTTTGCACATAATTGGAAGGAAAACTTTATCCAAACTTTAGTATATTTTTTTCCAGTTCTTTCTTTTATGTATAAATCCGTTTTAAAATAAGTGTAATACTTCATGTTTTCACGCAATCTAATACATATTTTTAATGCTTAATATATCAAATTGTATAAAAGTAAAATTTATAAAAATTTGATATTTTAATATCTATGTTATTAGACGAACCAATAAGATTTCACTTAACTATATTTTATCTTATATAACTACGTTAAAAAAAAGTCGAATCAAAGTTACTCATCAATTAATAGGAATTACTAACGTTACACTTATTTTGAAACGGATGGAGAATTTCCTATATTTGGTTTCATATTTTGAAAATTTTTATTTTTATCCCATTAGACAATTATGTTTCCGAGATAATTATATTTCCTAAAATATCTAACACAATATTTTTTTTTTCTGAAATCCCTTACTTTCTTTTCTTTTCCACAATTAGATAGATATCCGACCAGTCTAAAACCCCTTCCTCCACCTCTGTATTAACTATTCTCCGACGTTATTTCCCCACTATAATAGAATTTAGGGTTATGTATTGTAGGGAAATAATATCGGGTGAAGTTGGGGGAATGATGTTTTAGACGGATCGGGTTATTTAAGCAGAATATAGGTTGGATTGGTCCCGTAATTTTATTAATTGTGTTAATTTATAATATTATGGTGAATTATGACCAATTTGGAAAAAGAAAATAGTAAAGTTAGAGGATCGAATGCGGCAAAACAAAAGTTTAGGACGAAATAGAAAAATTCAGAAGGACTAAATAAGCAATATTTCCATCAAAACTACTGTACCCCTAAATATGCTCTTTATATATAAACCACATTTAATATGTATTTTTTATTTTAAAAAACATACCAAAATATCATTAATTATTACTCTCTCTGTCTCATTATTTTTGTCCCAAAACGTTTGGACACACCGTCCAATGTATTTGTTTAACATTTAATATCTTAAAATATACATGTGTAAATGTGTAAAAACTATGTAAAATGTATATTTTAAAACCACATGATTAGACGAATCTAACAAGATCGAACTTGACTATATTTTTTTCTTATATAATTGCGATAAGATTATGTCAAAGTTGATCAATTAACAGTGACAAAAGTCAAAATAGGATAGTTTTAGCGGGGCGGAGGGAGTATTACAAAGGACGTAATGTTTTATGGATGTTTTTCCGCAATTGATTCAGTAGATGATGAATAAGTGGAATTAGAGTATTACAGGGCGTTTGGTTCAGGGGAATCTTAGGTAGAGAATGAAACATGCCCATGTTTGGTTCGGGAGGGATGAAAACGGTACGGATACGGTCGGATAGTGTCGGATACGGATATTATCCATATTTGTTTCGTCGAATTCGGTATCGAATACGGATGGGCCGGATACGAATACGGTTTCGGATATTTCGGATTACGGATACGGTACGGATACAGGACGGATATATGACGGATACGGATTCAATCGGATACAGATTATCGGATAATTTTTTATAATCTTTTTTGAAAATATGATATTTTTTTATAATTATTAATAATTTTTAATTATTAAATAATAATATATTAATATATCCGGATATCCATATTTAAAATCCGGATAATATCCTATCAATTTTCGGATACGGTCGGATATTATCGGATACAGTCAGATATTTTCGAATGCGGATATTAAAATACGGATTCGGATTCGGATACGGATATTGGAATATCCGGCCGGATAGTCAAAAACGGATTCGGATTCGAATATAATCGGATACGGCATCGGATCGGTCGGATATTTACCGTACGGCTTTCACCCCTAGGTTCGGGGCATGTTTCATGTGGGAATCTTACATTCCCACCGAGGTGGGAATGTTGGGTGTTTTAGGTGGGAATCACATTTCCACCTGGAGGGCAGGTAATCTTAGATTACCACCTCCACTTTACCTACTTTTATATTAATTTGACTTTTATACCCTCACTTCTATACTTATTTTATTTTATAAATTTAGATATTTGTATTCTAAAAAATAATAAATATATGAAATTTAATTTTAAAAAATAAATTGAAAATTTTAAATTATTTAAACATATTTTTTAAATATATATATTCTCATATTTTAATATATATTTTTATATTTTTATATATCTCATATTTTAATATATTCTTTTAAATATATATTCTCATATTTTAATATATATTTTTATATTTTTATATATATTCTCATATTTTAATATATTCTCATATTAAATAAGTAATTATCACCCAATAAATTACATATAAAGAATTTTCAATATTTTAAAAAATAAATCGGCTTAAATATTTTTGTTGTGTAGCAAAATGACATTTATAACATTTGTTCAATTGAAATTAAGGGACATTATGGTAAATTAGTTAGAACTAGAAATTTGAGATTCTCAATCTAACCAAACGCAATAATCTTAAAACATCAAAAAATAAGATCCCCAGTAATCTTACATTCCCAGCAATCACATTCCCACTGGTAATCTAAGATCCCTCCAACCAAACACACCGTTAGTGTGCTTGATGTATTTTTTAGGGTCCATTTGGTCTTCGTGAATTACCCAATTTTAATGTTGGTAAGTGTTTATTCATTCCCATAAATGTCGTTGACCCAGATATGGTATACTTCCTCCGTCTCGTTTAAATTGTTATGTCTGACCCAAATATGGTATACTCATTAATTTAATTAAATAAACCATCACAAGTATAATACTATAAAACAACCATATACTATATATCATATGAATCTAGCTCATATATACATATATGTTCATGCACATGGCACAAACATATATGTCGGGTAACAACTGCTTTAGTGGTGAATTTAATATTTTATGGCAAGTATAAATCACACATTAATTTAACTTTTTAATATTGGTAAGTGTATTTTCATTCCCATAAATATCATGGTCTAAAAAGGAGTTTTTTAATTTTTTTTTTACAAAAAAATCAGTTACTAACACTAGAAAGTGTAAATATCAGTCTTAATTGACTGCGTCTCTGTTAACCGAGGATTTTGGAGAATAAACCTCTAGTTTTGATTGATGAATATTGAGAGGATTACAAAATTTATGAAATGAATTACAGGAATCTAAATAAAGCTGTAAAGAAAATAAAGATTGCAGAATTGAAGAACACGAAAGAAACTTGCAGAAAGAAAAGATTATAGAAAGTAAAATAATAAAAATGCAGATTCTGTTGAAGTGTTGAAGGTGTCTCTATTGGAGACCATCCCCAATATTTATAAGCCAGTCTCTCATACCATACTGCGTAACCTCCCCAATGTCATAACTTCTTATTCCTCAAAAACCGCCGTTTACTACTCCAGGTAACCTCCCACAATGTCATAACTCCCCATGCCTCAATAACCGCCGTTTACTACTCCAGGGAACCGCCACTCATGATTTGCTTTCTTCTTTCGCTTGATAACTTCTAGGCACCAATGTGGATTGAGCTGGTACTTAGGTAGCATGTTGGGTCGATACACACTGGGCCAAATGTATGGGCTTCAAATATCTTTTTAGGTGTTAACAGATGCCCCCCTTGCGCTTTCAGTCGATGAAACTGAGACTAAAATTGCGCATATATTTTGTTAATGCTGCCGTCGGCATCTGAAATTAAGAAACTGTGCATATCACTCTTAATTTATTTATTTATTTTTTTTAATTAATGGCGGCAGCCTTTTTTTTTTTATAAATTGGCCGCCAACTCCATACGGGCTGCCAGTCTTGATCACCTGTCTCTCGGCCGCAAACCATCTTGCTCCGGCTGCCAACTCACAAGGCCGCCACTGGAGTCCTTAGAGCGCCGCCAGGGTCTCAGCCGCCAGCTCCGCAGACACCACCATCGTGAGCGTGCTCCGCCAGTCTCGGGTGTCGCACGACCTCGGTCTTGAGAGCCGACACAACCTGCCTCAAGCGCCGCCAGCCCCGAGTCGTCGCCACCTTGAGCGTCGCCAACGCTATCCGGGCCGCCAGCTCCCCGTTCGCTGCCAACTTGGACGCCGCCACCCGGAATGCGAGCGCCGCCAGCCGCCAGCTCTCTATGGGTCGCCAGCCGCCAACTCACTCCAGGCCGCCAATACGCTGCCAAGAGCCGCCAGCCTCTCCGGGGAATCCGCCAACTTCGTCGAGCCGCTAGAGTCTTCAAACGCCCGCTGCCGTATCAATTGTCGAGCGTCGCCAGCTCCCTTCCTTGGGCCGCCATCGTTGCCGCAAGCCGCCAGGACCCTTTCGGCCGCCAACACTTCATGAGCCGCCAGCCTTGAACATCACCGCCAGCATCTCAGACGCCACCGTCGCGAGGAGCGCCGCAAGCCTTCAACCGGGCCCCCATCGTCTTCGTCCGCCGCCAGTCAGCTCGCCGCCAGCTCTCCACGGGCCGCCAACCTTGCCAGCCGCCAGCCCATCCCGAGCGCCGCCAGCCATCACCTGATGAGCGCCGCCATCTGACTTGTTCCGGGCCGCTATCCGCGTCGCTCCGAGCCTTCGTTCACCCTCAGTCGTCCGTGCCCTGCCTCGGCCGCCATCGTCATGACGCCGCTATTCAGCCACCAACTACTCAGCCTCCAAGGCCGCTGTTGATGGCGTGTTAGGGCAACTATCCAGGTTTGTTTTCCACACAGGGTTACTGCGTTGGCCATCACCCATGGTTCGTCTTCCTTTATATTGGGTTTCAATTCATTGAAAGTAGACCCGTATGTAGGTCGACGCTTCTCATCTTGTTCCTCAAGGAACTTTTCCAAGCGGGCCGCTATCTCGGCCAACCGGGCAAGATCAGTGCAATCCTGCACAATTAAATGCTCTTTCAATTTTGGCAACATATTCGCTACTGCAATATTGCCGATCTCCCTATCAGGGACCGCAATTGCGCATTGGCCCTTAAGCCGCTGTAATCTATTGATAAATGTGCTCGCCGCTTCATCGGCAAATTGTTTAGCATCATTAGTTAACTCTGCTAAACTGACACGTGACAGTGGCGTATAGAACCTGTCATGGAATGCCCGTTCAAGATCGGCCCAGTTTTGAATTGAGTAAGGCCGCAAGGATGCAAACCATGCAAAGGCAGGTCCAGTGAGGGATGAACTGAACAGCCTCAACTTCAGCCAGTCGTTGGCCGCCGCTTCACCACACTGAGCTGTGAATCTACCCACATGTTCTACAGTGGACTTGCCATCATCCCCTGAGAAGGTGGTGAACTCGGGCATCTTGAAGCCCCTGGGGTACGACAACATGGTGTCTACCCAATCAGGGTATGGCTTCCTGTATGTAGGCCGCTCCATCGGCCTTAGTTGAATCCCAAAATGTTGCTCCATTACGCCTGCCAGCAACTCGGGCAAAACCGCCGGTGCCTGAGGCATGGCGGCTGGAAGTGTGGCAGGTGTCGCGGCCACTCCACATAGTTGTGGCGCCTGCCCCCCTAGCGTTGGTGGCATCGGAATAGGGTTCGGTGGGGGAGCCACTACTGGCATGGCGGCTGTGGGAGGCGTAGGAGGTGTCAAAACCACTCCATGTGGTTGTAATGCCTGTCTCCCTTGCGCCGGCGACATCCAACTAGAGTTCGGTGCGGGCGCCGGTACAGGCATAGCAGATGTGGGAGGCAAGGAAGGTGTCAAAGCCACTTCATATGGCTGTGGTGCCTGCCCCCTTTCCGTCGGCGGCATCCAGCTAGGGTTTAGGGGCACCGCCGTCGCTTGGCGTGGTGCCATGCCGGATGCATCTGGGGTTGCCGTACAACCTGGTATGGCGCTGGCCGCCATCAAGCAGCTTGATGAAGCATACATCGGCACGGGAGGTGCCGCATAACCGATGTTCGGCATGCTAGGTGCCGCAGGAGTGAAAGCATAGGTGGCCTGATATGGGAATGGGGGCAAATTGGCCAGGCCTCCGGACTCCGGGAATGGCGGCTGGCCAAGTGTGGTTCCCCAACTCCGCTGTGGGCCGCCAGACGGCCCTGGACATGGCGGCACAATAGTGCCATTTGCTGGAGCAGATCCATCTTGTTGAGTACACAAGGATCCACATATTTTGTCAATTTGGTCGGCCATGGCAGGCCGCAACACATCCATTAGGTGTCTTGTGAGTAAAGGCATGAATTCGGCCATCGATTCAGTCATCGATAGCCGCATTTGCTCAGATAGGGTAGGGATTTGCATTGTTCCCTGTTGTGGTTGAGAAGTGCTCGCCGTATTATCTGCGTTCTCAGATGATGTTCTAACCCATGTGTTTTCTGGTAGCGACACGTCTTCGAATTTTTGAGTCAAGTCCCTTACTACTCGTCCAGATCTAAGTAGCATACACTCCTAAGCGGATATGGTCTCAATCTCGAGTCCCACTGGGCGTGCCAATTTGTTAACCGAGGATTTTGGAGAATAAACCTCTAGTTTTGATTGATGAATATTGAGAGGATTACAAAGTTTATGAAATGAATTACAGGAATCTAAATAAAGCTGTAAAGAAAATAAAGATTGCAGAATTGAAGAACACGAAAGAAACTTGCAGAAAGAAAAGATTACAGAAAGTAAAATAATAAAAATGCAGATTCTGTTGAAGTGTTGAAGGTGTCTCTATTGGAGACCATCCCCAATATTTATAAGCCAGTCTCTCATACCATACTGCGTAACCTCCCCAATGTCATAACTTCTTATTCCTCAAAAACCGCCGTTTACTACTTTAGGTAACCTCCCACAATGTCATAACTCCCCATGCCTCAATAACCGCCGTTTACTACTCCAGGGAACCGCCACTCATGATTTGCTTTCTTCTTTCGCTTGATAACTTCTAGGCACCAATGTGGATTGAGCTGGTACTTAGGTAGCATGTTGGGTCGATACACACTGGGCCAAATGTATGGGCTTCAAATATCTTTTTAGGTGTTAACAGTCTCATTAATGGTATTTTTAGAGCCCATCACACCTTAACACCGAACGCCTTGGTCCTCGGCACATTCAGCAGAGGCTGGACCTAAGACTACCATTATCAATAATCATCTCAACCACTCAACCATCCAACCATCTCATTATTTAATTAATTTATCTCTCCCCCAACTCATCAATATTCATCCCAACTCAACCACTCATATTTTACACACTTTATCAATAATCACCCAACTATCCAACTATTTCATCAATTCTTATTATTTATCATAATAAATATTTTTATTTCTAAGACAATAAATTATTAAAATAATCATAAAATTATACAGTAATATTTTTTTTGGAAACTTAAATTTGAGTAATAAATTGACAAAATATAAATATTAAATATATAATGGGTTAAAATATCTCAAGATCGGTGTCTATTTATAGAGAATTAAAAAATATAATTTTGGTATATTTTATATTTCATACAATTATATTAAATAAAAGATATATTAATTTAAAATAAATAAAACCAATCGAATTTATCAACCAATTAAATTAAGTGCCAAAACTTTGATTGGGGTGAATAGGGGACCATGAGGTTGGAATTTATTGTTGGTTGACCACCAATCTCATTTTGAATTTTTTTTCTTTTTTTTTTCTAATTATATAATGACAGGGAGGTTGATCTTTATGGGATAGTCTAAGAGATTAAGCCCCTCCCTTATCATTGATAGTGGTAGTAATTATTATAATTATATTTCATTTTTATTTATGCTTTAATTGTTAACATCCTTATATAAAACCAATAATTCTTTTCTTTTTTTTTTGGTAAACCAATCATTCTTTGAAACATATTTATAACTTAATAATTTTTTTAGCTTGACAGCCTATACAAACTAGATAGAGGGATTTTAAGGGTGCAATACGAGAACTTCCCGTACAATAATAATTTGATTAAATGGTTGAAATGAATCAAAATTAATTGTACATTGATTGCATAATAATACACATAATTATATCATATATTATACTCCCTCCGTCCCACTTGAGACGTCTGGTTTGACTTTTTGACACTGTTCATTGTTCAACTTTGACTTAATATTATTGTAAGTATATATTTGGAAAAAATATTCGAGTTCGGTCTTGTTAGATTCGTCTAATTGTGTAGTTTAAGAATATATCTTTTACATAATTTTCACTTGTATATATTTTGAGATATTAACGATTAAAAAGGTGCATTGGATTGTGTGCAGAAGTCAAACAAGACATCTTAGTTGGGACGGAGGGAGTAATATTTATCTTTTATTTTATAAGTATTCTTAAATTCACCATCCCATTGAAATTTGAATATTGAATTTTCTCTATTAAGTATATTCTATTTTTCGTATATATTCCATCCGTTCCCAAAAAGTTTTAACATTTGTTAGTAGTATGGATTTTAAGAAATAGAAAAATGTGGTGGAAATTTAAAGAGATGAGATAAAAGAAAGAGAAAAAATAGTATGGATTAAAAAAAAAGTTAACCAAAAATGAAATGCTCATAATTGAGGTGACAATGAATAAAATCATGCAGATGCTCATGAGTAATGACTCATATGCATAACCCTTAAGACTTTTTTTTTTTAAAAAAAATAAACATTAACATTCAAGTGTCGATAAATGTGTGTAGGAACCCAAGACGGTTAGCCCTTATTTCAGCAACTGCTACCTGTGATAGTAATATACTAGTATACTGTATTAGCCGTGTTGGATTTTTCGAAGTAGAATTATCATTTATGTGACTCTAATCTATATAATAAATCCTGAATACTTTTTGGCTTGTGCAGACTATATTGTCCTTATTCAATATAACTAAATCTTTTTAATCTTTAGGGTTTTATCAGTAATTATACCACTATTTTTTAATCAATGGCTACAATTAATGCACGTCAGCGCTGATTAATCATGCATGATACACGTCAGCGCTGATTAATTATACTTGCCATATCATCAACTTTTAATATTATATTTAGATCATAAATCTATAATATATTATAAACAAATCTTTAAAAAATCTTTCTATATATTTTCAAAAGATATAAATTTTAAAAAAATTACAATATATTTGATGGTTTATAAATATTTAATTAAACACGCATATTATAAACTTTTAATAATATATTATATTTAAATACTTTTTTTTTCGAAAAAAGGGGGGCCGAAGCCGATTTCATTCAACAACTTGAAACGAGTAGTACATGCCTACGGAATCATTAAGTAGCGCAGCCCTCAAAGATTCGGGAGGGCGAACAAGGTGTTCAATACCAAAAGAAACAGAACTATCCCGAAGTAAAAGATCACAAACTTTATTAACTTCCCTACGAATAAGGGTAAACTTAAGTTGCCAAGGCCAAGAACTCATGTGATGGATCCGGAAGAGTGTATCAGAGCAGCTTCCCGTTGTAGTAGAATTGGAAGTAATGAGCTCGATCAATTGACTGTTATCACTCTCAACTTCTAACTGAGTGATGCCCAGGGACCATGCTTCTTGAAGACCAAGCATCAAACCCCACGCTTCTGCATGGAGAACGTCCATGCGATTCGTCTTGGTACGAACACCACTAACCCAAAGTCCATCTGAATTACGAATAACCCCACCAGCCGAAATGTAGGATAAAGAAGTGCTACCATCACAATTGAGTTTAAACCAACCCGCCGAGGGTTTGTGCCAAGTATCTTTCTTCGTCGTCCAGGTTCCCCTACCAAGAAGCTTGGATTCTGCAATCTTACTGATATAGGAACTGCTGCTGCTTTTGTTGATGTGGAAAAGGGAATCCCAGTTAAAAGTAGTAGAACTATACAACTCCTTGCATCTAGCTTTCCAAATATACCAGGCGCCAATGGCACAGGTAGCCGCCTTCAAATCGCCAATTCTAGTACAGAGGTTGGAATTAATCCAATCATGAATGGAAGAAGTCCAAAAGGACTGTTGAAAGAAACCCAGCTGCTGCTAGACTCGAGCCGAGGAGGGACAATCCCTCAGGGCATGAATGGGACTTTCGACCTCTCCGCATCTCCAGCAAGTATCATCAGGTGAAATCCTTCTCTTGTATCTCTCTGTGGCAGTGAGAATCTTGTTGTGAAAGCATAACCAAAGGAAATTTCTGGACCGTTGTGGACACAGCCATCTCCAAAGATGCTTCCAAATGGGAGGTTGAATCAAAGTAGTGGAAGATGGTGAAACCATAGCATACCGAGCGCTTTTGACTGTGAACTTGCCATCGGGGCATGGCTTCCAAATAGGGATGTCATCCGGATCGGAGGATGAAGATGGAATGGTATGAATAATGGTATGAATGGTATTGATGGGCAGAGTTTCGATCAAGTCACCAATGCTCCATGCAACATCTTTAACGTAGAAGTCGATGGTGCGATCCAATTCCAATTCATTGAGAGGCCGCAAAGCAAGGTCATACAAGATAGTATGATCATCAATCCAAATGTCACTCCAAAAAAGGATAGACTTACCATCGCCTCTTTTCCATCTTATTAAGGGATAAAATTTGGGCCAAAGGGTCATAAGAGCTTTATCAAAGGGAGACAAAGTTTGAGGAGTCTGCTTACGTCGTTGTCTTCTCCAACCATATCTGGATTTGAGAAGACTTGTCCATGTAGTGTTGCGGGAAAGAAGGCCCCAACAACCTTTCATAAGTAAGGCATCATTAATGGATGTGAGACAATGGAAACCCAAACCACCATCTGTGATGTCTTTAGTAATGTGATCCCATGCCACCAAATGAACTTTCCTTTGATTGATAGTCGAACCCCAAAGGAAATTACGACAAATTTGTTCCAGAACCTCAATAATTCTCTTAGGAAACTTGATCACCTGCATAGGATAGATAACTAGAGAAAGGAGGACAGATTTAATCAAAGTAATCCTTCCAGCAAAGCTTAAAAATTTACATGACCAACTACAAAGTTTAGAAGACATTTTATCAATGACAAAATTGTAGAAGGATGAAGAGTTACTCCCTGAATAAGTTGGAATACCTAGATAGGTTCCAATACTAGGAGAACTTTGAATGCCCAAAACTTGCTCGATACTAATCCTAGTAGTTGTAGGGACAATATTTCCAAAGATAATACCCCCTCCGTTTTTTATTGTTAGCTACATAGGAAGTTTTGTCACTATTCATTGAACTACTTTGATTTCAATTTTTCTCATAGCTATACAAGTTAAAATATAGTCAAGTGTGATCTTGTTATATTCGTCTCATCATGTAGTTTTTAAATATGAAACTTATAGAATTTTTACTTTTACCAAACTTGAGTTATTAACGATTTAAAATGTGCATTGGATTGCGTGCGATGTGGGTCTGTAGCAAACAAATAAAAACGGAGGAAGTATTAGATTTTTGAAAGTTGATAGAGAGGCCTGAATTAGAACAGAAGCTGGTGAGAATTGACTTGATGATATGTGCTTGTACAACACTAGCTTTGGAGAACATAAGGATGTCATCAGCAAAAAAGATATAAGGGATTTTAAGAGAACCCCTATTCCAATCAGGAGGAGACCATTGTCCCTGCTCAACCGAAGAGTGAATCATCGCTCCCAACCGATCCATGCACAGAATGAAAATGTAAAGGGATATGGGATCACCCTGTCGGATACCCCGTGTAGGCTTGAAAGGCTGAGATATGTTCCCATTCCACTGGATCTACATCGAAGGAGATTCAATACAAGACATAATCAAATTAATAAAAGGTAGAGGAAAACCATAAACATGGAGAGTATCACGAATAAAGGACCAATCAAGCTTATCATAAGCTTTCTCAAGATCGATTTTGATAGTCATTAATCCTGGTTTAGCCGTGGATTTCTCTATGAAATGAGAGATCTCATTACAAATGATGACATTGTCCTGAATGGATCGACCAGGAATGAAGCTATTCTGACCAGAAGAGATAAGATGAGAAAGAAAAGGAGCCATCTTATTGGCTAGAGATTTAGTAAAGATTTTATAGATCACATTGCATAGGCTAATAGGACGAAATTGAGTAACAGATCTAGGGTTCATGGTTTTAGGAATGAGGACAAGGAAAGTCTGGTTAATCTCTTGAATAAGCCTGGGATTGGAAAAACAAGACTTAAGGAAATGGCAAACGGCTGGACCAACATCCTTCCAATTATAATGGTAAAAAGCTGCATGGAGACCATCCGGACCCGGTGCTTTGAGATGAGCCATGCCCTTAATGGCAATCCAGATTTCATCATAAAAAAGATCCCTGACCAAAAGCTCAGATTCATCAGGGGAAAGGGTGGAAGTAGGATGACTATTGGATGCCGAAGTGGAATTGTTGGTGAGATTGCATCTATAAAGGGACTCAAAAAAAATTGACAACCATGTTATGAATAAGGATGGGATCAGTATAAATGGAACCATTGGAATCCTCCAAAATTGAAAATTTTTTCTTAGTGTTACGATGTTTAACAAAACGGTGGTAGAACTTGGAATTTCGGTCACCGGCCAAGTTCCATGATCGAACACTTCTTTGGATCCAAGTGAGTTCCTCCTTCTCCAAGATCTTATCAAGCTCAGAATGAAGTTGGGCATGAAGACGTGTAAGAAAAGTGTTGTCCATCAAGTTCGAGATTCTTTTAATGCCTGCCAACCTCGCCCTAAGTCGCCCTTTGCGTTTGAGATCCGCCTTAAAGGTAATACTATTCCATTGCTTGATTCTGTCCTGAAAAAGAGAAAGTTTGCTACAGAAAGGAAGAACATTACGCCAAACATCAGAAACAATTTTAACAAAATTGGGGTTAGGCTGCCAGGCAACATTAAAACGGAAAGGAGTATGTCTAGGAGTATTATAACAAGGATATGAATCCGTAAACGAACGAGGAGGGGAGCATGATCAGACTGGAGACGAGGAAGGAACTCAACCGTGCATGCTGGAAAAGAGTCAAGCCATTCAGAGTTGGCAAGCATTCTATCAAGGCGACGAAAAAGGGATCCACGACCCCAAGTAAAGATATTCCCATGCGTTTTCAATTCAGACAGGTTATTGGAGGAAATCCAATGTTGAAGCTCAGTGCAAGAGTTGAGGGAACTAGTGCCACCGCGAGATTCGGAAAGACGGGCAATGCAATTAAGATCACCACCAAGCATCCAAGGGCCTGTGCAAGAGTTACAAATCCGGAAAAGTTCCGGCCACAAGCAAGCACGGCGAACCTTATAAGGGGCCGCATAAACAAACGTAATATGAAGAAAAAAATTATGGAAAAGGATATTGGTGTCGATGAATTGGGGGTGACATTCGTTGATCACCACATTAACCGAATCCTTCCAAAGCAACCAAAGACCCCCTGAAAAACCAGTGGCTTCCACCCTAAAAGAATAGGCAAAACCACTCCTTTTGATAAAGAGATCGGCATTGGGACCGCTGATCCTATGCTCAAAGACTGCCATGATATCCACCTTGTTACAAAGGGTCATATCCTTGAATTCTCGGCGAAACGCACGAGAACTTGCACCTTGAACATTCCAACAAACAATTGTAAGGGTCATAATGGAAAAACAATTAAAAGAAATACCCGGAGCAAATTAGAAACGGAGATGTATCGGCACATTGGATGCCCTGTGAGCTGACAATCTAGGAGATGGATCTTCAGTGTCCATGTGATCAATACTTGGATCTGCAATGTTAGAAGAAGAGATGGAGGAGTCTGGTGGGCGACCACTCTGAAACAACGAGGAGGATGAGAAATCTTTATGGTGAGTTGCCGATGGAATTTCAAAAGAAACTGTTGTGTGGTGATCAGCTGGCAGTGTCGAATTGAGCTGGAAAAGCTCTTGCTCCCGACGGTTGAGACCAGCCCTTGGAATAAATGAGAGGATGAGAAGTGGTGGCCGAAGGGTGGGACGGTCTGGGAGAACTTCCAGGAGACCTTGGTACGACGCCGGAGGGTGCGGAGGAGTGTACTTTCTTCTGAATGGAGTGTACTTCCAGGAAACTTGCTGCTGTTGGAGAATTGATTGGTGATCGGATTCCATATGATCAACAGGCTCATCCAGGGGGGCAAATCGGTTATTGTTGGAAGGGAAGACAGGTGGATTGGGTTTCGGTTTTCGATTATGTTGGCGTCGACGAGATTGGACCATCATCCAAGGTCCAAAGTTGGCCTCAGGTTGAGGATCATCAACACTAGGGTTTGGACGTTCTTGAGGAGCTTCTTGGGAATCGGCCAAAGATGGGCAGTCAGCCTGCATGTGGCCATATTTGCCACAAGAAAAGCATATCAACCTAAGATTTTCATATTCAACATTGAAGTCGGAGCCATCGATGGTGATGCATGGAGTTAAGGGTTTATCATGATCGATGTGGACTGCCAGACGAGCGAACCGAGCTCTTTTTGTGTCTCCGGTATTAAAATCAACACTAATAACACGTCCAATGGCTGAACCTGCCAGAGCAATCACACGCCAATCGTACATGTGCATAGCGAGACTAGGGACCCGAGCCCACGCAACCATGGTCTTGATGACATTTGTTTTAGGGTTGAAAGAAGCCTCATACTATTGGACATGTAAGTAATGGCCGAGAATCATCCACGGGCCGCCGGTGATAGCATGAGAAGCCTCATCCTCCGTATTGAATTTAATGATGTAATAGTCATGTTCAAGATCAATCAAATCGTAATGCTTCGCGGTTGGCCAAATCTGCTCCAATCTGGATTGAAGAATCTTGAAGGACACCCGCCTTCCGATCACCTTGAACACGACAGCATGCATCCATGGTTTCAAGAGATGTGCCCGGAAGGCATCAGAAAAGGATATACAAGGTTTACCATTAATATAGGAAAGGGTGAGATCGGACGGAGCACTGAACTCGTCGGCGGGATCCTCATCTAATGTGATATGCACAAATCCAGCTTTCCGGCGGGTTACATCGCTATATGAGGGACGAAGGCGCTTGTTCGCTCGGTTTTCAAGGGGATCGGGTGGAACGCCACCATGATCAGGGACACCATCCTCCGCCATAAGGGAGGAGATCGGAGATCAGATCTTGAGAGGAGTCTTGAGGGGTTCTTGGAGAAAAGAGAGAAATCAGTTAGTAATATATAGGACAATAGCTTTTATATGATAATAGATTTTTACAATATATATATATATATATATATTCAATATTATATTAAGGGTATTAAAATTTGAGCTTAAAGCATTTTTTTGCTATTCACAACTTATGCAGGCTAGAGAGACTAAAGTATTAATAAGTATTCATCTAAATCAATATAATAAATTTAAAATTTAATTAATTCTACCATACTTTTGTTAATTTATCGAAATATATATTTAAAAGAATTTATTCTGCTATAGAAAATTTTAATCAAATTTTAATCCTCATTTTTGGTATTATGTTTAATTTTAAATTTAATTCTTATCATAATAAAACAATTCTTGGAGAAACTGGGTATCCCCAAGCTAGACGGGCAATTAAGGGCGTCTCTCCTAAAACAGTTTTTTGTATACATAAAGTTCAAATCCGAGATCTTGCTTAAAGAACTAGAACTCCAATCCACTCAAGCGAACTACTATTGATCATAAGAAAATAATTTTAATAAACCACATAATATAAAGAAAAAATAATTATTCAAAAGTATTTTGAACATATATATTTAATATTAAATCAAAAATTTTAATCAATTATAGTAAAATTTAACCATAAAATTATTTAAAGTTTTCATTTCGCTTATTTCAATATAGATCGATATTATTATAAAAAAGTAGCATAATGTAAATAAAAAATATAGCGTTATATTATATTCAAATAAAAAATATATAATAATATAATTTTATTAATCTTTAAGTATTAACCAATTCATATCCATTACATAGCATAATAAAAAAAAGCATAATATTATATATTCAAACCCAAAAAAAATAATTTAGTTTTTTTTTCTTTTGCTAAACAGCCTATACAGGCTTGGAAAGGGTAATGGGAGCTCATACGACACAAATTACAAAAGGATAAAAGAAAGGAATAAGGGTCGGGTGGGGAATCGAATCCCCAACATATTGGTTGGAGTCGGGAACTTGACCACTAGGGTAAATCCCCATCCAAAAAAAAAAGTTAATCTATCAAAATGTATATTAAAAAAAGTATTCTACTATAGAAAATTTTATTCTAATTTTAATCGTAATTTCTGGTAAATAATAGTAATAAACAACATAATATACAGAAAAAATAATTATTCAAATAATTATTTTAGAGAATAGATATATTTAGTAATTAAATCTAAAAAATTTAAACAATCTATGTAATAATCCTGAATAATTTTTTGTTTGTACAGACCCTATTGTCCTTATTAATTTTAATTCATCTTTCTTAATTTTAAAGGGTTAATCAGTCATTATATGTTCATTTTTAGATCAACGACTCTTAAAAAAAAGTAGGCGCTGAGTAATCATCAGATACACCTCAACGCTGATTATTGCTATACACCTCAACTCTAATTAATTATACTTACTGTATTATTTTCAATTGCTTTTTCGTGATGTATATATTTCTAACTTTTTGTTGTTCATCTAAACTCAGCTCCATAGTAGCTTCATTCGAAATAAAAATCAAATTCCTTCGATGTCGTCTGTTCTTCCATAGCATCTAAGCTCCATAGCAGCTTATATTTTTTGTTGGGAACATTAAAGATGGGCAACTCATATTTGTTTAAAGTTGCCAATCTTGAAATACCTTAACTGATTATTACTTTGTTCGTTGAGGATATTCAATATCGTGAACTATAAGGTAGCATGAAGATTCTTAAATTGATCAAAAGTGTTGATACTATTAAAGAAAATGGAAGGAGTTCAATAGTTGTTACAGATAAATAGAAATAGCATTGAAAATTAAAGAGAGAAGTAAAATGTAAAAATGAAGATATATGATATGTGATCAACGAATCAAGTTGTATTGGAATCCAATGTCATGATGGTACTGAGGTTCATTGGATAAATATGATTCTCAGAGGCTGTAAATGTTGATTGAACTATAATTTTGGTAGCCCTTTCTATAGGATGGTAATTATTCCAGAATTCATAGGCATCTTTGTTTTCACACAAATTTGATGTACAATGCAAAGCCCAGCTTCATTATATAGATTTATTGGCTGCAAATTAGAAATCAAATATGCATTGCAGTATTGGAATAATTTTATTCAATTTAAATTTATAAAGAAGTAAGATAACGGAAAATTCAATTTTTAATGTTGGATATAAAATATACTTAAAAAACGACCCACTTACTGAATCTTTTACTATTTCTTAAACTCTACCAATTAACTGATGCTTTATTAGTTTTTATTATACATTAACTAATAATCACCAAAAATTATAATATCAGGCTTAAAATTTTATGGTAAGAAAAGGAATTCATGTTTTTTTTTTATCTCTTTTAGTGGCATAGAAAAAGAATAAATTTAGGGCTCCACATTGTTGATCAATCATGTTCTATCATCATTGTTCAGCTACTTTTGTGGATTTGTGTATCTCTCAAACACTAATTTTTTAGACTTCTGGTGTTTTGTCGGTGTATGAATTCTAAACTTTCAAATTCTAAACTTTAAATATTACTCAAAACTATCACAATTTTTTTTTCGGGGGAAAAGGAGGGCCGAAGCCGGTTATATAGAAAATGAACTTAAAGAAACAAGCAAACAAGCCAAAACAGGAAACAAACAAAAAAGGAGAAGACTCCTACTAGTGGGCCCAGACAAGCCCACTTACACTAAAACCCCAAGGCCAACAATGGGCCCAAAACCATAGCAAAACCCTACCAAGGCCAACAAAGGCCCAAAAACCAACTACACCTGCTACAAACACCAAAAAGGAGAGCCACTAACACCCTGCTGCAGAGCAACGCTACTGAAGACTCTAGAATCGAAGGCAGAATTCGCCATAGACAAAGTGACGAAATCACCCGGCCACGCACATGCCGCGAACAGCGTGCCATCGCGAGAGGTTTTCACCTATCCCCCGGAGTCCTCTTCCAACGTGCTATGACTCAGGGCGGCTTGCTGGACGCTCGGGACTCCTCTACCGAACGGTCAATCGGGCAAGGGTTGTGATCCAGTGGCCTACCCCGAGCGCCGCCTATCCCCTTCACCCGTTTGCAAACGGGAGTGGACGGATCTATCACTCTTACTACTGTATGATGCCCGTGGGGGAGTGAAGATGGAAGCTTCTGTGCCCAAGCACCAGATGGTTGACGGACCCAGGAGGGAGAGTGCTCGGATGCATCAGGGCTATCTGGTGAGAGGCTGCGTGAAGATCGTGATCGGGGGCTGCGGCTGCGATGAGGACAGGGTTGGTTAGGAGAGGGAAGGTGGGGCGGAAGGGTTGTTCCATTGGAGGTGCAGTGGATATCCTCCGGCAGGGGTGAAGTCTTGTATTGTGAGAGCCGAGGGCGATTGGCTAGGAGGGATGGCCCAATTGGGGCTGCAGTCCCTGTAGTAGAGGCTCCGTTCATCACTTGGTCTTCCATTAAGATGTCAAAGCGATTGTGATTCTGATTGACGGGAAGCGTAGACGTGCCGGCTGTCGGACGTGGTTTGCGTCGTGATTGAACAAGCATCCACGGGCCAAAACCGCTCTTGTCTTCTTGGCCGGAATCACTGCATTGCGTGGCTTTCTCAGGCTCTTGTGCTAGAGGCGTGGTTTTCGGGATGGGGCAGGAATTAGTGTCGTGGCCGTATTTCCCGCAATTGAAGCAGATTAATTTGATGTTCTCGTACTCAACATTAAGGATATCGTCTTCAAGCATTACTTTGGGAGTGAGCGGCTTGTCCAAGTCGATCTTGACCGCAATCCGGGCATATCGACCTCTTTCATTTCTATCCGTATTGAAGTCTATGCTTAGCACCTGTCCTACCGAAGTGGCCGCTCGGAGAAGGTATTGTCGATTGTAAAGGTGCATAGGGATTCTTGGAATGCGGATCCACGCCACCATGGTTCTGATTTCGTTTGTCTCCGGATTAAATTTCTCATGCCATGGTTGAACATGGAGGTATTGTCCGGCCACCATCCACGGCCCCCCTGTTAATGCGTGTAAGGCGTCGTCTTTAGTCTTGAATTGAATGATGAAATAGCCGTTGTCCACGTCGATCAAAGCTAAAGATGTCGAGGCTGGCCAAATTCGATCAAGACGATTCTTGAGCACTCGATAAGAAACACCGCGACCTACCACCTTAAGAATCACCGCATAACGCCACTGACGGAGAAGGGATTCCTTAAATGCTGCAGAGCACTGGAAACGCGGAATCCCGTTGAACACAGACTGGATAATATCATCTTCGTTGAAATCAAGATCGCTGGTAAGGTCCTCGGTGGGGACGTGGATGAAACCGGCGCCTCGTCTAGCAGCCTCACTGTAAAGAGGTCTCGGTCTCTTACTCACCCTGTCGATTGCAGGGTCCGGAGGAATGCCTCCATGATCCTCCATTTCAGTGTCCCCCATAGGAGGAGCTCGTGGTCAGGTTCTTGATCGTGAAGGGGAAATCTTGGAGGAGAAAGTTTTTTCAAAGTATGTTTGGTGAACCTGCTGACCAACCTTTCTTATAAAACTATCACAATTTTAAAACTATCATTTATTATGAATTCTAAATTTTAAACTCTAAACTTTTTACATATTTATTTTGTCCATCCAATTAAAAAATAATTAGTTCTATTAATTTCATAATAAGAAAAAAAACAACACGCCCGTGCGCAACGCGCAGGTCAAAAAGCTAGTATTAATAACATTGAAATTAATTCCTACAATAATTTTTACATACAAAATTTTCAATTCATCAATAATGCTCAACATAAGCTATTAACCAATTACAAAAAAATTCTAGTTCATACAAAAAAGATCTTTGAGAAATTTTACTATTTTTTATTTTTTAACTCCACCAATATTTTGAAAATTACCTTTCGAGTTTCAAGTTCAAGTCTAGAGCTGTAAACGAGCCAAACCGAACCGAGCTTCAAGTGTTTGAGCTCTGTTCGTTAAGCTTAACGAACGAACACGAACCGAGCCAAAAATCTTAACGAGCCAATTTTCATGTTTGAGCTCTGTTCGTTTAACCTTACGAACGAGCTAATAACGAACGAACACGAGCCTAGTCGAGCTCACTTAACGAACCATTTATTTTATTAATAAATTTATTTGTTTTAGAATTAAATTAGGTGTGAAAATGTAATGTATATTGTAATATAATTTATGAGAGAAATGTGAAATTAATAAAAATAAAAATGAAAAGAACAACTAGCTAAAATATTTATTTTTTATAATATATATTTCATAAAAAAGAATTCCGAACTGTTCGCGAACTTAACGAACGAACACACAAACCAAATTATGTGTTTGAGCTCGGTTCGTTTAACTTACCGAACGAGCTGTTAACGAACGAACACGTGTCGAATCGAGCTCAGCTCACGAACTGTTTGTTCTATTTACAGCTCTAAGTTCAACCTTAAAAAATTTAAAGAATTCCTTTAATTAAAAAAAAATAGAAAAAGAAGACAACACGTTGAATTATGGTTTGTGTTGTGGGTTTCATTTTCCGATATGAGGAATATTAGTAATATTTTATTACGACAACAGTTTAGACTTTAGATGTAAATAAAATCATAAAGAGAATTGTACAGAAAAAAAATATTAAAAAAATGAGTGGATCCCCAAAACTGGAAATATCAGTATTCAGTCTCCCTCCAAAACATAGTAGTTTTTGAAAAGTTTGGTTGCCGCGGCGCCAATTATGCTTCCTATTTGAAACCAACTTAAATTCAAATTCTGTCCCGTCATGTGCAATTAACTAATAGAAGTACTTGGGATGAGGACTTAGCCCAAGTGGTTAAATCTCACGACTTCCAACGGAAGTTTGGAGGTTCGATTCCCCACCGGCCCCCTATCACTCCCTTTTATTTCCCTTTGTAATTTGTGTGGCATGGGCTCCCACCACCCCTTTCATAGCCTGTATAGGCTGTTCAGCAAAAAAAAACTAATAGAAGTACTTCTCTCCCTTTTTTTTGAAAAAAAATTGCTACGGACCCATCCAACATACAGTCCGATGTATATTTTAAATCATTAATAAATTAAGTTCGGTATAATTAAAAATTCTAAAAGTTCGATGTTTAAAAACTACAATACAAGACCAATTTAATAAAATCTCACATGACTATATTTTAACTTGTATAACTATAATAAAATTTAAGTTAAAGTATTTGTGTGAACAGTGCCACATTCACAAATGTAGCAATAGAAAAATGGAGGAAGTTATTAAGTGGATTTAATGTTATAATATATTCTTATTATAATTAGGATGAATAACCAATGCAATTGGGGATGAGGACTTGATTTAGTGATCAAGTCCCTGACTCCCAACCTTTAAGTTGAAGGTTCGATTCCCTACCCAACCTCCTATCCCTTTCATTTGTTCATTTGTAATTTGTGTGATATGGACTCTCACCACCCAATTTCTAACATGTATAGATTGTTCAACAACAACAACAACAACAACAATAATAATAATAAGAATAATAATAACAACAACAACAACTGATGCAATTATCTAATTTAGTGAGGAATGTGACTTGACCAAAATGGTCATGTTCCATGCCTACCAATCATAGGTTAACTTATGCAATTATCTAATTTAGTGAGGAATGTGACTTGATCCAAATGGTCATGCTCCATGCCTACCAATCATAGGTTAGAGGTTCGATTCCCATCGGCTCCTATCCCTCCCCTTTATCCCCTTTGTAATTTGTTTTGTTTGGGCTCACACATACATTTGCCGACACATATGCGTCAATGTTTACCCAAAAAATTAACTAATTTAGTATAATTAGAGGATGTTTGGATGCGCATTTTGAAAAAATGCTGCAACATTTAGTAACCAGATGTGCAATTTTTAACTTATATAGTACTCATCCGTTATTTTAAGTGTTCCATATATATATATACTAGAACTCTGCTATCGCGCGCTACGCCGCGCGAATCTGAGCCTGAAGCAATTGTTCAAATAAATTGTTACCGACAAACAATAATTTCCTTATGCGTATCCCTAAAACCTATCAATGTCAAAGAGATGGGAATCCAAATCCAAATAACGGATAACAAGGATAAAATCTACTGCCATGCAAGATGTAAGGAACCTTGAAATTCCAGGGCTCACACTGATATAAGCTCAGATATAGCACATTAAGCACCACGGCTTACTAAAATAGGAAAGTCTAACAAGCATCACAAGTAGTCACATCACTAAATCATCTTTTCTTAAATTAAATAAAAGGTGATTTCAATAAGAATGAGATTATGAAGTATCCTGAGAGTGAGCATCAGTTAAACCTCACTCACATTTTAGCAGAAGGTGTATCACCTTCTGGATTAAGACTCTGCCACTCGTATGGTTTCCGCGCAGTATCCAAAACCCAAGCATCTGATAGCACTATTTTTCCTGTAGAAAATAATAGTAAGGTATATCTGATATTTTCCATTATACACAGTAAAATGAAAACCAGAGCTCAAAATAAAATACACAGTAGCACTACACCGTTAAACATATACATAAATGGAAAGCAATTTCAACTTAGTTACTCAATTCTATCAAAATGACAGATAAGAAATTAAGAATATATGCATATATTGCAAATTTTGACCAAAAACACCAGTTTCTGTATTCTCAAAATTATTATATTAATTCATGTCAACATACAAATCTTTTCAAGGATATATTGAGAAAACATGCAAATACCAAATAAAGGGAAAGGTCAGAATCACACAAAGTAGCATGAGGAAACATGTGCCGCAGTCTCCCCCCGAATTGTCAAGTCATTGATCAGCTCGGGGCATCTGGAAAGAAACTCTTTCAGAAGTTGGGCCTCGTCTTTCTCAGCGACGTAGTGCAGTTGTGTCATCGCTCTCTCCCCGTCACTCGAATGAGTTGAGGATCCAGATTTATCAAAAGGGGAACGTCAAACTAAAGTATTGCATCAAGAGGCTCAATAGGGCAGTTAAATGAAAATGCATTTAAGCAGTAAACTGTGATTTATAATTTTATTATTTTACCTGCATATGCAACATCTATCTTTCCTATAGTCTTGCGCTTTGCTTAGTTGAATTGCATCTTTATATATACAGAAAGATTGCTGGCAAATGGGCGGGTAGGGAAGTTGTATACTGTGTAGACGACAGCGCCCTCACTTCCAGTTCTTGCCTGATTTTCTGGTAATGCCTGATTTTCTGGTAAGCTCAGTATTTTGTGGCAACAATTGGAAAGTGCAGAAAAATGAATAGAAAAAGAACAGAAAGCACAAAGGAACAACTAAAGCTAGTTGGAACAACACTACCTGCAGACCACACTGCACGGACTTTGAATGAGTTTGAATGCCTCCAATAAGTTTATTTATTTACCTATGAACGTAACAGAACAATCAAGAAGCATATTTCCTTTTTTATTTTAATCTAGTACAATGGATGGGCGTGGATTAATACTGCCAGCAGGAAACATGAGAAACCAACAAAGTGCACTGATTTTTTTCTTTTTTAATTTATTGCAGGTTACTCGCAGAAACTGAATTGCAAAATCATTTGTGAAATTTATTTCCAGAAAATTAATAGAAACTAACCAAACCTAAAATTTATTAGCAATCCACATAATATCCCGAAAATCCCGTATATCAAACCTAATCCAACATACGGCAAACAAGATGGGCGAGCACTAAATACACAGGAGATTACTTAAAGGGACTAAAAATTAAGAAGTTCAACTCAGAACCCGAACTGCAAATTCTAGGAAAATTATAGCTAACAGCTGAAAGTGTGAGAAAAGAACTATATAATTTCCACTAAATTGCTAAACAAATTTGAAATCGTTAACCCCACAAACTCGAGAACACGACAGAAAATGCTAACAAAAACCTAGAAATGGAAAAGGGGTGCGACAGGAAAAATTACTATTTTTACCATGACATGAAAGCTCAGCAGCAGGTGACGAGCCATAAAGGCGTACAAGTATAGACATCAGGCTCCATAAAAACAATCCAATTTTATTGACACCACATTCTTTAAATTTTAATATAATCTGCAGCCACCCGTTATGAAATTTTCCATCTTTTCATTAGCTTACACAACAATGCACTTTAAGGTTATAAACCAACCTAGATCCTAAAAAGCATTGGTACATGGACAAAAACATCACAGAAGAATTTCAACTAAATGTTTCTAAAAAGCACCGGTAGTTGAACAAAATAAAATGGCCCTGTCAAAGTAGGACCATCTTATCTATTTTACTCACCTTGAAGAAGGTGGAACTGAACACTGAAAGAAACTTGGCAAATTGAATGCCATAGTCGACAGTTTGATGAAATAAACCAGAACACTTGATGCCTCACTGTAAAATAGGAAAATGTCTGCTTTTAATTAGTCCAACAATATGCCAAAAATGGAAAATAGAGTTAGATGCACAAGAAGCAAAACTGGTGGGAATATTTACCAACATCTAAATTAAAGAAATTTCAATGGATTTTCAGGTGTTACATATTTTATATATATAATCTCATAACTGGATAATTTGCTATCTCACAACCTCTCCCCACACAAAGTGAAAGTCTACTGCATGCATATATGTGTGTGTAGTTAGACAAGCACCTCTGACCTCCCTATACTTCTTAATTTTTCTATTGTCCCGCAACTATTGAAAAGGATAGTAAACGAAAGAGATTTCTTGCCACAAGGCAAAGCAGATATTATTAACATGAAATTTTCAACTAAGGCATCCCCATAGCCATATCCATTAGCATTCACTCTTTTAAATCATGTCGAATACTCTTTCACTGCAGGAATGCGGGCATATAAAGGAAGAGCCAGAAAAGAAAAGAGTGGCCCAATTTTCAAGCTACACTTTGCAAGGAAAGAGATCCATGTCAGAAAGCAAACTCACAGTTTCAAAACTTATGGGATCCATCTCCTTGAGTTTTTGAACATGATTTTTACCATCAGGTTCAGGGTCAAATACACTCGCAATGGAGCTATATACTTCAGCAAAATTTCGAATACCTGAAAAGACAAACCAAACCCCTATCACCCCCTCAGACTGCATAATTAATGTAATTGAATGCAAGTTCTAACTCATTCAGCCATTTGTATTTTGCCCTTGAGATGCTAATATTCATAGTGAAATCAGAGGTAATTGCACAAAACAACATAGTGGTATCTTTTAACGTGTATTGCCAAGAAAAAGAAAATCGTCTACAGGATCAGAAACCATAGAAAGAGTTGTGATTCCAGCATAATAAAACTGTTTGAAATGATGACCAGGAAAGCCATGCTAATGTGAAGGGTAACCGGAAAAAAAAAGACAAAAAAAAGGTAAAAGAGAATAAGAGAGGAAAAAAATGCAATCACAGTGTGAACGACTTAACCAAGGTTAACAGGAGTAGAGAACAAAAGAAGAAAATGAATGAGAAGTTTACCATTAGGTGAAGAACCTTGGTTGACTTGCTTTGGTAACTTTAAACTTGGTAATACATTGGGTGAGCTTCCAAAGCCACTTACACTGCAATTAGTAATCCTTCTAGCCCCCCTGGATCCAATATCAGCTGAATCAGTAAAACTTATATGTCATAATAAGAGCAGAAAAGATCCTTTGACAAGTAAATTCTGGGGCTACTTTTGAGGTAAGTGAATAGTTAAATTTGTAGACATCTGCATTTTTTAAAGCGACTGTGCAATTAGCATTGAGAAAATTTGAAATACCTTCAACTCCAAGAAAGTTATATTCGTTTTCAGAGAGCATTGGCCCAGTATATATATTGTTTATAAGCACTGAAGCATCATCCCAACTTGGATATCCAGGTGCAAGAGAATTTATGGACGAAGGATGAGCCATTGATACTTGTAGTGGCACCATGACTGACACAAGAAGTAAGTTTGAGATGTCAGAAGATTATTGCCCAGTTTGGACCAATAATCATGTCACTGGTAGCCCTAATTCCAATTAAAGCCGAAGCAGCTAGTGGCTACGTAATGCATATAAAAAACCCCAAGAAAAGTATTAGGGTTCAAGTTATTACCGTACTCGACACCGTTCTTCAATATTTGAATCCAAGCGGATGATGGCTTGAGACAGCTGCTATGGGCGAAGAAGGGTGTGCGGTAGCGGATGGTGGCGGAGAGGCGAGAGCAGCGAGGCCGACGTAGGGCTGAAGAGAAGGCGGTGGCGGCAGAGCATAACACCTAGGTCTGGTGGGCGACGGAGTCACGCGCAGACAGTGGCGCGACGGTAAGGGTGCCGGCGGAGCTTCGCACGTTTAGGGGGAAAAATTAACGAAATTTAAAAACCCTAACAAACCGCGGTTCGACACGTCTTCGGGCAAACCGCCAAAATTTCCTTCTAAGCTGGAACCAGCACTCGTGACCAAGGCTACCAGTGGCATTCCCTACCGCCTGTTGCGAGAGCAAAAAAGAGAAGGGAGCTGGAGGGTTTGGAATTCCTCCACACTTTTGTATTGGAATTCCTAACAAATCCCAAATTGTTTAAACTGTAGCAAGAATAAAAAAGAGAAGGCAGGGGTAGAAACGCACGAGCGGCAGCTGCAGGGGGCAAATCGCCGGAACACCTCATACGACAAACACAATCAAGCGAGGTGAGGGAAAAAATCGGATGGAAGAGGCGGCTTGGAGATCGGCAAACCACGAAACCCAAAATTCGGAATAAAGCTAAAGAGGAGATCGTTAGGAGGAGCGAAGGCACTGAAACACAGAAATTGGAATTTAATTTGTTTCAAATCCAAGATTCAAAAAATAAATCAAGCACTCAGGGGAGCTCGTACCTGCTATTAGGCATTTCGCTTCCTTAGAATGCACGAAGCGCCGCCCATAACCATTTTGGGGATGCTCGGACGCAGCTGCAAGGTTTAGGATTTCGGCTATACAGGAAGAATGGTGTGCGGAGGTGGCCACAACCCTGGCGGTGGCGGTCACGGGCGGAGGCGGTAGCGGCGCTCGGCGGAGCTGAAAGGTAGTGCTTGTGCGAACGGAGGACGAGGGCGGCGTCAGGGGCCGGAGCGCAGGTAACGGAGTTTGCTGGAGCGAGTTGGGAAATTAGGGAAGTGGAGCAGAGTGGACTCGTAAACTTCGAACTACAATTATTTCCTCCCAATTCACTGTTATTACAATTATATCCTTCGTATGCACTGTTATACTGTAGATGCAATTCACTGTAGGATGAACAATACTGTAGCATTTGGCATAGCATTTATAAATATTAGATATATATATATATATATAAAATTTTCACGCAGTACAATGCACATTTTAAATCATTAATAACTCAAGTTCTGTATAAGTAAAAATTCTAAAAGTTTGGTATTTGAAAGTTACAAGACGAGATGAATCTAACAAAATCCCATTTGACTATATTTTTTTACTGTATTACTATGATAAAAATCGAAATCACAGTGCTACAGTGAACAATATTAAAACTCAAACAATAACACTTAAAAACGAAAAGAGTGTAATTTAAAAATATTATCCATCAAAACAATACATTAAGTGCGTGTCCAAAATATATTAGGAAGGAGAGTATAATTTTATCCAAAACTAGAACTGCTCGCCCGCGCAATGTGTCGGGCTCATATTATAGTGTTGTTGTGTAGGAACAATTGTGTGTGATAAATGATGATAATTGCTGATTAAAAATCACATTATTTTAATTATTAATATATGTAATAAAAAATATTGTCATTTTCATTGTTAACCCATAAAGAAAGGAACATAATAATACTAAGAAAAATAATATAACATTTTATTTGTTTATAACAAAAAAAATATTGTAAAATTTTATATATTTTGAACGAAAATAAAATTTATATATAATAAAATTTATATGTACATAATATTTAATTTATAATCTTTATTATTGGATCTGACCCTAAAATGAGTGCCCGAATTTTTAGGGTCCCATCGAATGAATATTAGTTAATATTGTTTCAAAAATGGAATATCTAGCACACAATTACTAAATATTTAAATCATTATCTTTCACATTAAATTGCAAATTGTAATATAAATAAATAGTTGGCATATTCTAGTATTTTCCTATTTATTTATCTTATAGGTATCAATTTTCTAAGTTAATTATTTTGTTTCAAATTTTTATTAAAAACTAGTAAGTAACCCGTCGAGACTCGACGGGTATAATTATATATTTTATATATAATATATATACTTATATCATATGAAACTAATAGAGAATATATGATAATTATAATTTAATTATTTTTATAACTAATAGAGAAATTATATTAAACCGTCTTCTTGTGGATTGTCCCGTACAAACCTAGCAGATCAATAAAAATAAATAATAAAATTATATTTTATTAATTTGAAATTTTATTTAAAATTAAATAAATTTAAATAAGTACTCACTCGTCCCATTTCAAATGTCTAATTTTCTATTTTGGTCCGTCCCAGCTCATTGTCACATTTCCTTATTTAGAAAATTTTTACTCCTTCAAACAAACATGACATCAACTATTTACTCAATTTTAACACAATAACTCATTCTACCTAAAATACCGTGTCCAAAAGAAATGTGACATCTCAAATGAGACGGAGGGAGTATTAAGAATGATATGAAAATTTTCCTTACAATTTGCTGAAAATTTCACTGTAAACAACGTTTCTTGTAGTATCTTGAATTAATCCATCTTAACTAAATATAAAATATTAATACTATGAGTCTCAACTTGCTAGTGACATGAGATCGCAACATATAACTGTTCATTGCTAAAAACTGGTTTTGGAAGATAGAGTTCAACATTCTTTAATAATTGGCATTGAGTTTTCTTTATATTGCATAGCAAAACAAACTGCGAATCAGAATTGTCTCATCTAAAATCGAATGGAGAATTTGGTTAAATCAGACGTGCTCATAATCATTCTACCAATCAAGAATTTTCTACGTTCATGGTTTCCCATAATTAGTTTAACATCAATTATATGGTTTCGCATATTGGTTACTATCAATCTGCTTCCATTGAATAATTTATTTGATGGATCTATATACCTAAAAAGAATGACTATACAATCCTCATACAACTTTATTTTATGATTCAATAGTCCAAAACACTTGATCGTGTTTAGATATTCTGATGAAAATATTTCATTGTCATTATCCATGTTTTTATCCTCTTGACAAATATTTTAAGAATTGAGATATAAATTTTCATTTGCAGACAGACATTACATGATATAATCATTAATTATATCAACTCGTCTCATTGGAAGGGTTAGTATAGCACATATCTTTAAAAATGTCTATATTTCAAGTGATGCAGTTTGAAGTATACACTAAAAAAATGCTTATATAGGATCACACGAAGAGTTTATAAGAATAGTATCCGGAAATGTCACATCTGACTACATCTCCAAGATCAATACCGGTTTTACCATCATCACATCAAGTATCCATATTGCAATTTTTTATATATATAAATTTCATTGTAAACAACATTTCTTATAGTATCTTGGGTTAATCCATCTTAACTAAATATTAATACTTTGATTCCTTTCTTGCCAGTGATACGAGATATCACAATATATAATTGTTCAAAGCTAAAAATTGGTTTTGAAAAATAGAGTTCAACCTTCTTTAAAGATTAACATTGAATTTTGTTTATAATCATAGTAAAACAAAGTGGGTTTTTTCTCCTTTAAAATCAAATGGGAATTTGGTTAAATCCGACAGGCTTATAATCTTAAGAATTTTCTACTTTCATGGTTTCCCAAAATTATTTAGCCTTAATTGTATGGTTCCGCATCTTATTTGCTATCAACGTGCTTCCATTGCATAATTTATTCTATGGATCTATATTTTTAAGAAACATGACTATGCACCATCCTTCAAGTTTATTTCATGATTCGGTAATCCTAAAAGCTTGATCATACTTTGATGTTCCGGTGAAAATATTTCATCGTCATTATATATACTTTCATCATCTTGACAAATATTGTTAGAACTGAGATATATCTTTTTATTTGCAGACATATGTTCCATGATGTAATCATTGATCGTATCAATATCTCATTTGTATGGGCTAGCCTAACATCTTTAAAAATGTTTGGATATGAAGTGGTAAAATTATATTTGTATATATATTCTCAACACTTTTCAACCCGTAGAGTTCATAAGAAAATCATCTTGAAATATCACACCTGATTGTACATCTCCAGATCAATACCAGTTTTACCAATTACCATCACTTGCATGAAGTATTCATTTTGCAATTTTTTTTGGAATATATGAATTTCATTGTAGACAAAATTTCTTATTGTATCTTGAGTTAATTCATTTTAATTGCATATTAATGCTTTGAGTCCCCTCTAAAAACTGGTTCTGGAAGATAGAGTCCAACATTTTTTTTTTGAGATGAATAAAGATCTTATTCCCAACAAAAAGCAGCCCAGGACGATACATGGATTATACAACTACAACAGCATCCTATGGCAACTCCATTCACAGACAACAACCAATAACTAACCAAATCCAGAATACAACTAATTACTAATCAAATCCAGAATGCACAACTGCAAAAAAGAAGCCAAGGAGCAAACGTTTCATCCCAATGTAGCAGTCTCGCAGGCACCAGAAGCAGCAGCTGCAGCACCCTAAATCCACAAACGCCCTCAACCCACAGCAGCACCCTAAGCCCACAAACACCCGCACAGGCACCAGATGCAGCAGACTCACACAATGTAGGCACCCCAATCTGTATTTCACCAATTCCTCCCGACTGCGCTGTGTAAACAGAAATGAACAACGTTGCAATAAAAAGCTACACCAGCCAGGCACCAAGCCACCCTCCTCCAACCGTGTGACACCCTCAGACCCCTGCATTAACGACTAGTCCAGCAAAGAACGAAGCACACAACAAATCTAGCGAACCTAAAACCAAACTTCTATCCCATCTTCACCTGCTGCACCACACCTGGCCCAGTAATCCGCCATCTCATTTCGTTCCCTAAAGATATGTTCAACTCGTACTTCCCCTCCACAATTAACCACAGCCAGAATAAGAGCCAACAGTTTACAAAACCTCCACGGTGTTTTGCCCGGATCCCTCATCCATCTAACCACATTACTAGAGTCGCATTCAAAAAACAATTTCGGCAATGGAAATCCTTGATCTCTTACTAACGCTGTACATACTCTACTCAAGGCAGTGACTTCAGCCTCGGTAGAGTCTTTCCACCCGATAGCCTCCGATAGCACAAAGATCACAACCCCTTCCTCATTACGAATCACCCACCCGATCCCAGCCGGTCCAGGATTTCCCAACGACGACCCATCCGTGTTCACCTTCCACCAACCCTTCCCCGGACAAACCCACTCTAAACCCTCCCTATCACCTTTCAGCCTGTTATGTCTCGGCTGCTTCAACCCCCCCGGGAAGTCTGTAACCCCGCTATCAAAACTGGCACCCTCCTCTCCCAACGATGCTTTCCACCACACACTAATCCTCCACCGGATTTCAGCTTCTAACAACCTAATGTCAAAGGAACGACTCTGGAAAACCATCTCATTTCTGCTATTCCAAACTGACCACACAATAGCTAAACACGTCATCCTACAGACCTCTATATTTCCCCTACTTGGGAAACAATCGAACCACTACGCTGCCAGCTGCTTTACTTCTCTTGGCAGCGCCCAATGAACCCCGAACCACTCAACCCCCACGTACCATAACCCACAGATCACCGGGCATGTACAAAATAGATGATCGATGGTTTCCACATCCCAGCCACATAATGGACAGCTAGCACTCGATATATCCAGACATCCCCTTCTGACAAGAGCTGCTCGAATAGGTACAACATCTTTAATAACCTTCCATACCAACAATTTAATTTTACCTGGGCATTTAACCTTCCACATTTTTTTCCAAAGATTAAAACAGTTCACAGCCCCTGCTCCAACCCCTCTATCCCAGCATGATTTAACAGAAGAACTACCATTCCCATCTCTAATCCATCTAACACGATCCTCCAAATATCCATTAAGCAGTTGCCTTTCTAACAAAGCCACCAAATTGTTCCACACGGCAATCTCCCAGTCGAATAACCTCCTCCTCAACTCAATATGCCACACCCATTCCAACCCCACCCATTCCCCGAATTCTTTAATCAAACCTTCCTTATTAACAGATAAAGCGAATATACGAGGAAATAACTCTTTTAGTGTACGCCCATTCTCCACCCAGCAATCCAACCAAAATCGAGTCCGATCACCCCTCCCCACCTGAATAAAAAAATTACTTTCATCCCCAGCAACACCCATTCTCCTCCATGCGTTGCAGATAAATCCCCAGACCGACCTCACGCTTCTCACCTGTGGAATAAGTGGACTCGCCTTACCATAATACTTGAATCGATAATTTCTTTCCATAGAGTATTCTCCGTACCAAATCTCCACCTCCACTTTAGTAATAGTGCATTATTGAAATCATGTATATGCCTCACTCCAAGTCCCCCAACCACTACAGGAGAGCAAATAGACTCCCAATTTACTGTATGAAGTCTTCTACGCCCCTCCCATTCATTCCAAAAGAACTCCCGCTTTAGCCTTTCGAGCCGGACAACCACACTTTTCGGAGCCTTAAAAATAGAAAGGAAATGTAACGGTAAATTACTAATCACAGCCTTAAGTAGGCACAATCTCCCCGCTTGAGACAAAAGTCGCCCTTTCCACCCCGCCAATTTATTCTCCACCCTCTCAATCACCGGTTTCCAAATCTCAGCCCCATTAATACGCCCCCCAATCGGAATTCCCAAGTATTTCATCGGCCACATCCCTACCTTACATCCCATCACCGCCGCCGCATCCCCCACTAAACCCTCATCACAATTAACACCACATAAATAACTTTTACCATAGTTAATTATGAGGCCAGTGGTTAAAGAAAAACACCTCAGAATTCTTTTAAGATTCACCAGCTGATGCACATCCCCTTCACAAAATAAAACCGTGTCGTCTGCGTATTGCAAATAAGAGATCTCCGGACCCCCACCTGATTCCAGACCTCTAATCAGCCCCAACCCCTTGCCTTATGTAGCAATCTGTTTAATATTTCCGCTATCAACACGAACAAATAAGGCGAGAGTGGGTCTCCTTGTCGGATGCCCTTATTGAGCTTGAAAAAGTTTGAGGGCGACCCATTAATTAAAATGGCAGCTGAAGCAAAAGTAATGCAAGCCCTGATCCATCTAATCCATTTTCATCAAAATTCAACACTTCATGTACCCCAAATATAGCATCCCATGATACATTGTCGTACGCCTTCGCAAAATCAAGTTTGACCAAAAACCCCCTTTTCCTGCCCGATAGCGTAGAATTAATAACTTCAGTCGCAATCAAGACCCTATCCAATATCTGTCTGCCCTTCACGAAAGCTGTCTGTTCATATCCCACCACGTCTCCCAGAACCCCCTTTAATCTATTAGCTAACACTTTAGCCACGACTTTATAAATGCTGCCCACTAGAGAAATTGGTCGAAAATCCCCAAACTCTAATGGGTTCTCCACCTTCGGAATAAGCGTAATGAACGATTTGCCAACTCCACTAGGCAGTTTACCCTGGTCCTCTAATCCCTTAAAAACATCCATTACATCACCCTTCAGAATATCCCAGTATCTCTTATAAAACTCCAAATTATATCCATCCGGCCCCGGAGCTTCGTTACCGTCGCACCCCCACACCACCGAATGCACTTCCTCCTCCTCAAATTTCCTCACCAACCACTCCCTGTCTACATCCTTAATACAGACCATACCGATATCTTCTACCTTAAAGATCCCAGCCTTAGTCGAACTGAACAGCCTCTTGAAAAAATTGACAGCCTCATCTTTAATGACTTTCGGATCTTCGACCAACACACCATCCACCTTTATCGCCCTGATAATGGCCAGAAATGACCATTATTTTCAAACCATTTTTGTGTCTGAGACGGACATTTGATCGCAATCCGGTCTTATATTAAATAAGAAAGCAGTTGAATTGGACTGATTTATGCATAATTGTAAAAATATTGAGCTGGTATGAAAAATGCATAAATATGTAATTTTATTACATATTTATGTTAGAAAAATCCAAAAATATGAGAAAAAGAAAAGAAAAGAAAAAGGATACAAAAAGATGGGAAAAGATAGAAAAGCCCACAAAAAGAATAACTTCGGCCCATCTGGCCCGTTCAGCTCTGTCTGGGAACATCTGGTCGAGAAACCCTGGTCGAGGACCATGGTTCCGCGACACAGGAGAGATTAACGACCAGCATGCAACATAACGAGGAGACCAGTCTGGGAGCATTCAGTCGAGGAACCCTAGTCGAGGAACACTGGTTCCGCGACCACGACCAAGGTTCCGCGCCATCAACACCTTGGAGGCCAAGCCACGCCCCAGTCGAGGAACTCCTGTCGCGGTCCATGCATTATCGACACGGACATGGATAGAGACACAAGACCCAGTCGAGAAGCCTTGCCACATGCAGCCCTGTCCCGCGACAAAGTTGTGATGTGTGTGATGTCTTGAGACACAATGGGCCTCAGATCAAGTCCATGGGCCTAAGGTTCCACTTCTATAAATATGAGGTGATCCCCATGAGCTCAGGGAGGTTGGACAGAATCAAGAAAAATTGTTCTTGGAGACAAGTGTGGAGTTTAGTTTGCAGGTAGTTCTTTAGGTTAGTTTAGTTTAGCTTTAATTTTTGTATTATTTAAATATTGCATAGATTCAGCTTAGGTAGCCAGTTTTCATCTTGTTTTCAGTTTAAAACTTTGTTTTTAGGGTTATGTGATATCCAGGATGATGGGTATTAACAAACTCATTAAGAAAATGGGAAAATATTCTTGAAATGTGTCCCAAAAATCATGAAAGGGGTTTCACACCCCATGGATCTTTTACTATTTCCTTCTCTGTTGGTCATTTGATCTTTATTTTTATTTTATATCACTGTTGGTGATGTTTTTCTTTGGATAATGTTGCATGTTATGAGTGATCAAGCCCAGATTAGGGTTAAACCTATTTTAAATATCATCTCATTTTTTCCTTCATGTTTAAGGCATGTTCTAGCTAGATTTAACTTTGTTTGGTACTTTTAGTTTAATGTAGTTTTTAAAACCTGAAATGGGTGAGATCACGCATAATGCATGCTCCTGTTCCACTTTACTTTTCTGACATGTGTCCAGAACACACCCAGGTCGCTAACCACTTCTTGTCGCGGAACCACGTTCAGCGACAAGAGGGCAGTTTAGCGACATGCGTGTCCAAGAACATGTGTTGTATAAATCTTTTAAAATCTTTGGTCGCAAACCAAACCTGTCGCGGACCCACGGTCCGTGACACAACCACTTCATTAGCGACCAAGGACCCAAATACTTGTATTCTATTCTGGGAGGGCTCTGGTCGCGGAACCCCTGTCGTGGACCCACGGTTCGCGACACACTTCTTGTTCCGTGACCAGGAATTATGCCATTTTGTTGGATTTTCGCACCTTGTGTCGCGGAACCCCTGTCGCGGACCCATGGTCCGCGACACACTCCCTATTCCGCGACACGACAACCCTAAATTCCAAAATTTCACTCTCTCTTATTTCCCACCTCTCTGTCGAGATCCTCATGTCGTGAACCCACGGTCCGCGACTCAATTTCTGTTCCTCGACAGGCTTGGCACCCTTTTGCCAAATTTTTATTCTCCATCTCCCGACCCAAGTAAACATCCCTCCTACCATCGGAAGGTCCACAAGCCCCAACCTCCTAATAAATTCCCTGAAGTCCCTAGACGAACCCTCGACATCATTCACCCCCACCCTCTCACCCTCCCACCCCACCGCATTGAAGTCACCCGACAGACACCACGATTCCCCATTACTGGTGTTACATTTCATCACCAGTGACTCCCAGAACTCACCCCTTTCCCTCTCTCATTGGGAGCATGAATACATGAATACAGAGTAAATTCACAACCTCCCTCACTCCCCCAATATTGCCTCTAACCCAAATAAAATTGTGTTCTTTTTCCACGACTTTGAACGTCACACGCGTACTGTCCCACACCACAAGTAAACCCCCGACACTCCCAATGGCTGGTTGATAACAAAACTGACACCCCGTCGATCCCCATATCCTATGAATCAATCTATCCTTGATCTCTCCCATCTTCGTCTCTTGAAAACACACCACGGATGGTCTATGTCTCCTGCATAACCGCATCACAGCCCTCCGCCTAACTCCCCCGTTCAAACCCCTTAAATTACACGTAATAATCTTCATCTAAACCTTCGACATACCACTCCAAACCGACCCAACCTCAACTCATACTTCATTCTCCAGTTCCTCCCTAATTCTCTCTAACGCCGCCTCTCTCCCACCAAACACACCAACCCCAAGCTCCTCGCCAGATCTAGCGTCTTTGCTGCTTCCGCAACATCTACCAATTTAACACCTTCTTTAGACCTAATAGTGACGAATTGCAAAGGGGCAAACGTTGTTTCGGATGGTTCAACCTCCAGCTGCACTGCTCCCTTCCCCCGTCTCCCACACACACCCCCAGCTCCAGGATGGATGCAACGTCGTTTATTAAGAGAGTTACACTCCTGATTACTCATAGCTAGTTAGTGTAGTTTATTTATTTACTGCAGAACAGAGAAGTACCCTCAAATTAACTAAACATTTAGAGTACTTAGAGTACTAAGACTCTAAATGTGAGGATGTTGATTTGAGGAGAAAACCTAACCAATCGGGTATTTATCTACTTTGCAGGAATTCCGGAACCACCAAAAAGAAGGAGCAGAAAAATAGCATGGAAAACCAGGTTCTTGGTTGGGTAAATTCCACAAATCTAAGAAAAGATTCTCGGAATTTAAAGCAATTTAAAATCCAGAATAAATTTCGCAGATAAATGGAGCCGACGCGACCTAATTTTGTGCAAGTAGATTGATTTAAATTCCAGCCCAATATTTTGAATTTACTTGGACTGAATTAATTCAGACCCAAGGCAAATAAAATGGACTCAGGCCCAACATCACAATCGGGCCCAGTCCGTTGAAAATTTGAAAATTCAAAATAATATGTCGCTGAATTCCTTCTGTGTCGCGGGACACTGCCCCGCGCCCAAAAGGAGAATCGCGACACAGTTTCCCCCTTATAGTGAAGTCCGTGTCGTGGAATGGCCACTTTGTCGCGGGACACTGCCTCGCGACCCGGCTCACTTCCGCGACCAAATTTCACTTTTCCCTGAGTAATGCTTGTCGCGGTCGCGATACACCGTGTCGCGGACCACTGTTCCGCGACCGGGTACCAGTTCCGCGACACGACTTGCACTTAACCCCTTTCTCTCTCCAACTTGGTCACGATACCCCCAGTCGAGGAGCGTTGCTCCGCGACCAAATGCCATACTCCGCGACACCTCTAATGTCGCCAAGCCCAGTCGAGGAACCCTGTTCCGCGACAATGGGCTAGGGTTCCACGACTGGCCCATCAGTATTTAAACCCCCCCTCCCTCTTCCTCCCTACACCTCCAACACTTAGAGTTTTTTTCGAAATCCTCTCGTTTGAAACTGCCTCTCCCGAAGCACACCACCGTGTTCTTCGCAACCTATTTCCGACCAAACTCAGGCGAAACTCTGTCCGATTGTCGCCATGGAACCATCATCTTCATCATCTCCAAAGCACACCGAGCCCTGGTAAGCATTTCTCCGTCGATTCGCGCATACCCATAGCCCCCTGTTCGCGATTTTTTGGCTGTTCTGTTTCATTAACTTGTAAATAGGAGTAGTGGTGTTCATTTTTGCTTAATAGAGTTCGGTTGTAGGCTTTTTATGTTATGGGTAGACTGTATTTGAGACACGCCATTGATGTGGGTGTTGGCCGAGCGTGATTTGGTGGAAAAGGGGAGTGTTGTTGTGTTTTATGAATGCCCAAGGGAGTTCGGTTACTGATTGGGCTTTGAAATTTTTGAACCCAAGGTTGTTAGAAAGCATAAAGGCAGTGAGGTTAAAAATCACCATTGATGAGTTTTTAAGCTTTTAGGGTTCTAAGGAGTGACTATTTGGTTCTTATGAATGTTTCATTCTCAAGTTCTGAGTTGTGACATTTTTAGAATTCTATTTAGCTGATGAACATTGGGACATGTTTGATTGATGTATAACTGTGTTATTGGTTATCCTTGGCATTTCTGCGATTGGGGAGCATGAACTGTGTCTGTTTCTGAGTTTAAGCTGAGTCAGGTAGCATGCTAGCAGGTTGATCTTGTGTTCTGATAAATAGGAGGCATGGTTTGGTAGTAAAGTGGTTGTTGCATCTGTGTTCATATGGTTTGCATGCCATATTCCATTTAATGCTTCCCTCCTGTTTTAGTACCCTGTGTGTTTGTGCGCAGCAAATCTGTGTAAAGTGGCTGTGTGTTTGTTTGTGGCAATCCCAGTGCACCCAATCCCCTTTTCAGCAGACCCCCACTTCCCTTTTTCCTGATTTCACTTTTTCACAAAAAGACAAAAATAGTTGTTAGGAATTTTGGTTGACAAGTGTGTTTTGGTTCTCAATGGAACTAAATGTGTGAGTTGAAGTAGCAGTATTTTTGCCACTTAAAACTGCTATCATTTTAAAATCCAAAAATTGGGACCCCACACATCCCACTTTTTCATTAAATAAAACAAGTCAACCATTTTAAAATCAAAAATAGTGTTTGCACCCCCTATTGAATGTTTTAACTGTCCAAAGACAGCTCAAGCAATTCAGAGTTTGCAAATCCATTACGCCACGTCTCCACTGCACATTCCAGTTTCGAGCATCCAATCCCGTCGTTCTCATCTCATTCCATCTTTCAGCAAGTGCCTCGAGCTTGTTTAATAAAATAGAAAATCAAACTTTTTGGGCCCAATAGCCCACTCAAATTCTCCTAGTCCAACGACTTGGATTTTCAAGTGATTAATATCATATGTCTTGCAATAAAGTTTTAAGTACTAATCAAATAAATCACATTTCGAGCAAAGCTCAAAATGTGAGGATGTTGATTTCTAACTTGAAACTCAAATTTTCAAAAACATAAAAACTTGAGTGGAGTTAATACTTCCTATATTTTTCAGGAACGAGAAAGTGATCAAGTCAGCACTTGGACTGCCTGATTGCACTCTACATCAGGCAGCAATAGAAGCCTCTGCGAACAGAACCCAGATCAAAAAGCTCAGGGAAGCACTGATAAGCGTGTACAATGTACTGTTGGACCAGGGCACCGAAGCTGAGTTATCATTAAGGCCCGGATGGGACGTAAACATCCTTCCTGCAGATAGATCAACCGCTCTGACGAACATAGAAAGGGATTTTTCTTATCACATGTTGAAGTTCTGGGAACTAATGACAGATCATGCCCCGAATGATTCCATAATGACACCCGAAGTACATCTGGAAAGGATCACACTGAAGTTCCAGATACACACAGCCGTCTGGCAGCGTCATTTAGAGGATGGGACAGTGGGAATCGAAATCTCGAATTATGATATACTCATTCCCGATCAGCCCATAGACCCTCAAGTACGATTGCAGTTTGTGGAAAGACCTTTACCGGTGAGCCAAATATTGGGAAAGGGAGCCATCTCAATGCATGAAGCCTTCCCCTGCATTTGGAATCCGCGTTTATTTGACAACATGGGCAGAGAAGAGCAGAGATGGGTAACCAAGCAGGCCAAACAAAGGCATAGGGAAATGAGTTACAACCTGCTCCACAAGCTAAGGAGAATTGAGGAGTTTAATACAGAAAGGAATTCCACCATGCTGAATAAGTTCAGAGAAGAAATCAATGCAGCTCGGACGGAATGGCACGAAATGGCACATCTGTGGGGGAAAGGCAAAGGGTCCATAACACAAGAAAGATTGGATAAAGGATTGACCCTGATGAAGATAACTTTGAAACGATTTTCATAAACAAGCGGTTCGGCCAGACGAGACCAATTGAGAAGGGAAATGAGGTAGATCCTGGATTTCCCGAGCACATCAGAGAATTAAGGGAGAAAGCCCTTTATGAGGTGCAACACCACAATTGGTCGGTGATGACAGATAAAAAGACGCAACTCAGATTGATGACTAAGGCTGAGGCAGGGGAATATCTGAAGTACGATGTGGCTCAAGGAATGACTTATGTGACAGAAGAGCTGGAAAGGGATATGATCAACACCATGATGGAGCAATACAGAACTTCATATCTCGAACTCCTCATGGAAATGGATAGAGAAGCCCTGAAATATGGGAAGGAGGGAAACAGAATGAAGGTCATGCATTATAACCATAAAATCAGAAGCTTGTTTTGCACACGGATCAAGAAGGCATGGGAGTTCAAACTGGTGCGGATCACAAGTCAGACATTTGTGCACGATTATCTGAGATTCGCACACAGGCTGTTTGGGACTCAAGAAGCTCAGGAAGAAACGCAACAGGAAAATCAGGAAGATCCAGACGCTGAGATCGATGCCTACTTCTCCACTCCTCCTGAGGCCAACCCACAGCCTACCCAGCCAGCAGTACAAGCTTCAGCTTTACCGCCAAGAGGGCAAACCAAAGTGCAGAAAGCTGCTACCACCGAGCCGGTGGTACAACAAGAAACAGTTCAGACTCCAGTACAGCCAACTCAGTTTGAAATGCCAACACCTGCTGCAGCACCTGCCGCCACTAAACCACCCATCCCGCCCGAGCAAACATCTAATACTGCTGTTGCATTTGGAGGTCAGCCCGCACCTCAACCTGGAACGAGAAGAAGATTGATAAAATCTGCTGAAAAAGATAAAACAACAAGAGCTCCAGAAAAGAAAGTGGTGATCAAAGAACCTGAACCAACTGTTAGGAAAGTGGCAGCACCTGCGGATCCCAAGGACATAGGCAATAGACCAATGCCACCTCCACCACCTAAAAGAAAAGAACTGATTGCTCAAGATACTGAACTGGCCCGGAAAATGCAAAATGATGAACTTGCATTAGCTGGTGTGCTTGATCAAGGAACAGGTGGTTCATGAGTGGATAAGTTAAGTGAGCAGGAACGAGCTGAAAGAGTAAGAAAAGCTGCGGAGGAGGAGCAGATGAGAAAGAATATTCAGCAGACCAGGGCTGAAGAGGAAAAGAAAAAGAAAGAGGCACATGATCGGGAAGTTGCCGAAAAACTTCAAGCTGATTTAGAAGCCAGAAAGTCTGAAGGAACTAGGGAAGCTGGACGGGAAGGCGATGATGATTTAATGATTACAGGCGGAAAAGAAGGAACCGGACTGAAAATCAAAGAAGAACAACCTCCTGCATGGACTGGCCCCACTGCTCACGATAGGGAAACCATTGTGGGAGACATAAGGAACAGACTGAATAAGCAGATCGAAGCAAGGATCGACCAAGGAGAGGCGCCTGAACAGATTCGTTATCAGACAGAGGCATCCCGAATTGTTGATCCACTTGTGGGCACTGCCAGAATCGAAGCTGTGATCAGAACTGCTGAAAATCCTGCGAACCCAGTCACATTGGCAGATTTGTTAAAGGAAAAAGCCGTTGAGCAACAAAGAGTTGTAGAGCCACAGACCAAAGCGAATGAACCACAGGATATGGCTGACGATAGAGAGGAGGCCATGCAGGAAGAGAATGAATTTATGGAGCAGTTGGCGCCCATTTTCCAACGTCCTGTCGGACAAGCTGCACGGATTAGGGAAGATGAGGAGGAGCTTGGAGAAGAGACAGCTTATGGAGAGTCAAGTCAGAGGGCACATGAAGCTGTACCGATGGATGAGCAACCGCAGGAAGGTGACGACCAAACAGACTGGCACTCGAGCGAAGATGAATCAGTCGGATCTATTCGGCCAGTAGAGTTTTGGTCTGAGCACTCTGTGAGGCAAAGGATGGGATCGAAACAATATGAGAAAAAGAAGCAGCTAAGTGAAGAAGAAGTGCAAACTAAGTTCAATGGGAGCAAGGAAAGAGCATAACTGTATGCAAAGCTGCAGAAAATGATAGTGCCTTATAAAGGGTTCAGACAGGATGCCTTGCTTCATCCCACTGTCGAGACCTTTTACAGAAATCAAGAGTGGGGAAATTTTATGCTGCATCATGAGGAAGATGGCCTTGTTGAGTTGACAAGGGAATTCTTTTGCAATATCAATGCCGACGACAGAAGGACTTGGGTCCGGGGTCATGTAATAGACATCTCACCAGAATGGTTGAATCAATTTTTTTGGAACCCCGGACATCATGAGTGAGTTTCCCCCTGAAGAAATCATGATAAAGAGGGCCAAGACGAAGGAGTAAGCAAAGTATGCAACTGTGGCAAATAGCATAACAAGAATCACCGCCCCAGGGCACACTTTTGATACCAACTTCTTACGAATGCATTTCATGCCAACCTACGAATTCTACATGTCAAAGATTCGGCCCAACTCGCACCCACACAACACGTCTGGGAGTGTTCTGATGGGATTTGCAAGAATGTGGAGCGGAGCGAAGTTGAACGTAGGAAGGCATGTGTTTGATGTCATGATAGCGCGGTTAGAGGACAGGAAGGCCTTGTGCTACCCGAACTTAATAAGAAGAATCTGTATTGCCCAGAACGTCGACTTAAGCGCATTTGCAGGGGACGACATCGTGAAGATAAACCCTCCCATCAGCGTGCCAAGGTTGCCTCTGACAGAACGAATTAGATACTCTTTCCCCCAGCTGTATGGTGGAGGCGATTCAGATGCTCAATCCTCATTCGTATCCGGAAGACAAGCACCAAAAAAGAGGAGTAGACCGCCAAGGGCAAAGAAGGGAACAAAGCAAGCCCGTACTGATGCGGGACCTTCCACTGCAGCACAAGAAAGATCTCAACAAGAGCAAACAGAGATGCCTTTTCCTACTCCGGCATCCCCGTTTCCTACTCAACCGCAGACACCTCAAAGCCAGAATGTATCTCAGTTTCCGGCTGATTCCCAAGCATTCGAGATGATGAGCAGGATGAGTCAATCTATGCTCGAAGGGATGAAGTCTATGACAGATGCCATTATGACAAGTCATGAGGAACAGAGAAAGAGGGCTGAAGAAGAACGCCAAGAGCGTAGGAGAGAAAAGAAAGAGAAACGGAAGGAGAAGTTGGAGAAGGAAAAGAGAGACGAAGAATTCAGAATGATGATGCTAGAAAAAGAAGAGAGAAATCGAAAGATGGTGGAATCACTGATCCTTAGTCAAAATCAGATCCTGCAAACCTTGCTCAAGAAGATCCCTGATGAAGCTGGCTCCTCCAAGAAATCAGATGAGAAGAAAGATGGCGATCCCTGACTCCATCATTTTTGAGCTTAATTGTAAATATCATATAAGAGAATTTCAAATTCATCCATGCAGATAGATTTGATTGCAAATGAAATCTCTTGTAATTGATATAATTACTGCTTTCAGATTGGGGTTTTGCAGCCCCAACAACAATCTCTATTTTTATTGATTCTTTTATTTCTGAAAAGATGTCTGACAGTCCAAGATGAATAAGTGACTGTCAGGCAAAAAATATGCTGTTGACATACTCCGTGTGCCAGCAGTGCCTCTTTACTGCTTTAAATTAAATAACCAGCAAAAATATGCATAAACATGTTCTAAATTCACATGTTGAATTTAGGCTTATGATTAAATTTTCAAACTTTTAAATTGAGATAATATAATTGAGAACATGCATGACATGAATTTCTGAGGTTTTGAGCTATAAAAATTTAATGATGCGATCAGCTTATTGGGTAATAAATCTGCATGTTAGAGATCTTGATTGAATAGAGTGTTGGGATTAAGCTTTGATTAAATTTGAGAATATTTTATGACATAAATCAACCCAACCTTGTGAGATTTGAGCCATGAGTCACTTTTACTCATTTATTTTCTTTGATGTGTGAATCATTTTGATTAAAGGAAGCTAGAACTTGCGATTGGGACCGATTCAAGACCATGCCATATTCCCAAAATCGAGCGTATGATCGAGGCACTTAGAAAAACCCAGATTTTTGGCCTTCGTTTGAAATCCAAACCCAAAAATATTTTCCCTTTAGGATTAACCAATTTGAGCCTTAAGCCTAATTTTTCTTTGAAGCCCTCTATATTATTCATATCCTTACAAAAAGACCAAAATATTCACACCCAAGTATGCAAGAATAAATTTTATCAAGGCATTGAATTTGTGATCATCAAAGATGTATAAATCGGTATTCAATAAACCGATTCAAAAAAAAAAATTGAATTGAATTGCAAATGACAAAGCAAATTAGACATAGTCTAATGTCATGCAATAGATAAGAAAAGCAAAAGAAAGAAATAATGATGATCATAAATTTTAAATAAAAATATGCCAAGTTATGATGGAATGGATTCTTGCCACTTATTAACCCAATAATTCCCTTCCCTACCTAATTTTACAACCGTATGCCCCGTTATAACCCTTGAATAAGACCTCATGATCTCGATTTGAAGAAATGAGCCGGTGGCGAGTTGGTCTGATTGCAAGCATATGGGATAATTTAATTAACATTGATTATGAGTGTTCACTGATTAAACCCCAATTGAGAGTGAGTGAATTTTCCGATTCTCTTATATGTGAGGCTCTGTTTCATTAAACGTGTTCATGTCATCCCTTGATTCTCATTTTTAATCTTTGCATCTTTCAAACATGATGTTCATGAAGGGTTGATAATAGTGTTTGATTTGTAGGCCCAATGGAGTGAGCAAGTATCATTTTATTAAACACTGCAATCAAGGGGATTTAATACTTATAGTTTTTGATTGTCTTATCCCAATCCAAAAAGAATGTGATTTATGAAGCCACGAAAATGAATTGAATATGTAGAGTCCGTGTTCTTAGGAACATTGACTCTGACTGCTCGGGGACGATCAGTATTAAATGTGAGGATGTTGATAATGGCCAGAAATGACCATTATTTTCAATCCATTTCCGTGTCTGAGACGGACATTTGATTGCAATCCGGTCTTATATTAAATAAGAAAGCAGTTGAATTGGACTGATTTATGCATAATTGTAAAAATATTGAGCTGGTATGAAAAATGCATAAATATGTAATTTTATTACATATTTATGTTAGAAAATTCCAAAAACATGAGAAAAAGAAAAGAAAAGAAAAAGGATACAAAAAGATGGGAAAAGATAGAAAAGCCCACAAAAAGAATAACTTCGGCCCATCTGGCCCATTCAGCTCTGTCTGGGAACATCTGGTCGAGAAACCCTGGTCGAGGACCATGGTTCCACGACACAGGAGAGATTAACGACCAGCATGCAACATAACGAGGAGACCAGTCTGGGAGCATTCAGTCGAGGAACACTGGTTCCGCGACCACGACCAAGGTTCCGCGCCATCAACACCTTGGAGGCCAAGCCACGCCCCAGTCGAGGAACTCCTGTCGCGGTCCATGCATTAGCGACACGGACATGGATAGAGACACAAGACCCAGTCGAGAAGCCTTGCCACATGCAGCCCTGTCCCGCGACAAAGTTGTGATGTGTGTGATGTCTTGAGACATAGTGGGCCTCAGATCAAGCCCATGGGCCTAGGGTTCCACTTCTATAAATATGAGGTGATCCCCATGAGCTCAGGGAGGTTGGACAGAATCAAGAAAAATTGTTCTTGGAGACAAGTGTGGAGTTTAGTTTGCAGGTAGTTCTTTAGGTTAGTTTAGTTTAGCTTTAATTTTTGTATTATTTAAATATTGCATAGATTCAGCTTAGGTAGCCAGTTTTCATCTTGTTTTCAGTTTAAAACTTTGTTTTTAGGGTTATGTGATATCCAGGATGATGGGTATTAACAAACTCCTTAAGAAAATGGGAAAATATTCTTGAAATGTGTCCCAAAAATCATGAAATGGGTTTCACACCCCATGGATCTTTTACTATTTCCTTCTCTGTTGGTCATTTGATCTTTATTTTTATTTTATATCACTGTTGGTGATGTTTTTCTTTGGATAATGTTGCATGTTATGAGTGATCAAGCCCAGATTAGGGTTAAACCTATTTTAAATATCGTCTCATTTTTTCCTTCATGTTTAAGGCATGTTCTAGCTAGATTTAACTTTGTTTGGTACTTTTAGTTTAATGTAGTTTTTAAAACCTGAAATGGGTGAGATCACGCATAATGCATGCTCCTGTTCCACTTTACTTTTCTGACATGTGTCCAGAACACACCCAGGTCGCTAACCACTTCTTGTCGCGGAACCACGTTCAGCGACAAGAGGGCAGTTTAGCGACATGCGTGTCCAAGAACATGTGTTGTATAAATCTTTTAAAATCTTTGGTCGCAAACCAAACCTGTCGCGGACCCACGGTCCGTGACACAACCACTTCATTAGCGACCAAGGACCCATTCTATTCTGGGAGGGCTCTGGTCGCGGAACCCCTGTCGTGGACCCACGGTTCGCGACACACTTCTTGTTCCGTGACCAGGAATTATGCCCTTTGTTGGATTTTCGCACCTTGTGTCGCGGAACCCCTGTCGCGGACCCATGGTCCGCGACACACTCCTTATTCCGCAACACGACAACCCTAAATTCCAAAATTTCACTCTCTCTTATTTCCCACCTCTCTGTCGAGATCCTCATGTCGTGGACCCACGGTCCGCGACTCAATTTCTGTTCCTCGACAGGCTTGGCACCCTTTTGCCAAATTTTTATTCTCCATCTCACCCCATTAATTAATTGAACCTTTGTATTAATGTTTAGAGGTTGAAATCCAATGATCTCAACCCATGATAAATTTGATATAAAGATTTTGTTCAATTCCATTAAAAGAATCTTCTACAAAAATTAAACTCTAATGATCTAAGTATATAATCCGGACTGTAATTAATTAATTAATTATGGAAGGAGTGATTATTTAGACCATAAAGAGTAATTATGGATTTAATTCCATACCCTTGCATGAGAAACCAATGTCTCTCATACAAGATGACCCAAAAATATTTTCTTTTATTTATTTTGTCTTTTCCGTCTTGTGTGAAACAGCTAGTAAGAGATATAACAGACTAATGTTGGCGGGTATTCCCACCCGGATAAACTAGCTCGTGGTCTGTATATTAATTACTAGATGTTTTTTTGCATGGTCTGGACAGTGGTCGGTGGAAGCCTTGGCGGTTCGTCCATCCGGGATTATAATAGCTGCTCAGCCGACTCCTATCCGGATACAGTTTCTATTTATTTATCTTAATTTCAAACCTGAATTTCAAGCTGTAATATTATCAAACAGTGTCGATCAACATTGGTTGAATAGTATCACAGCAAGAAAACATGTAGGTTTTTCTCTCAGTTCACAGATAGTAGAAACCTTGATGATAGCGATCACTATCAATTAAGGTTTTCTGCTGTCTAAAATCATCCCACCTGGAATAGTCAGGACCTGGATAGCAGATGTTTGCAGTCCGGATCATTCTGATTATTTTTGTCATCTTTTTAGCCAAAATAAATTCTTCTCATCTCCGGCTATTTCACCTTCGTGTTCCAACTTCTGTCTAAACCCACCTTATATTTTGGGTTATTTAATTTTACACTTCTCATATAAAATTATGCATGATAATATTATGTAAATATTGTGGTCTAATTATTTTGGGATCCTTCCCTTGGACACAGGAGTCTTGATTTTAAATCAGATGCCTCACAATAAATTTCCAACAAAAATTCATTTATAAAATCCGGATCTAAGTAAGGGATAAATTCCACAGTTATGACTAATTCATATCCGACTGGGGGTTGATTTTTGGGAAATTGGAAGCAGAGTCAGCGATTAGGTCTCACCTAGACTGAAAGGGTCTGTGTTCTTATTGAGAGTCTAGTACCTGTTTAGGGAATGATTTTCAAACATCTATTATTTTCCGAAATTACTGTGTGTTGGGAATCTGACATTAAATGTTGCACTGAGATGAGGTCCACTTGGACTCAAATACGGTGTGATAGTTAATACTAGAAGAACAACATTCGGGCCTTGGTTATTTTCTGAGATAAGGTTGAGTACTCTTTCAACTGTTGTCCTCTTCTGCCAAAGCCTATTTTTGAGTCCTGAGTGAGTGCATTCGGAACGAACTAATTTATTAGTTCGTTTCATTAGTTTGTATCTCATAACCACCCGGAAGGAAGCGAACACTGCGAGCGGTTCACCGAGATCCGGGAGTTCTTGATCCACACCCAGTCATTCTGACTGGGGGCTTTCTTTTACTACCAGAGTCAGACTTTCAAAAACCTCCGAGTGATAGGATTTTAAATGCTTTCTTTACCGCTTTCTTTTAACTGCTTTCTTTAGAGGTCACTCGGTTGTATTGAGAGTTGCATAACTGCTACTAGGACTGAGAGTTAAGGGATAGTTCAGGGCTTAATTAGAATCTATGGGTGTGACATGGGGGAATGATGGCAGTACTTGACACTTCAATAAATGATTTGTCGGGTGTTGCTTGTCCACCATAGATGGCTAACATACTCTCGCAAGGCATTGCAAGAGGAGTTATGAATCTGTGGTATCTTAGAATTTGTTGCCTTAAGAGCATGTAAACTCTTACTGTAAGTACCTGTCTGTTAAAGGGAACACGGTATAGAGAGCATGAGAGTTAGCTAACTGAAAGGATTATCCCAAGCTAAGATCTGTGTATTAAAATGGAAGTTTGACTGTGTTTCATCTGAATCTTGTCTAATCTTTATTCTTTTCTTCCTGTCCCTTCTGTCATATTTTAAATCTGCTTTCTTAGGATAGTCTTAACCGCTTTCTTGGATTAATTTTATTGTTTTCTTAGATTATATTTAATTCGCTTTCTAGAATAATTTTATCTGCTTTCTCTGTCGCTTTCTTAGCTTAGAATTAAATTATGTCAAGTAGTTGATAGATCAAACACAACTTGAATTGAGTAACCGAGCGGAAAAACTTAGTAAATGACGTGGGCCCTGCTTCCATCGCACATCCTCCAGTGAATGATCCGGTCTTACTATAAATTACTGCAATTTTTGACACCGTGCGCTTTCGGGCCACAGTTTCTTAACACGAGGAATAAAAATGTGACAACCTATAAACATATCCCTAATCCCAACTCCGCCTTCATAAATTGGTTTTATTAAATAAAATTGAAAACTAGGATTACGATTTTTCAGAAAATACTCATGAAGAGAGAACTTGTCAAAAGTTTCATGGCAAGGATCTTCAAGGCATGAAATTGTCAGAGATTTCATGCCGGGGAGATTCATAATGCCACTTGAACTCAAGGTTTGCTTTCATGAGTAATAAAAAGTGGAATATATCCTTAAACCCCTTTCCCACGACTCATAACTCTTTTCATTTAATAAATTCAACCTGGGATATTTTAGAAATACTCGTGTGACGAAATTGTCAAAAGTTTCACGCCCCAATAAAATTCCTTCTCCGATTGATCCCTGTAACCGCATGAAAGAACCTCGTGTTTTGATCTCCCTCTCTCATCCACTGGATCCTCGATTTTTGAAACCATCCACTTTCTTCAGCCCATAACAAGCTCTTGAGATCCTTCTTCTTGCCAATCCACTCCTCCTTCACAGCACCATCAATATTAACTCCCTGGAAAGCTTCTTCAATTTCATTAATTTCCTCTTGGAGTTTTTGAATACGTCTATCTAGCTCCTTTGCTCCATAACCCTTCCAGGCCTTGATCTGAGCTTTCAAGACAGACAGCCGACCACTGAGTTTACACCCCCACCGCATCCGATCCTCCTCCCAGGCTCCCTTAACCAATTCATGAAATCCTTTCTCGGCCATCTAGTAATTATACAACCTAAACGGTTTGTGCCCCCACTCCTTCCCCCCGACCTCCAAACTCACCGGCAGGTGATCCGATAACACCGACTCGCACTTCTTTTGAATAACCTCTCCCTCCAAACATAACCAATCCACCGAAACTAAAAACTTATCGAGCCTGCTACGCGCACAACCTCCTCTCCCGACCCAAGTAAACATCCCTCCTACCATCGGAAGGTCCACAAGCCCCAACCTCCCAATAAATTCCCTGAAGTCCCTAGACGAACCCTCGACATCATTCACCCCCACCCTCTCACCCTCCCACCCCACCGCATTGAAGTCACCCGACAGACACCACGATTCCCCATTACTGGTGTTACATTTCATCACCAGTGACTCCCAGAACTCACCCCTTTCCCTCCTCTCATTGGGAGCATGAATACAGAGTAAATTCACAACCTCCCTCACTCCCCCAATATTGCCTCTAACCCAAATAAAATTGTGTTCTTTTTCCACGACTTTGAACGTCACACACGTACTATCCCACACCACAAGTAAACCCCCGGCACTCCCAATGGCTGGTTGATAACAAAACTGACACCCGTCGATCCCCATATCCTATGAATCAATCTATCCTTGATCTCTCCCATCTTCGTCTCTTGAAAACACACCACAGATGGTCTATGTCTCCTGCATAACCGCATCACAGCCCTCCGCCTAACTCCCCCGTTCAAACCCCTTAAATTACACGTAATAATCTTCATCTAAACCTTCGACATACCACTCCAAACCGACCCAACCTCAACTCATACTTCCTTCTCCAGTTCCTCCCTAATTCTCTCTAACGCCGCCTCTCTCCCCACAAAACACACCAACCCCAAGCTCCTCGCCAGATCTAGCGTCTTTGTTGCTTCCGCAACATCTACCAATTTAACACCTTCTTTAGACCTAATAGTGACGAATTGCAAAGGGGCAAACGTTGTTTCGGATGGTTCAACCTCCAGCTGCACTGCTCCCTTCCCCCGTCTCCCACACACACCCCTAGCTCCACCTCTCCTCCGTCCTTTTTTGTGCACCCCCTTCTTCCACTAATCATTTTCTCCAGAGCACCCTTCACAGCATTCAAAGCTTCAACCCCTTCCACCTCCAGCTCCTTCCTGGACTCACGCGCCGCCCTCGATGTAGCGAACCCATCCACCTCCGAATCCTTGCTGGACTCAAGGTTACCACACTCTTCTATTCTAGTCTCCGGCACCTCTTCAATCGATAATAATTCCTCACAAACAGATTCCTCCCTCGCTATACTCCCCTCTCCCCTCTCAAAAATTGGACTACTCGTATCTCCTCTCGCATTCTGTTCCAGAGAACCCACCTCAAATCGCCCTTTCTCCCTATCTTTCAAACGAACCCCCATCTCCCCTTTCCACACTGTCTCCGATACGTTCAACTCCCTATCTCGATTGTTACTGCCACTATTATCAGTCGGCCCACTCTTATTAACCCAACAATTATCAATACCTCCGTAAGGCCCACTCTCCCTAGCCCCCTCTACATCAATAAATTTTAGTGACCCCTCAGAATTGGACCTTAATCCAAAACCCACTGGATTTCCCCGGCCCACTAACAGCTATGCCCTTCAGCCCATTATTTAAACTGCCAAACCCCTCCATCGATCCCGCCACCCCAACATTATCATTCCTACGCTTTTCATGGCTGTCAACCATGCACACCTCATTTATTGCCTGACTGCCCGCCTCCCTCCTACTTGAGTGCTCCTTTTCCCCATGCAACCGGTCCGATTCCAATAACGTCCGATCCGTTTCCCTACGCGACATGGTCCTGGACCTCTCATCCTGAGACCTCTTCGACGTCCCGCCGCCTAAGACTGCAATTCCCCGGCGATCCTCCATCTCGCATACCCTCTCCCCCCCTGAAGTATCCTCCTCCACCACCGTTTCTCCATGACAGACTGCAATCCGAATCACCAACTCATGCTTACCAACAAGTGCCCTCCTAGTATGTGGGATACTGATTCCTTCTCTCAATGCAACGAGGACTCTAACACGATCCATTCTCTTTTTCTCCACTGTTTCCTTATCTACACTAACCACTTCACCCCAAATCCTTACAATCATTTTGTAATTCTCCATGTTCCACGCTATGAATGGAAGACCAAGAATATGAATCCAAACCAGTTGTTTTCTCGCCACATCTCCTTCCTCCCATTTCCGTTTCCATATTACATATCTTTTATCTTCCCAATCAGATAGAAACTTATCACGATCCATGTGTCTGTTAAAGCTTATTATCAGCAAATGTCCCCCACCATAATGACATTTCCATCCTTATGTATCCCCCCCGTAGAGCCAATCCTGAAACCCACTCATTGCCTCTAACCCTCTCAACTCCACCACCGCCGACCGACGAAGCCAGTCAATGTCTCTTTGCTCAGCCTTGAGATGTATCATGTCCTCCTCCTTCCCGATGTCTCCTCCTGAACTCCTATTCCGCCCCTCCTTTACGACTTCAACATACAAGCGCTCGTCCCTTAGAGCCGCTTTGCCTCTCACTGTCTGACTATCACGTCTGCTATCATCAGATTTTACCCTGGAGTATCCACCTTCCCCCTTTCTTGGTAGCGCCCAATTAACCCTCAGAGGTAGACCCATCCACATACGTCCATTCAACTTCTTAATGACTGTTTCTGCCTCCTGTCGATCGCTAAACCGGAAGAACCCGAACTTAGTTCCCTTTTCCGACCACCGTCTAATTGGATAGAACCAATCTCTCACTCTTGCTATTTTATCAATTTCACGAAATAGGTGTCCAGTCGAACTCTCCACCGGAATATTTCCAACAAACACTCCCACCAGACCCTGTCGACTGGCTAATCCATGTACTCCTACTCTCCTCCCGCCAGAGCTCTCCATTATCAGAGTCCAATATTTTTTAAAGATTGACAAAGTCTTCTATTTATAGTCATAGCCAAACAAAATGCGAGTAAGAATTTTCTTCTCTGAAATGGAATGGGAAATTTGGTTAAATCAGATGGGCTCATAATCATTATACCAATCAAGAATTTTCATCCTAAATAATGAGCTTTATTTTAATTATAAGAGAGGTTAAATCATTTTCTAGGGTAAATTTTTTGTAGGTAGAATTCTCATCACAATATAGTAGAATACCAAATTTAGAATGTGCAGTTCTACCTCTTGGAAGAAGTAATGATGCAATTCCACTGGATGCTACAAGCAATATTGTAATGACCCGATTTAATTAAATTGGACTGTTTAAATAATTTGGTATTTGGATATTTTGCAATTCAGTCCGGATGGGGTTCCTTTTGTGTAAATTGAGAGTGATGGGGCCTTTTTGCAATTATTTAACTATTGTAGAGTTAAATGGGGTTATTTTGTAATTTGGAAAGAAAAAAAGAAAGAAGAAACGGGAGAGAGGCAGGGAACGGCCGAGAGAGGAGAGGGTTTTGGAGTGATCTTCGGCTTGTTCAAACTATCGCGTTTCTTGGCCGATTGATTAACCAGTTGTTGGTAAGTGCTTCTCTTCGTCGTCTTCTTCGCTATGATTTTTATTTCGATCGTTTTGGTGGTGAATTGGGGATGTTTCGAAATGCTAGGTTTGTGAGTTGTTTGGCCGATTGGATTCGAAATTGGGCATCCCGGAGGTGTTATTGATCGCTCCTAACATTAAGGCAAGGGATTTTTGTGCTTAAATTACGTGTTTGGGGGGTATTGGGGATGATTTCCGGCAATGGTTCTATGTGTGAAAATTTCACTCGTCCTCTGCATATTTTCTTGTGGGTTATGGAATCGTAATTGGAGTACTTGCTGAGTTGAGATTACAGTAGAAACGATAGGATATCCTGGAGGATTTTGATTCGTTATTGTGTAAACCATAAGGATATCCATGAGTTATTTCTGAGATCTCGATTTTTAGTCCAAGATTAACTATAGTTTCTGACTTATCAAGATCATATAGCATTTCCATGGAATACTCGAAGTTGCTGCTCATTTCTTTATATATTTTTGGTCTATGTATTTATATATATTCTGTGTGAGGTAAAAGTGTGCAAAATCAAGGTCATAATGGTTGGCCATATTTCAGGAATAATTAGTAGTTCGTGGACGTGGCTTGAGAAGCTTGTAATTGTCACTTCAATTTTAATTTTTTTTCCTTCCCTGGTGTGAGAGTTGCAGCTAGTGTAATTTAGAATTTATTTATTTATGCTCAAATATTATAGAGTGTAATAGTTATTATTTGTTTTAAGCTTTGCCAATTTAATTATGTTGTGTAATACTTATCAGTTGATTTGGCAGCCTTGCTTATTTAATTGCACCTTAATTATTGAAATGTCATGGAATTGACGGAATTGGCCCTTGTGGGATATTGATTATCATTGATCGGGCAGCCTTTACAGGTGTTGTTGAGTCCCGGTGGCCCTACGGGGTGGAATATTGGCTGATATGCCTGTTGTCATTGGTTGTTATGCCTGTTGGCCCTTCGGGGTGTATGATTTGGGCTGTGATGCCTGTGGTCCCTGCGGGGATGGTGTATGTTACCCTGTAACGGGTTGGAGTTGATGATATCCTCACCCGTGGGTTCATACCGCCCGGGTTTTAGGTGCCGGCTAGGCATATTCATTGCATTGGCATATAGGTTAGATAGGTGTATGTTAGGCCATGCATCACGTGCATAAATTGTATGATTGTGGTTGAAGCACCGGTATGGGACGGTGTGATGTTTATTTGCTTTTATTTTTATTCTGCTCTATTATTCATGCTTTTATTATTATTATTATTACTATTATTATTATTATTATTATTATTATTATTATTATTATTATTATTATTATTATATTTTTTTTATTATATACTCTTGTTGCTCTGTTATCCTTTACTCCCCAACACGTAGCCTTGCTCAGTACGTTGTACTGACTCCCTTTGCTTTTGTCTGTTTTATAGATCCTGCTGGAGGCGCTGGAGCATGATTTGGGTATGGGGTTGAGAGATCACATAGATAGGACATGTCTATTCATTTTATCTTATGTGTTTATGTGATACTCTTTTGTTTTTGTATTATGGTTCGGCATTGGATTATTGACTAGTTGAGGCCTGTGAGCCTAGTATTTACATATTGTCGGCCTGTGGCCTTATGTAATTTACTGCTTTGGGCTGGTAGCCCTGTTTGAGATATTGGTATATTGTCCATGCTGTTACTTGAGGCTTGTAGTCGGGATGTTTTATTGGCATTGTTATATGATTATTTGAGGGACCTTGTTCATGTGCCTATGTGTTTGTTTTATTCTAGCCTTTGCTTTTAAATGGATTAATCAGATGATCTTTTTAGGTTCTCTCAGCCTTGTACTAGCTCTTTTAAATTAGCTGGCCACTAGTTTAGGATAGTTAGTACGGCGGTAATGCTTGCGAAAATCATGTTTGAATTTTCGGGGCGTTACAAATATAATATCACACCTTCACGAAGGGCTGAACATAATAGTACCCAGATAAATGTATTGCAAGTTCCACCACGTAAAGAAAAAAGAATATACTCTCACCACTATTAACTGTAAACATTATCTTATTGTATTGTTTGCTCATCAATCAATAAAAATAATAGCTTAGTATGATCTGTCATCATTTTTTTTTATTATAATATGACTCTTTTAGTATTAGTAGATTCTTTGTTTCAGACGTTAAAACTTCATCCGGTACCGATATTCCAGAGAAAAGTTTCAAACTTATAGAATTTGCAGCAATTAGCTTTTCAATTTTTAACAAAGCTAGATTTTTATTTGTTCATCTGTCACTTGCAAATCTGTTAAAACATAGATTAATGAATTCTTCTTTAAAAAATAGATTAAATAAATTTGATTTTTCCTTCTTTATTTAATAGTGGATATATTCGCACCCCAATAACTCTTTATACATCCTATTATTTTATTATAATATTTTTACGAAAATAGTTAATTTATTGTAAACCAATTATTCACATAATATGAATTTTCACAATTTTCTTAATAATTATAAATGTTTGTATAAATTTTTAATATAATGAAATATAAATAAGTTTCATATTACTACTTCTGTATTCAAATGTTGTTGACATTTGTAAATGTGATACTATTTACCCACGAACTTTCACTTAAAGTTTTATAATACTTATACAAGTTAAAATATAGCAAAGTAAGATCTTTTTAGATTCGTCTCGTCGTGTAGTTTTTAAATCATGAAAAACTACACGACGAGACGAAGTTCAATATACAAGTACAAAAACTACACACGAACTTTTAGAAGTTTTAATTGTACTGAACTTGAGTTATTCATGATTTAAAATGTATACTGAAACTGTGTGAAAAGTGGGTCCGTAAAAAATCTTTGAATATAGATGAGGTATTTATATACAATTAGAATGATATAAGTACATATTAATTATATATAATATATATAAATTGAATTGGAAATTCTATATATATATTTAAAATTCAAAATCTTTCAAATCTATTTAAATTTAAAATTTCAAATCTTTCAAATCTTTTTAAAAGTGAACAATATTATGAGATTCCATATAAATTGAAAATTCCATATATCTCAAAAATTGAAAATCTATAATGAATAAATAAATAAATGAGAAACTCTAAAATTAATAAATTGAAAAATGCAAAAATCTATAAAAATTGGAAATTTGAAATGGAAACACCATATTAAATGTAGGATAGGTTGTTCACTAATGGTTTTATTAATATATAGATTAGGAATGCAAATAGATTTTTATATTTATTGAAACTAATTTTAATATTATAAATAGTACAAATATTAAAAGAAATAATACAAATATTAACTATGGTCTACATGCTTAAGCAAAGGTCTCGGGTTCGAGCCTGTGTGTATGTAGAATTCTGCTTTGGGAGAGGCAACCCTTCAATGCCCACCCGATCCTCGAGGGATTAGTCTTGGGTCCAATGAGGCCTGAGATACCCTGGTATTCACTTAAAAAAATATATTCTTCTTTTTTTTTTTGCCAAGGTAATATTGAATAGGGTAATATTTTTTTTTTTGTTATTTTTTTGGAAAGATATCCCGCAATAATAACGTATTATTTTGTGAATCGGGTAATTTATAATTTTCTTTTTCATGTTCCTAGTATAATGTATGATAAACTAATAATGTTATTCAAGACAATTTAAATTCAAATGAATTTAATTTTCAATATGAATTTTAAGTTATATCCTCGAATTAATTCCATTTATGTTTATTTATCAATTAAAATGGTAGTGACAACATTTAAATAAAATGTGTTTTTATAGGACTATATTATTTTTATACATGTAATATAGTAAAAGATAATAGAAAGATATGATACTTGTATAACAATTTAATCTATATAATCTTATGCATCACCATTTATCTTTAGTGAGTTTTATATATTTATGATAACAATCCAAATGTAGAAGATTTGATAGTAATTTAGACATTAGTTTTATATGGAACCTTCCGTGTTTACCAGAGTGGCAATCGTTCGGATTAGATAATAAGATAATTATGATAACATTTTAAATTGTTAAAATATAAATCATATTCGATCCATAAATTTTAAATAGAAGGTTTGGTGGATTTGATTTTAAATATAAATTATAAGTTATATACCCAAATTAAATCCATTTATGTTTATTAATTAAAATGGTAGGGCCAACATTAAATCATTCATATTTGGAAATTATAATTAATCCAAATATTAATTAATTACGATATACCTACAATAAAATATTTTTCTTTAGGTATAGAATCGGTAATGTACTACAATCACAAAAATTATCAATCAAATTTATGAATAAAAACTAAAATGGTGGAACCAAACGCAGTTGGCCTGAGTGGTATGGGGCTCTGGCAGCTTAAGCAAAGGTCTCGGGTTCGAGCCTTTGTGTATGCAGAATTCTGCTTTGGGAGAGGCAACCCTTCAATGCCCACCCGATCCTCGAGGGATTAGTCTTGGGTCCAATGAGGCCTGGGGATACCCTGGTATTCACCTAAAAAAAACTAAAATGGTGGAACCAACATTTAAACCATTAATATTTGGCAATTATAATTTTTTTTTCGGTTACAGCCTTAAAGGCGACTAAAGGAAAATAAAAAGAGAGTAAAAAACTACAATCCCGAATCCAACCCCCACGGCTTACAGTCTGGGGTACCTAGTGCCATCTGCATCCCGCTGAAGAATCACTGGTAGGCCATCCGGAGGGAATGCCCAAGTCGTAAAGAACTGCTCATCCAACACCGCCCTACGTGCCAAGAAATCAGCCGCCTGGTTGCCCTCCCGAAGAACATGCAGGATCCTACAAGCCTCAAACCGAGTCTGAGCCTTCCGAATCAAATCAAATAGGGGCCAAAGATGATGGAACGTGTTCATCTCCTTCCCCGCCAACCCTATCGCCCCCAAAGAATCCGAGTATAATGTCACCCGGCGAGCTCCACAATCTGCAGCCAAACAAAGTTCCTTCCAAATGCCATAAATTTCAATATCCAAAATCGCCTTGTTCCCTTGATGTCCACCCTCACCACGCACCCAGCTCCCATCACCTTTTCTGCATATAACCCTATACCCCGAACGACCAATCTCCGGCATCAGACACCCATCCGTATGGACTACCAAATCCTCCTCACCCCCATCGTTCCAGCCCACCAATCGACCTCCTCCGCCGTCCTCCACAGCCTCCACCGCGCCCACCCCCGCCAGGCTAATCTCCAGCCGTCGCGCCATCCACCATAGCTGCTGCCGGGTACGCTGCTTACCCTCAAACACCCTCCGGTTCCTTTCATACCAACAAGTCCACATCACAGCCAAGAAGCCCTCACGCCGCATTCGATACCAATACTCTAACCAATGTATAATGGCACCCCGTTCCAGCTCCGCCACCCCCTGAGTACCCTCCATCCCACACTCCCTCCAAAGGTCCCTCGCCGATGTACATAAAAAGATAGCATGTTGCCATGTCTCAACTTCGACGCCACAGATTACACATAAGGGAGAAGAAGCAACACCTCTCCTATATCTCAATAGATCTATTACCACTGAATCATGCCCTATGAGCCAGAGTAACATTCCAAATTTTTCCGGAATCGTCGCCTTCCACATCCACGCCCAGGCCCCCCTCCTGCTCGCCTCTTGCCTGCAACCAACGGTACGCTGAAGAGACATTATCGATCCCCGATTTATCGAGTCGCCAATGCACCATGTCTGGTGTGTCAGGATTCAATATTGGCGCTGGGGACGACTGAATTTGCTCCTTAATGGCATTAGGCATCCAAGTATAAATCCTGTCAAAGTTCCAGCGTTGTCCTTCCACCACATCCTTAATCCGAAGAGCTACATCATGGTAGTCCACAAACGGCATTTCCGGCCCAAGTTGCCTACCTTGCCACCATGGAGCATGCGACGACATGCCATCACCTATCCGGATCCCAAACCCTTCCCGCAACGCCTCCAATGACCGAACAAGTGACTTCCATAATTTAGAGCCCAACCAATGGTGAACAGGAAAGTACTGATGCTGCAATCCATACTTATCACGCAACACCCGCACCCACAACTTGTCGGAATGCGACACCAAATGCCATACTTGCTTCCCCAATAATGCAGTGTTCATACTCCGAGCCTTGCGCAGTCCCAACCCTCCTACAGCCCGTAGCCGAGCCATCTTCGCCCAAGCCACCAAATGCAGGCACGACCAATCCCCCATTTCCAAATCCACCTAGCGATGCACGTATCTATCGCCTTGCAAACCCCTTGTGGCAGCCAATGGACTTGAATGGCATAGCATGGCACCGCTGCCAGCACAGCGCGCGCTTTGCTCACCCTCCTCGCCTTGTTCAGAAACTTAGATGCCCACACGATATATGTCTCTCCAGCTTCTGCACAATATAGTTAAAGTGCCCGCATTTCATCCTGTCATGTATGATCGGGAAGCCCAGATACTTCCCGAGATCATCCGTTACGCCAATGTGAAGATGTAGATCAATCCACTCGGCCACCTCGTCATTGAGCCAAGGCGAAATAAAAGCCCTGGACTTGCTTGCATTAACTTTCATGCCCGCCCGAGAAGTAAACCGAGAGAGAACATCCGCCATGCATCGGACACTATCCTCGCTAGCATGCGAGCATAGAACTAGGTCATCCGCAAATATCATATGCGAGATACCCACGCCTCTAACTCTCATATTAATCGGCCTCCATTCTCCCCTCCCAACCACGTCATCAACCAGCCACGATAACTTTTCCATTATAATGACAAATAGATAAGGCGATAGCGGGTCACCTTGACGTACCCCTCGTCCGGCCTTAATTGTCTCCAGCATACTCCCATTCCAAATTATAGAAAATGAGGTGGATTGCACACACACCATGATGAGGGCTATGCACGCATTAGGCAGCCTCAATTCTACCAAGCATTGGTGCAGAAAGGACCAACACACCGAGTCATAAGCTTTGGCCAAGTCAATCTTTAGTACCACACCCTGACATCCCGATCTCCTATTCTCCATGGAAGAAACAATCTCCTGCAATAGCAAACCATTGTCACTCGTTCCTCTCCCAGGGAGAAATGCAAATTGAGCCGGCCCAATATATTCCGAAAGCACTGGACGCAGCCGATTCACCAACACTTTTGTAATAATCTTATAGTCACGTTGCACAACATCAATGGCCTAAATTGGGATAAACTCTTCGGAACCTCTACTTTAGGAATCAGACACATGAGGGCGTGGGAAATTTCCTCCGGAATTACCGCTGTACAAGCCACCTGCTCCACCATATGGAAAACAGAATCCCCAAGTAATTATAAAAAATTACCGGGTATCCATCTGGTCCAGGGGCCGCATAGTCCCGCATCTGATGCAAGGCAACGTTCACTTCCTTCCTCTGTAACGACAAAGCAAGCTCCGCAATATCCGCCGCCGGTAACTCCTCAAGCAGAAAAATATCACTACCCACTGGAGTAACCTCCACATGCTCAAACATACCCGTAAAAAAATTACGTGCATGTGTTCCCTCTGATCCGTCGACCAGCGGCCCTCTTCCACCTCTAACCCATAAATACGACTCCGCTTGCGTCGGATCTTGGTTTGGGCGTGAAAATATTTAGTGTTCCGATCTCCCCACTTGACCCACTTGTCCCTAGACTTTTGAAACCACAATATCTCTTCCTGATATAAAGTGAGTTCGAGTTCCGCTTTGAGTTCCCCTTCCAGTCGGCGCATGCATGCTGAGTCCACCCTATCTAAAACTCGCTCCACCCCCATGATTCTCCTTTTCAAGATCCGAATTGTTGCCCGATATTACCAAATGTATGGGCATTAAACTCGCCTGAAAACCCCGTAACACGTCCCAACAATCGGACAATGTCGCATGCTCCTTCCTCTACACCCTTTTGAACAATCTGCTCATAGTCTGCATGGGTTGCCCACGCCGCCTCCCATCGAAATGGCCGCACACCACTCACTACCCCACGCCGGCCACAACTCATCTTCAGAGGCGCATGGTCCGACCCCAATCTGGGCAATAAAGAAACCCTACCCTCCGGGAAAAGAAGTGTCCACTCCAAGTTTGCCACTCCCCTATTCAATCGTTTGGCCAAACGTCTACCCTCAACCGTCCTCGACCATGTCGTCGTAGGGCCAATCGTGGGCACAACCATAAGTTCACAATCCCCCACCATCTGTCTGAATCCCGCCGCCCGATTAATTAAATACACCGCCCCCTCCACCTCCTCCTGTGACACTACTTCATTCCAATCCCCAATGACAAACCACGGTCCCGAGTGACTGGCCGCCACCTGCCTCATGTCGTCCCAGTTAGCAAGCCGCCCATTGGTAATTCGGGTCAGCATAAATAGTAGAGAGGTGCCATGAGCAAGTACCCCTAGTTAACTCCATAGTAATAATCTGATTCTTATGATCAACCATTCTACAGTTGTATGGTGTTCCTTGAGCCTGGAGCACCCACAACCCACCTGCTCGCCCCAACGCCTCCTGAATGTGAATACTATGATAACCTTTCCGTGCAAAAAAATACTGAACCTGATCAAAAGAACCTTGCGGCTCCATTAGACAAAGTAGGTCCGGTTTTGTTCTTTCAAGAGCGTGCCCATCCACCTCTTAGCGCTCCGACTTTCATTCCTCTCACATTCCATGCAATCAAATTAAAATTGACAAAATCCATAAAAATGAAGGAACGGGAGATCGGACCTATGACCATCACATACCTCCGCCTTCTGCATTCGCCCAACTCTCTTGGTCGCTCATCTCCGCCCCCACGTCATCAGCTGTCGCTGTTAGCAACAACGGAAAATTCCTCCCCTTAGATAGACTTCTTGGCGGGAATTCCGTGCGCACCCGTTTCCCCAACCCTTTACCTGCTCCCGTTGCATGGAGGACTAGGGCTATGTTCCCCCCCCCCTTACATCTATCGCCGCAGCCTGAGCTTGTGTTCCAGGATCCTTGGGATTCTCCTGTTGCACCTGTCCAGGCACCTTCTTATCAGCCTGTGGCACGGGTCTGCGTGCTTGATCCCCACTCTCATTGCCTGTTCGACCATCCCGTGATTCCCCCTGCTCACCCAAATCCATTCCTGACTTTCCATGAGGCGTGTCCTGTCGGGTTTGACCATTATTCCAAGGCCTATTCCTCCTTCTCTGCACAGTAGTCCATTCGCCATACACACTTTCCCCACCAGGCTGCCCATGGCCATCCTTCACCCATCCCATCAACCTTCTCCTTTCCCTTATCTCTAACATCCCTATCCACCTTTCCTTCTCTATTAATCCCTTCCCCCTTATCTGTCTCCTTGCCCCCCATCTCCTCCGCCGCCTCTTGCTTATTATGAGGACAGTTCCGAATGAAGTGGCCGTATCTCCCACACCCGGTACAGATAAGATGAAGTCCCTCATAGGCCACCCTGATACACTCACCACGCACAAGAAGCTTCCCCACGACCGGCTTCTCCAAATCCAACTCCATGCAAACCCTAGCAAACTCCGCTCTATCTGCTTTCAAGGTAGCCTCATCAAACTTAACTACCATCCCAATACCAGATGTCATGGCCGTGAGAATGTCCTTACGAAAGAGCGGTAAGGTCAACCCGTGGAGCCTGATCCATACAAGAGTTTTGTTAACCTGTGTCTTCGCCGGATCAAAGTCCCTCGACCAAGTCATGATCGCCACATAGTGATCAAAGAGTAACCACGGCCCTCCTGACACCACGCGATCCCTATCATCTTCATTGTCAAAGCAGACGACAAAGCAACCATGCCCGACGCCAATGATTGCAAAGGAATCCGTGAGATTCCATAACCGACCAAGTCGGTCCTTCAAAACCCTATAGCCTATCATAGTGCCAAGCACTTTGATGACTAAGGCCCCCTCCCATGGTTGGCAGGCTTCGGCAAAGATTGTATCATCAATCACAACCCTTAAAAACCCCGGTTGTCCCTTCTCAATAGAAGTCTTCACCAAGTTCTCCGCAATCAAATCTCTATCAAACAATAGAGTCTCCTTCGCTGCCTTATCCCCTCGGAGTGCGTCTCTGAACGAGGCAATTCGCCGCCAGGCGGCCTATCGCCGATCGTCCCGCCGCCATCCGAAGTTGATGCATGGAAAGTTCCCGTAGCCCTAGGAGCCGCCGCCGCCATCTTGATCTATCAAATTTCTCAAAATAAACGACTTATTACACTAGATTTAGAGCCCTTTAATTAAAAATAATTGAAATATATTAATGCGCGTGGACTTCAATTTTCATGCCTTCTTTATTTCTTAATCATTGGCAATTATAATTAATTATGGTCTACATGCAATAATCGTATTTTTTCTTTTTTTCTTTTTTCTTTTTTGCAAATGTAATATTGAATCGGGTAAATTGTTTTGTTATTTTTTGCCAAGATATCATGCAATAATAAACTATTGTTTTGTGAATTGGATAATGTACAATTTTCGTAAATATTGATACCTATATGTCAGTAAAGCTGAGTGGAAGCCCAAATCACACAAATTACAATGGGGGATAAAGGGGAGGGATAGGGGTCCGGATGAGAATCGAACTCCCAACCTATGATTGGAAGCAGGTAAGATGACCAGTGGGATCAAGTCCCATTCCCATGTACAGTTTTCTTTTGTATGTTCCTAATATATATAAATTTAAAAAGTGAAAATAATTAGCAGTAATGACTAATGATATCATTTATGACAATTTTAATTCAAATGTATTTAATTTTAAATATGAATTATAAGTTATATCCGCAAATTAAATTCATTTATGTTTATAAATAAAAATGGTAGGGTCAACATTTAAATCATTCATATTTAGAAATTATATATAATTATGGTATACCTGCAAATATATTTTTTTTTAAAGGTAAGATAGAATCAGATAATGCATTACAATCATAAAAAATATCAATCAATTTATTTCCAAATTAATTCAATTTATATGTATAAATACAAATGGTGGGGCCAACATTTAAAATATTCATATTTGACAATTACAATTAATCATGGTCTACATGCTTTAATTGTAGATATATATATATATATATATATATATATATTTGTAAACCTAATATTAAATCACATAATGTATAATAAAATATTATTTTATGAATAGGATAATGTATAATTTTCTTTTGCATGTTCCTAATATATAAATTTAAATGTAAAAGTTTTTAGTAGTAATGATGTTATTCCTGACAATTCAAATTCACATGGATTTTGTAATCCAAAAAATTCAAATGTATTTAATTTTAAATATGAATTTTAAGTTATATCCTTAAATTAATTCCATTTATGTGTATCAATTAAAATGGTAGTGCCAGTATTTAAATAATTTATAGATGACAATTATAATTAATTATTGTCTCTCTGCAATAAATGTAGATTTTTTCCAAATGTAATATAGTATTGGATAATTTGTTGCTGCTGTTTTTTTTTTTCTTTTTTATTTTTATGCAAAGGTATCAAGAAATAATAAACTATTTTTTTTGAATCGGATAGATAATTTTTTTTTACTTGTTCCTAATATATATAAATTTAAGGGAATGGTTATGGTGCTTCCAAAACATTTAAAAATACATTGAATACAAAATCTCATCCATTGAATTAGATCTAACGGCTATAAATTCAAAAGGGTAAAAATGTCAAAAAACATGCATAATGGTTTCTACATTTACCATGTCGCTGAATATACTCTATTATGTCGCTGAGATATGCATAACATGTCGCTGAGGTATGCATAAATATGTCGCTGAAATATACTATAGCACGTCGCTGAGAAGTACTATATCAAGTCGCTGAATCGTATATACCTTGTCGCTGAAGTTACATATGTCATGTCACTGAATTGGGTGGGCTCCGTCGCTGAGATGCCTTCAAATGCACATAACTATGCCGCTGAAATGAATAAAATTGTGTCGCTGAAATGTATATAATAATGTCGCTGAATTGCATATCCCATGTCGCTGAATTCTATTGGTCATGTCGCTGAATTGTGAGAATGCTGGTCGCTGAGATGCGTTTAAAATCGCAATGAACTTCAAACGGCTCTAACTTCAAACGTCGCTGAGATGAATACACCAATGTCGCTGAATTGCATATCCCTTGTCGCTGAATTGTATTGGTTCCATTGCTGAGTTGTATACATCATGTCGCTGAATTGTATATCATATGTTGCGAATTCAACAAACTAAATACTTAAAACATGAAATTACGAAACCACCTAAAATTATACTATACCCGAGTAATAGAGCTATTAATTAAACAATAAAGAGAATACCAAGATTTAACGAGATTCGACACAAATGCCTGCATCCTCCGGGCCCCACCGAATTATTTCACTATGAGGGAGAAATATTACAAAAAGGTCTTGAAAATAATTTCCTGATAGACAAAACCCACTCGACAATAAAGACTTACAAAAGCCTAAAAAACCAAGACTCTCTCACAAGGAATTTGCAACACAAAAAGTAATTGCACTGGCTTGAATTGCTTTTGCTCTCTCTACTGGGGTGATTGGCAAATGAAATGGCCATGTATTTATAGCCATCAGCAGCCTACCCATTTCAGCAGAGGAATGAACATAAACGAGGCGATATTTTGCACAATATAAGGCATTTGTCATCAATTCCTTACCTAAGACATTTAATGTAGCTGACTACTATTACAAAAGTGGGAAGACCACTGTTCACAAAGATTACACATTTGCATACAAAACTGGATAAACAGGAGACGGAAAGACCTAAAATTTGTATACAAACACAACATATTTATGATTTATGAGCAGGGCAAGTAAACAAGTCTCCATTTTCAATTACTCATGGGGAAATCGAATTTGAGAAGCACCGTTGGATGGTAGACATGCCCACAGCCCACATGTTGTTGAGACACAAGGGAAGACCTAAGATCACATTTTAACATGTAGTAACTCTTAAAAAGCACTTACATATAACCAGCTTTTAGGAAGCAACTAATTAATTCAACTTTTTTAGGATCTCAAAATTTTTAGCAACGCTCAAGTTGTAATTTTATTGCACCTGTAATCCCTGGTATATCTATGCCTTAGTATTATACGTACAATTTATTAATCGAGAAATTAAGCTGACATGAAGGGTATGATCTGTTAGCAGGATTAACTTATAAACTAGAGGCGCAAGGTTTCTGGAATTATCTTATAATCTTCCTTTAATATTGAACTGATGAATCGAGATGGATTTTTCTTAGTTGTTGCTTGGCTTCCCAAACATATTTTACACATGGCTGCGTCTTTTAACCTGATTGGTGATGCGCGACTGGGATTTCAAAAAGGGAACGACGCAGGGGAAGGGCGAAGGATGAACATATTAATTTCTTGTAATATAATGTAACATTCCATAACATAGCAGATTGTAAAACACCTGAATCATATAGTACAATGGTAGATCTAGCCTTCCTTCGTGATTTTTAGAATGATGAATTAGTATATTTCTAAATGTTATGGAGTATCCAGGATGCTCTTATTTGGATCTTGCTAATTTGTATTTGCCGTTTTGATGTTTGTAAAGATGAGATCATAGTACCTAATAATTGGCAAGAATCTTACATAACAAACATCCTTGTAATTGGTATGCAGATTATTGCAACCCAAACCCCCCTTCAATTATTACAATATTATTATAGTACCAAATTTAACAATTCAATTAACCTACAACATGCCAAGCTTAAACTCTCTCAAACATATTTTAGGATACTAATAGAAAAAGCTCATTTCACTTCAACCTGAATCGGACTTATAGGAGGAGCCAATGCCCCATCCTTGGTGGATTGGCCCTCCTCCTCGTCCACCAATTTTGCTTGCTCTATGTCTTGTATTAGCCTCGACAAGTTCTTGTAGGATGAACCACCATCTTCCCCATTTGCTGTTGCTGACCCTGCCATTGCCCTTTTCGCCATTCCCCCGAGCTCCCTCGCCTTCTCCCTCCTCTCGTGCCCTTGGTCGCCTCCATCCAGCACCTCCTCGATGGCCATCTTTATCTCCCCGCTCCTCACCTGCACCCCGATCCTCTCTTCCTCCCCTATTGTCACCGGCATCTCCACCCCTACTCTCACTCCCGTCTTGATCACATTCACTACGAATTTCTCATTGCAGAATTGCTCCGCAAACACCGGCCAAGTGGCCATTGGCACGCCAGCCGTTATCCCTTCAAGCGTTGAGTTCCATCCACAATGCGTCAGAAAGCATCCCACTGAAGGATGGGATAGTATCAGCACTTGCGGCGCCCAACCATGGATCAAAAAGCCAGGTCCCCCCGGTCGGGTTTTAACCCTCTCCTCGAAATTTTCCTCCTTCAGCCACGCTTTGAACTCATCGTTCACATCCCTCACCACCCATATAAACGGGCGATTCAATGCTTCCAAGGCTAACCCGAGCTCGATCAGCTGTGATGAGGCCAGGCGGGATATGCTTCCGAGACAGGCGTACACAACAGAGCCCGATTTTTGCAAATCGAGCCATTTCAAGCATTCATGCCGGTCGATTGAAGCCTTGTTACCCCTCTCAGCCTTGTCCAACTCATCCTCGTTACACAATGAAACCGGACCAACGCACCAAACCTTGCCCCTACGCTTGGTAAACTCCTTAACGTAATCAGGCTCGAGTTCTTCAAACGTATTCGCCACTGTCCCGAATGCATTCCGTTGAGAATCACTTATCTCCTGGCGAATCTTTACCATATCAGAATTGGGTTCATCAGAAGTGCCCCTGAGCTGAGCTTTGGTGATCTCAATTCTATCGGGCATATTAGGCACCACGAAAGTCTCCGTATCTGCTATCTCAGTTCCAGCAACTTCCGAGGTTTCTAGAGCGTTCCACATCACAAGCGCAAAGCAGCTCATCCCATGGAAGACGAGGCGAGGAATGCGCAGTTCCAGGGCAAGATCGGTGGCCCAAGGGAAGCACATATCAGCAATCAAACAGTTCGGCTTAAGATCAATCAACAGATTCCGGACCTGTTCTTTCATCATAAAAGTACAATTAAAGAACTTGACAGCATCGTCCATGGATGGCAGCATGTCGAAATTCTCGCAGCCTTGGGGAAGCCCTGCTTCGACACATGGGAATCGAAGCAAGGAAAGGTGAATGGTGAGGCCAGAGGCAACTGCACGTTCAACCACAGGTTGGATTCTTTTGGCATTGAGTGGGGTTAAGAGAATGGTGACGACAACACCGCGCCTGGCGAGGAGGCGAGCTATGTCGACCATGGGAATCATGTGTCCTTGAGCCAGGAACGGAAAGAGGACAAAGTGAGGACCTTTGTTGTGACTGAGAGCCATTGTGGAAACAAGTAGAAGAGAAGGAAATTGGTGTGGAATGCCAGGATGCCTGGAATCTGGATTGATGAGATGTTATTTATAGGCAGGGTGAGGAGATGACGCAAGAGCATACAGAAGCAAGACAGGAGTGTAATGTAAGGGGAGGAGTTATCCAAAGTCCTAACGCAGTTTATCTTGTGGTAATGGATTGAGCAATGTAAAATTGTAAATGCCCACACATATTTTTATGCAACAAAAAACCAAAACCAGTAGTATATACAGTATACTGACAAACTTGAGATTTTGGAATCTACGTAGAAGTAGTTTCTGTTGCAGTATTATGTTGTGTGTGTATCCTGTCAAAGATGAAAAGACCGAATGGTATTCTAGTTTTGCACGACAAGGTGCAGTGCCGGAAAATGAAATGCTTCTAGAAGAATTACAAAAACCACCCAGTAACTGAGTTCTATAAGACTATAACCTTCTATTAATAAAAAGAACGTCATGTGTTAGAGTAGTTTTGGTAAAATCGTGACAGAAAAGCCTATTCCACTCTGATTATATGGGAGTGTCAAGTGTGATATCTTATGCGATTCAACAGCAATATGGCAATATACACATATACTCCGTATATATACTTCCTTATAGTTTTAATGGATTTATTTGAACTTTTATAATGTATTTTGTCAATAAATACTATCCGTTAAACCATTTTTTTACACGATTTTAAATAAAACATCACCATCTCATATCCCATTTATTATTATTCTTATCAAATAAAATACGTAAAAGAAAATTAGGTGAAGCATGTTAATTCCCCTTTAAACCGTATTGTATCAGGTTTAGTAACCCAAAATGGATACCATATAAATTTTTGGATAGCAGGTTGTAAGGATCAACCCCACCACCTCCTCAAATGGCGACATGCCACACTCTATGTTTAAAATAAATCGGGGGAATGTCCTTTTCGAGTCAAACATGGCGGAATAGAATTCCCACTTTTTCGGCTTCTAAAATTACAGGGCGTAACAGAGTTCTAGTCCTTCTGGAGTCGTCCTTAAAATTGTTTAAAACAATTCGAATTCGATATATTACAAGAGCAGAGCTCGGAAGGGCAATTACAACGAATTACATCATCAAACAAAACAAACTTGTTGCACTTTCACATGCCTAGCGAATAATATTTGAAGCTGAAACTTGTTATACTATACAACATAATCAAAGATTTGGTTTTCGCATATTGACTAATTGAAGCAAATACACCAAATGACTAATCACAATATGTGACCAAAAAAAATACACAGTCAGTGGATAAATAATTCAAAACGTATCTAAGTTCACCAATCAATGCCTAGATCTCTCTTTTTGAATAAGTTATTGATGTAAGCAACCACAGCACCAGCCGATTCAATGTAGATCTGCATCTGAATCTTGGCCGATGAATCTGAGAAAAAGAGAAAAACAACAAAGATAACAATGTTGTTCAATTCACAGTACCTAAGCTAAGCAATTGTGATTCTTCGACGTTCTAAGAAACTAAACTGGCCATGTTAGAATTAAAACAGGAACCAATAAGAAACTTACACAAGGAATTAAGAGTAAAAAATATGAAGTAAATCATTTCGTATTAGCACAAGTTAGATCCCTACCACCACCTTTTTTTTTAAAAAAAAAAAAGAAAAAAGAAAAGAGATAAAAATGTTTCACATGCTAGTAGCCCCATTTACTAAACCTTCTAAGGATCATCATTTAAATAAGTAGCTGGCAAGTAAAGGGTTCAGTTGGTTACATATTACTCCTACGTCCCACTATTAATGTCCCAAAACTTTTGTGCCCCGTATTTTAAGTGGGGGGTATGAGTGGGGTAGATTAGTGTTTAAAGTAAGAGTAAAATAGATATTTATGTGATGTGATAGTAGTGAATTTGAAATTTTTAATTGATTTATTTATTAATGCGATGGTTGTGAGTTTAATTTATTGATGGTAGTTGGTTTGAAATTTTTATTTATTTATTGATGTTATGTGATGACTGATGAGAGTTAGCATGAGAAATATTAATTTAATTATTACTCAGTATTTTCTAAAATGAAAATGAGACAAATATTGATACAGACAAACATAAATAGTGGGACATAGGGAGTATAACTCAGTACTAGATGACCACCAATGCAGAGTACAGATTTGAGCTCTTCATTGAGGTTATGAGATGATATATAATTCGCCTGCTAAAAGGTAAAACTCACCATCTTCTTTGAGCTTATTCAATAGCTGTGCCTTTGTGGGAAGCGTGTACATTCCAGCACCAACTGCCTTTCTGATTGCCCATCCATGGTAGGGAGCAAAAACCTCTGCATATGCCTTCGAAGCTGCATCCTTTAGCGAATTCCCACTGAGAACAGGCATTTAAGATAGTGGTAAGTATGAAAGATGAGCAAAAGAGCAAACTTAACGTGTTGCACTAAGCTGATTTGATTGATATCAAATTTACCGAACAATACAGGCTACTTTTACAAATTAATTTTATGTTAGTCACGGCAACTGCATAACAATTTTCTGACTGAAAAAGCTCAAGATATATTTCTTGGATTTTCTTTATGACAGTACTCCAATAAGTGGTTTGTGTGGAAAAATTCCTATTGGAAAACGCACACCTGAATTTTGTAGACATAGATTCTCTTAAAAGAACTGCCTTATTTTCTGAATAATAGTTGCTTCAGTATTTATATTGACTCTAGCAAGAGCTTGACTGACATGCTTGCTACACAGATTGCTGTAATTTGAAGCAATTACTTTTCATGAGCGCAGATTTTTTTTTTAAACCTTCATAGAAAATATTGCTTAACCTCGAGGGCAAAAAACATGTAAACCCCCTTTGGAAGTACTTGCTTAACCTTGAGATTGAAATCTTTTAACTATTATATCCAGATTGTAATTAATCATTTGATAAGAAGATTTCAAAGACAATTCTATATTTTCATAAACAAGGCAGGCATAGGATTATAAATGTTCAATGAGTTATAACAAAACATTGAACATGACAAACTAAACCAGCCCTTAATGAAGTGGTTATGAGCTTTCAAGGGTTGAGGATGGCAAACTTACTCCGAAACCATAAACTCAAACAACACTTTGACCATGTCAATCCCACGCTTCACTCTCAAAAGATTCCTTGTATGGCTCCCAGCCTTACGCGCACAATTGGCTTCAATATCACCCTCCATCATATCCGGCAGCGTCGGTATGGAATCCGATGCCCCAGCGAGATCATCCACCTAGTACATGACAGTAAATCAAACAAAAAGAATATCCAATGGAGATTAATAATTCTAAAGAAAATCTAGGTATATATGCTGTAAAAAGTGCCTGATGATCTTTTATTTTCCGTTGAATACATAGAGGGTGATGTGGTTCTCAATCAGTAACCCCAACAAATGATAGGGAATGATTACAAAAATGAGCATCATACATAACTCTATTTCAGGTAATGAATAACAGTGAAACCGTGGAAGTTCCTAATCTAAACAAGATAAGCCAACACCAAAAACCCACATTAAAATTAATAAGTTGGTCTAGTTTAGCAAATACTACAACAATAAGTGATCAAGTGTGCTACCTTTTGCATACTAGGAGGAAGCAATGCATCATAACCCAAACTGGAAACGCAAAGCGACAACTTCAGAATAAATCACAGATCGAATTTGCATATGGACTGAATAGTTTTTTTTTTTTTTCGGGGGTGTACAGAGTCATAATTCGAAACCAAGAAAATAACTGAGAATCACATGTAATTGGCAGAGACTAACTAGAAATCAACAAGAAATTTTCTTGAGTACCAAAAACAAAAATCAAATTCCCTATTCAAGTTTCAACTGAGTGTAAGTCAAGGACCATTAATTTAAAAAAAAAAAATCAGGAGAAGGCAAGGCAAGAATTGAAAAGTAAAAAAGAATACTTTGGCGACGTAATCAAGCTCGGCAAACTTGAAAGCGATGCCGAGGCAGCGAAACATAGGGGAGACGAGGGAACAGGCGTTAGAGAAGCTGCGAAGTTGGAGGGAGGGCTCCTCCCCATCCCGAGAGGCTTTAAGAACAAGGGCGAGATCTCGGAAGGCGTCGGCCATTTTCTTGAGGGCCCTATCGTCATCCATGGATTGATCGGAGGGATGGAGAGGCAAAGGAATTGGGAAGGGCAAGGGATCACGAATCAATTGAATGAAAGGAAGCGCAGAAAAGAAGAATGAGAGTACTGTATAAGTATTATTCCGTTAACGGAGTGACTGACGGTATCTTACAAGTATCTTAATTCTTAAGCCCACTGAATAGTTAAGTAAGTATACCTATGAGTTAAATTGTTTATGAAATAGAGATATGGACTTAGCCTAATTGGTTAAGTCCTTAGGTTTTCAAAAGGAGAATGTCGGAGTTTCGATTCCTACCGGCCCCCTATCCCATCTTTTTTGTTTATGAAATGCAGTTGTTACTTAGATTTTGAGACCTCAATTCTTATGACTATGAGCGCCGTTTATTAGAGCCTGTTTGTTTTACCTTAATTTTTCTCCTTTTGACTTTTGTTTCTTTCAAAAGTTCTTTTGAATTTTTTTAACTGTTTGTTTTGACTTTTTTAAAAAATAAAAGGAGAAGCAAAAGTTAAAATTCTACTTTTTTTTCAAAGCATGTAGGGGTTATTTTTTTTAAAAGAAGAAGTCATTTAATAATAAAAATACAAAAATAACCCTATTTTAAAAAAGAAATAAAATTAATTATAAATATCCTTATAATATTTATGTCCATTTTAATAATTTTAATATATCAAAATCCTTCTACGTACAATTCATCCAAACATGTTTCTGTTGAAAAACAACTTTAATAATATCCATCCAAACAATTATTTGAGCTGCTTTTAATTTTGAATTCTCCTTTCTTCCTCTTTTTTCTTCTTCTACTTGTTTCTACTTTTTTTTTTCACAAACCAAAACTAACAAGCCTTTTAACTCACACACATAAGTGTTTACATTGGGCTAAGGTCTGGTCAGAACATAATACTCCATGCTAGCCCAAGCCCCAAACTATACATAAGAAATAGGAGAACAATAAACAGTAGTAGTATTAATTACAAGTCCACCCAATGACACAACAATGTAGGCTGTGCCCCAACTCCCATCCTCGTAAGTCGTTAAAAAAACCCCCTCCAAAACCTTATCATAACTCCAGGTTTGGTTTCATTTTCGATTCGGACACATAACATCCTCAAAATATTAATATTGGCATAGTAAATATTATTTATTAAATGATTTTAATTTGTTCATCCAAAAAAATAATTTTAATTTAATTTTTTAACATATTTATATAAAACAAAATATAATCAAATAAAATTTTATTGAATTCATTTAATCATATAGTTTTATAATATTAAATTTTTATAATTTTTTATTTTATAAAACTTGAGATATTATTTTTTTATAAATATGTATTACATTACGTTAAAATATAAACTATTAGAATTATTTAAATAGAGAATTAATTTTTAAGATATAAAATCCAATTCAAACTCAAGCTCGAATTTGTCTGAGTTCAATTTTGACCCCATACGGCCATTGACATCACTTGAGGTAAGGGTAGGTACCCAAAGCCACCAACCAATATAAAATTTCTTCCTTCACATCTGTCACAATGTCACAAGAATGTTTGGAGTCAGCTAATTCGTTAGCAAATATTCCCCGTCCCATATTTATCTTCTTACTTTCCATTTTTGGACGTTCCACATTTATCTTCCTACCCAAAAAAGGAATTTTTTTTACTAAAATGTCCCTACATGTCCATATATTTACAGAAAAACCAATCCTAATTTTACTAACAATTGCACTACAAGACAAAAAGAGACAAATTTACCCCTCAAAAAGTACACATGAAAATAATAAAATACAACTTTCTTAAACTCCGTATCTACAGTGTCGAAGAAGATAAATATGTGACGGAGGGAGTAATAGATTTGGAGAGAGAATTGTGAGAGAATATGCTCTTTTAATTGCTATATGCTATCCAATATGCTACTCCCTCCGTTCCTTTTAAGTTGTCTTTTTAGAGAGTAAAGAGTAAAAAGTGTTCCAAAATAGTTGTCATTTTTAGGTAGTTATGCTATATTTTTACTATATTGCCCTTCACTTTACATAAATGTTATTTGCTGACATTTATTATGAATGAGTTTAGTTGAAAGGTAAAAATATAAATTTATGAGTTAATTAATACAAATCTTAGTTATTGAAATAGAGAATATAATCACAGTCCGTTCAAATGCACCCCACAAAACAAAAGCAGAATTAAAACTCTCTCCTCTCCTCTCCTCTCCTCTCAGTCCTCCCACCTCCCTTCTCCTGCCCTGTTCCTAGCTATAAGCCACCCCTGCCTGCCATGAACCAGTATTATTGCTTTAGTAATTTTGTGTTTTTTTTTCTCAAATTATTTATGTGTGCTCCTTCCTAACTAGTAAGTCCCATCTATCCAGATCGAGCTCAGCTACCCATTCCTCCTCTGGCGGTCGGTTTCTCCAGACCATAAATGAGAAATCAAATCCATCCATCCCCCCTTACCCTTACCCAGTTACCATGAGCAGAGTCTAGCTAGGCCTAGGTCACTTCCAGGCTGCAATTGTATATCCCGATTTCCACCAATATTGCTTTGCTTTGCTTTGCTTGGTTGGTTTCAGACATTACATATTATTCAAATTAAGGCCAGCACTTTAATTGTCTCACATGCATAAAATGTAAAAAGCATTGTACTACTATATAGGTATGTGTGATGCATCCAAACCAAATTAAACTCACGTATCATTTTCATATACTACTACTATTGAATTCCAACAGCTCTGATTCAGAACCTGTATGTAAATTTACTGCCTTTGTGGCCTGGGGAGGCTAGGCTCAACAATGCTCACTCATGCATGAACCATGAATATAATAATGGTGGATATTGGTGGTTAAGTGGGCAGGCAGGCAGGCAGTAGTGTCTGAGTCTCGAGTACTGTTGGAATTTGCAAAATGAATTGTCACCGCCTCCTACCTACATGTATGTATAAGTCATCTTATATTGTAACCCAACACAGTTACACAACGTCAGCTTCATTTACAAATGTATGTGGCTTTCTGCTGCCTGCCTGCCTATTCAGATTCCCTCGAATCTAATTAATTAATTAAATTAATTACAGCTTCGTCTCAACTCTCAACACAGTTGAATGTAGTAAACTAGTAGTAGCAGTATCTTTTCATGCGTCCCATTGTACTAATATTAAACTATTAATGTCCCCCTCCTCTTGCATGAAGTATATAGTACTTCTATCAAGTTATTGCAGGACATCTTATCTTCTTTATCTTGTCTTACCACCTACTGTTAAAAAAATAAAGTGTTGGGCAGAGGAATTAAAATAGAATTAATTTGTCAATATCCATGTCGGAGAAATTGGCTATTGGGCCTTAATTTTTATTGTCGACATACACTGTCCACTAAGCCATCCTCCACCCATCATGCCCATTCCCGCATATATTTTTAATTAGATCTTAAGTAATTATTAAAGTGATCGATTAGAAAGTTGCAGAAAGATCGATATTGCCAACGCCCAACGCGCGGTGACTATATATTTATCCATTCCAGACTTCTCTGGAACAGTACTATTTATGGGTCTATCCGATTAGTCCAATGAAGAAGGAGTAGTAATATTTAACCACAATTAGTTTTCCTCTTTTTTCTAGAATAAATGAGATATTATTAAAAAGAAAAGGATGAGTGACAGAGATCTTTATCCAACATATACCACCAAATTAAAAGCTGCATGCTCACCGCACCGTAATAACCTGCTTCTCGTATACTCATCATCAGAAAGCAAGCACCTACTAGTCAACACGTGTCCCTCCAGATGTCAGCTCATGAAACCACATGCCCGCCACGTGTCCCGCTGGAATACCCCCGCTTGCTTCATACAATTTCCCCCCAGGCCACGACATCGATCTTTTCTTTCCATATTTGTTGGCGTATAAATACATGGCCCGACTACCGGTGATATGCAATATTCTTTGTTACCAGCAATTCAGAAGAAGAGGAGGAGGAGATCCAGTCTCGATCAATAGACGAAACAAGCAGTCGGTGTACGTGTGCGTGCGTTATTACATATCAGCGAGATTTTTGAAGATCCACAGATAAGAAAAAAGAGAAGAGATGGCAATGACGGGGACAAGGACCATGGCAGCTCCATTGCTGTTTATCAACTTTGTCATGTATCTAATAATGCTGGGGTTTGCCAGTTGGTGTCTCAACAGATGGATCAATGGCCAAACTAATCATCCAAGTAATTTAACTCTATACCTCCCTTTAAACTGATGCTTCTCACTTCTTTTAATTTCTCTTTTTCTTATGTATCTATATATATATATATATGTTACCATAAAACAAATGATTTGAATGTGGAATGAATGCTACTTAACAAAAAAAATATAAATGTGTTAACTTGGTTGTAATAATATTGTGTAGAAGTAAGTTTATTTGCGCAATTGAGCGAGATTACAATTATTTGCAGGCATGGGAGGTAACGGGGCGACAGGTGTATTTCTTACCATCGCGATACTGGCGGCAGTGCTGGGCGTCGTATCGAAAATCGCCGGCGGCAACCACCTGAGAGCGTGGAGAAACGACAGCCTGGCAGCGGCGTGCTCATCCTCCATCGTGGCGTGGGCCGTCACCGCCCTTGCTTTCGGGTCCGTACTGTCGTCTACTGTCTTAACCCTGATTTTAATTATTCCAATATGCATAATAATTAAATCATGTGTGAGGCTGAAATGTGTTGTAAGTGGTGCAGGCTGGCGTGCAAGGAGATAAACGTAGGTGGATGGCGGGGATGGAGGCTGCGGGTGGTGGAGGCGTTCGCGATAATCCTGGCGTTCACGCAGCTGATATACGTGCTGCTGCTGCACGCGGGGATGTTCAGCAGCTCATACGGGCCGGGATACAGGGACGATAATGCCGGGTACGGACATGAGACGCGACCGGGGCATAAAACTACTACTGGTGGCGGCGTCACGACCGCTGGAGTCTAATAAAAAAGATGGGTAGCTAGCTGGTCTTGTTTGTTTAGCATTGGGACATATTTGAGTTTCCACTTGTGTGTGTGCAGTCGCAGTTGTCGTCGAGTACATGTCTCGTGTCGTGTTGAGTTGAGTTCAGTTTGGTTTGATAGCTCAAAAATTGTACGCTGCTAGTTTGTCTATATTTTTAATGAATTGTGCTTTGCTTAGCTTAGTTGGCTTGTGGTGGTAGTAGTACTACATAATTGAAGGTTGAAAGGTATATATATAGTGTCTTATGGTCTATCATGGACGGCCTTTTAAATTAGATATCGCGAGGGCTCATCAAAGAGTGTTTCAGGATGGATTTTATTCGTGTGGTTTTAGATTTCACGGGGTGGGTCGTTCTAGACTTAGCGGTGGGGATAGGTTAAGATTAGGTCGTTTATTTTAATTGTAGAATTTGATTGGTTTTATACAAGTGATCTAGTTTATTTACCTAAATGTATTAGGTTTTAAGTTCCTTACAAGTCTCTTAAGGATTTTGAAATTTTATAAAAAAGTATATGAATATCAATAATAAAATATAATTAAGTGATTTGTCTTTGTTGTAGTTTACAAATTTTTACTTACTAATTTGAATTTGAATTTGAATTATTGACATACAGAGAAATATTATATACTCCTCCCGTTTGGAAATAGATACTTTTTCCATTTTTTTAAAATATTATACTTCTCATTTATACGTCAATGTATATTTTTAATGATTAATAATTTAAATTCGAAATAAGTAAAAATTTTAAAAATTTGATATTTAGGATTAAAGGTTTTTAAAGAAAGAAATGGAAATGTAGCTTTCTTCCTAAGATTGAGAGAATCCATCAATATTTTATTTGGGTATATTTTATTTTTTATAATTATAATAAAAATAGAAGTCAAAGTGTTACAATAAACAATAAAAGAGGTAATAATTAAAATAGGCCACAGAAGGAGTCATTTCCATTTTTAAGCCACCATATTTTGATTTAGAGAAATAAGCCACTAGAAGGATTTTGGGCCTGAATTTAGGCCATTGGGCTAGAATTCGGGCCGCGATGGCCTAAAAGTGGAAATGACTCCTTCTGCTGGCCTATTTTGGTTTTTTTGAATTATTTTTTATTATTACAGGAATTGGTCTATACTTTTTCTCGTGCCAGTTCCAACTTTAAAGCTATTGTCATGAAGATTGACTTGGAAAAGGCCTACGACAATGTTCGATGGCCATTTTTGGAAGAATGTTTGCAGCAGATGGGTTTGCCTTTGGCTCTTTGTAATATCATTATGAAATGTGTTACGTCATCGGCTTTTTCAATACTTTGGAATGGAGAAGCCTTGAAGGAGTTTAGGCCTCAACGTGGACTACGCCAAGGAGATCCACTATCTCCCTATCTTTTTAATATCGTCATGGAACGTTTATCTACGGCTATATGTCTTGAAGTTGCAAATCATAAATGGGAGCCTGTTCGTCTAAGTCATCACAGTGGTGGCATCTCACACCTAGTATTTGCAGACTATTTAATTCTCAGTATTATGTTCAATGATCAGAGTCTCTCGTCTTTGGCTTCTACTCTGCATAAATTTGCTGCTGCCTCTGGCCTTAAGGTCAACACCTCTAAGTCGCGTTGTTTTGCTTCTAAGGGTGTCAACACAGCAGAGAAGGCAATGGTTACGAGTGTAATGGCAATTCCTTTCACAGATCAGCTAGGAAGATATTTGGGCTTCCCTGTACACTATGGCAGGGTCCAAGCTAAAGCATATGACCATATTCTTGAGAGTATGGATAATAAGATCTCATGCTGGGCTATGAGGCTACTCAACAAAGCAGGGAGATTGACCCTTGCAAGGCACGTGCTTGCGGCAATACCTTCGTATGCTATGCAAATAGGTTGGTTGCCGGAGTCGGTTTGCAAGAATATAGATGCCCGAATTAGGACGTTGGTATGGAAGGACCGTAAAGGAAAGGGATTAAACCTTGTCAAATGGGATGTTGTTGCCACTCCGACACGAGATGGGGGATTGGGACTACGAAAGGCAAGGCTATGCAATATAGCGCTGCTGGGTAAGATTGCACATGACCTCTTGCAAGGACGGGATAAACTTTGGGTCAGGGAATTCCGAGGGAAATATTGCCATTTGAAGGATGACTTGAATTCCTTGCCGCAAGCTGGTTCATTTACATGGAGAAGTGTCAGGCGTGCTCTACTGCGACTTTCAGGGGGCTATGAATTTCGAATAGCCAGCGGAGAGAGTTCCTTATGGTTCTCTAACTGGTTCAAAGGCCGAGCATTAGGAGCCAGACTCACTTTTGTTGAACATTGTGATGTTGATTTGAAGATTAAAGATATCATAGGATCTCAGGGGTGGGATCTCTCACCCATTCGATCACTCATTCCTGATGATCTTAGAAGCGAATTGTTCAAACAAGCACCACCCCGCGTATATGCTGGTCTGCAGGACGGCTGGAGATGGAGAAACAATCTGGATGGAGTTTATTCATCGTCATCCGGGTATAAATACCTCTTGGGAGATCACCTGCGATCGAGGGGTTGGAAATGGCTCTGGAGTAAGTCATTCCCAGAAAGAATTTGCCTTTTTTTGTGGCTAGTAAGTTGGGCAGCTCTTCCATGTAACGAGTTAAGGTACATTCGTCACCTAGCTAATAATCCATTATGTACTATATGTGGCATTCAGACAGAAAATTGGGTGCACTGCTTGTTCGAATGTGCCTGGGCGCAGCAAGTTTGGAGCTCTTTGAATATTACAATCCCATCGGATCTCAATATTATGGAAACTCATAATATCAGGTTCTGGTTATATGCAATGTTTAAAGCCTTTGGGAATGTTTTTATTGCAACTCTCTGGTTGATATGGCGTGAGAGGTGTAATAGAGTCTTCCAAGGTGCTAATGCGCAAGTGCATGCCATGATGCGTCAAATCTCTCATTGGCAAGGGATGCTGGATAAAACTAATTGCGGACAAGGCAGGACTAATTCAGGAGTACGATTGGTTTCATGGAACATGGGGGAATGGAAGGGAGTGTTCATACACTCCGATGGATCTCGACTGCAGGAGCGATCAAGAGCTGGGTTTGGGGCCGTCTTGAGAGAGCAATCAGGACGTTGGTTGGGAGGAGTCTCTGGTTTCATTGGGGATGCATCTGTTCTACACGCTGAGATTGCTGGAGTATTGGGTGGTTTGGAACTGGCAAAAAAACTGGGGATCTCTGATATCTATTGTCTATCCGATTCCACCGAGGCAGTGCGGTTGATCAACTCACCAAGGATCCGGACACATGCATTAGCAGCATACCTGCTTCAGATTGATGATTTGAGAGCTACGTTTCATACATGTTACTTTGGTCACATTTGGCGTGAAGGAAACTCCGTAGCAGATGGTTTGGCTCGTTTGGGAGTCAATGATGAAGCGTTCTATACGACGTGGGCATTTCCCCCGGACGAAATAAAGCCCCTGCTTGCAGCTGACTCTTTGGGCACTTGGTACCCTCGTTGATGGCAGCGGATTCATTTTGGTATAGGATGTTTTGCTTTTGCTTTTCATAACTATAAGTTGTATGTTTCACTTTCACTAGCCTTTCAAGGCTGAGCAAGCGAAAAAAAAAGATAAATAATACTCATTCTATGCCATTATTTATGTCCTACTTTCTTTTTTTCTTGTTCCAACATTTTTTATTTCATTTCCATTTTAAAAATAATTAAATATTAATTGCCAAACATACCCATGTCCGAAAAATTTCTTGCATTTAATACTAATTATTCCTACATAAAATATCATGTCGAAAATTTTGGGATATTTATAATAAAATACGTTTATTTTTACTTTATAATTTATTTGAATATGTATTTGTTTTACTTATTTTATAATGTATTTGAATTAATATTTATTTTATTTCTTATATTACTCCCTCCGTCCTATTAATAGTGTTAAAAAAATAACTTAAAAATTTATATAATGTGATTGTAATGAGTTACATTTTTTTTTGGAGCCATTGGAGGCCTGGAACGAGTGGTGGGAGCTCAAGCCACATAATTACAAAGGGAACAAAGAGGAGGGATAGGTGGCCGGGTGGAGATTCGAACCCCCAACCAATAGGTTGGGAGTTGGGGGACTTACCACTAGAATAATTCCCCAACCCCATAATTTTAATTTATTTATTTATTTGTGACTTACTCATATGTATCTGTAGGGTGGACTGGAATTATCAATGATAGTGGGTAATTTGAAAGTTTAATATATTTATTTATTAACGTGAGGTAAGGGTAGGTTTGACGATTAATATTTAATTATTTTTTAAAATAAAAATGAAATAAAAATATTGGAACAAGAAAAAAAAAGTATGGCAAAAATAATGACACACAATGAGTATTATTTATTTTAATTAAATAAAATAAAATAATAATTAAAAAAAACTAAAATAGGCCACCAGAAGTAATCATTTCCACTTTTAGGCCATCGCAGCCCGAATTACAGCCCAATGGCCTAAATTCAGGCCCGAAATCCTTCTAATGGTCTATTTTCCTAAATCAAAATATCATGGCCCAAAAATGGAAATGATTCCTTCTGGTGGCCTATTTTAATTATTACCTCACAATAAAAAAATTAAAACGTAACATTTAAGAAAAAAAGAAGGAGTATTACACTTGCATAGTTATTACTATTTATTGAGTAATTTTTATTTTTTAATATAATATATAAGAAAATATAATTTTTTTTTTGCGTGAACAACCATAGTAGGCTAGAGATAAAATATAATTAAATGAGATCTTATTTGATTTGTTTAATTATATAATTTTAGAATATTAAATTTTTATAATTTATATTTTTACATAATTTGAGATATTAAATATTAAAAATATACATTGGATAACGTAAAATATAACAAGATTGCAATCTTTAAGAAATGAAGAGGGAGTATTACATTTAAAAAAGAAGTTAGTATATTAAAATTTCGCACCACAATTATCCTATTATAATAAAAAGTTAAATTGGATTATAATCACATTTCTCCTCATTTTGAACATTACTTTACACGCTTATATTAAATATTAAACTATTTCTATATAAATATGGTATCCAAACTTTCTTTAGTAGCTATTCAAGAAAAAAAAAAAGCTCCCTTTAGTAAACAGTTTTTGAAATTTGACATAAAAAATATTAATTGTATAATCACATATATAGCTAGCTTAGATAATATGTTTCCAGATTTCTCACTCATCTCCATTTTTGTTTTTTTGACACAACACAAGTTGTTACACATCCAGTGATTGTTTTGACCTTTTTTGAAGGAGAAATTCAAGGCCTGGGAAAAGGATAGTGAGAGCTCATGCCACACAAATTGTAAAGAAAATAAAAGGGAGGGATAGAGGGCCTGTGGGGAATCAACCTCTAACATTCCATTGGAAGTTAATTAGGGGACTTAACCACTTGAGCTAATAATTTTGTTCGTAAGAGTATAAAATATGACAATGATTTAATCACATGAAATATAATACAATATATAAATTAATATCTTCTGATACCTTTGTAATGTGGATTTATTAATGTATAGAACTGAAAGCATCTGCTTCAAACTAATATCCTTGCTATTCACATCAAAATTATCTATTTGCCTTCGTACTCTAGGAATGGAGACGATTTGGCCTAGTGGTCATGTCCGGACTTCCAACCTTACGGTTGAGAGTTCGATTCCTACATGGCTCCTTATTCCTCCCCTTTATTCCCCTTTATAATTTGTGTAGCTTGGCTTCCATACATTTTTGCCGACACAAGAGTCAATGTTTACCAAAAAAAAAAAATGTCATTTATCACTAACTTCCTCGGAAGAATTTAGATTTGCATTTTAGTTTACAAGAGATTTCACATATCTTTTTGATAAGTTTTTAGAAAAATATCTATTCATCTTCACCTAAATCAATAAATTGTCACGGATGCATGCATGTAACCAAATGTATGTCAAGTACATGCACAAGATATCTTAACCACTAAGTCTACCATGCATGAGAAAGGGAAGTTGATTTTTTCTTCCTAGTGTGGCGGCATGAAGGCAAAATTGTTGCCTATAAATATGTACCTTGTTACACTTGATATGAGAATAAGAATCACTCGTCCCTCTCTGCCTATTTCTCTCTCGATCAGTATATTTCCATTTTATTGATCAAGCAATAACAATCTCATTTCTCTCTGTTACCTTTTATTCTATAAGTCATATCTATATCATATCATATCTCTTGTCACTAATAGGCTTAGAAATATATATTATATAATACGTTATCAGCACGACTGCTATTGGAGTTTGCCATTCCTATCGAAGTTCAGTCCGAGTGCTGTTGGCGTTTGCTGTTCCTGTTGAAGTTCCGTTCGAGTTTTGTTAGAATTCCAGTTCATACCGAGGTTCTGCCAAAATTTTCCAAATTCACAAGAAAAATCAGTTAGATATGGATGCCAAACAAAACAAAACAGAGGATAACATGTCTCACTGACAGTGCTACTACACACAGCATTTTAAAAGGCAAAAGCCATTTTCTCACCTGACGATGAGAAAAACTACTGTTAGCACTATTGGTGGTATTTCAAATGTGATTCAAGGATCTGGAAGAGCTATCATCTTTCTCTCAAAAGGGACAAAAATAGTGATTGAAAATGCCCTATTTTCGACAAAGGCTCGAAGAAACTTGTTAAGTTTTCATGATATTCGAAAGAATAGGTATCACATTGAAACAATAAATGTAGAAAATACTGAGTATCTTTTGATTACTCAAGTTGTTAATGGAAAGAAATCCATCAAAGAAAAATTGCCATCATTATCCTCTGGCTTATACTATGCAAAGCTAAGTGCCGCTGAAACATATCATCTGATAGACCTGAAGTCTACTAGTAATTTTATTACTTGGCACGATCGGCTTGGGCATCCTGGCAGCGTAATGCTGAGACGAATAATTGAAAATTCAAATGGCCTTCCTTGAATAATCAAAGGATATTGAATTCAAATGAATTCACTTGTGCTACTTGCTCTCAAGGCAAATTGATAACAAGGCCATCTCCAGCCAAAGTGGGAACTGGATCCCCTGCATTTCTTGAAAGAATTCAAGGCGATATATGTGGGCCTGTAGATCCACCATGTGGACCTTTCAAATATTTTATGGTGCTAATTGATGCATCATCACGATGGTCACACGTTTGCTTATTATCAACTCGCAACATGGCATTTTCCAGAATACTTGCACAAATTATTAAATTGCGAGATCAATTTCTGGATCATACAATAAAGAAAATTCGCCTTGATAATGCTGGAGAATATGCATCACATGCATTTGATGATTACTGCATGTCAATTGGAATCACAGTGGAACATCCCGTTCCTTATGTGCATACACAAAATGGCCTTGCTGAGTCGCTAATTAAACGGTCGCAATTAATTGCTAGACCATCATTGATGAGATCTAAGCTCCCCGTATCTGCTTGGGGATACGCCGTACTACATGCAGCAACACTTGTGAAAATAAGGCCGACAAGTTATAATTGTTACTCCCTGTACAAATTGTATCTGGGAAAGAGCCCAATATATCCCACTTGCGAATCTTTGGGTGTGCGATTTATGTGCCAATTACGCCACCCAAACGCACTAAAATGGGACCTCAAAGAAGGTTGGGCATCTATGTCGGGTATAAATCACCCTCAATTATTAAATATCTTGAGCCAACAACGGGTGATCTATTTACTGCAAGATTTGCAGACTATCATTTTGACGAAACTCAATTCCCGACATTAGGGGGAGAAAAAGATCAACTGAAAAAAAGAAATATCTTGGCAAAGTCCATTCGATTTTCTTGATCCTCGTACAAGGCAAGGTGAACTTGAAGTTTAAAGAATTGTGCATTTACAGAAAATTGCAAATGAATTGACTGATGCGTTCAATGATGCTACAAAAGTTACTAAATCATATATTCATGCGGCAAATGCACCAATCAGAATAAACGTCCCAGAGGGACAAATACTGAGTGCAAATGAACCTACTGCACACCTAAAGTGTGGTAGGCCTTTGGGTTCCAAGAATAAAAATCTAAGAAAGAAAAGGATTATACAAACAGGTGAAAACTTGATAAATGATCAAACACCTGAACAAGTTATTGATAGAAGTTCAACCCCTGAAGAGGTTGATGCTGGGAATATTAACCCATATGAAAATAAAGTTATTGAAACTTCATTCAATTATATCAATACTAGAAAGTGTTGGAACCGAAAGTATACAAATGTTGATAATGTTTTTGCATACAATGTTGCACTTGATATAATGGAAAATAACGAGGATCCTGAGCCTAAATCAGTTGATGAATGTCGGCGAAGAAATGATTGGCCAAAATGGAAAAATGCGATCCAGTCTGAATTAGACTCACTGGCTAAAAGAAAAGTTTTCGGACCAATAGTCCAAACACCAGAAAATGTGAAGCCAGTTGGGTACCGATGGGTATTCGGGAGAAAACGAAATGAAACCCACGAAATTGTCAGATATAAAGCAAGACTTGTAGCCCAAGGTTTTTCCCAAAGACCGGGTGTTGATTTTGAGGAAACATATTCCCCGGTCATGGATGGGATAACCTTTCGATATCTTGTGAGCTTTGCAGTACATGAAAAACTTGATATGCGTCTAATGGACGTTGTTACTGCTTATCTTTATGGCTCCCTTGAAAATGATGTCTATACAAAAATCCCTGAAGGGTTCAACATGCCTGAAGCATGTAAATCAAAACCAAGAAATGCTTACTCTATCAAATTGTAGAAATCACTCTATGGGCTCAAGCAATTTGGACGCATGTGGTATAATTGTCTCAGTAAAAGTCTAACGAAAGAAGGTTATGTAAATGACCCTATTTGTCCACGTGTTTCATAAAGAAAAATGGGTCAAAGTTTGCAATAATTGCAGTATATGTTGATGATCTCAACATAATTGGAACCCCCGAAGAGGTACAAAAAGCTGTTGAATTCCTGAAAAAGGAATTTGAGATTAAAGATTTTGGTAAAACCAAATATTGCCTTGGTTTACAAATTGAGCATATTGAAAGTGGTGTTTTTGTCCACCAAACAGCTTACACCAAAAGAGTGTTAAAACAATTCCTAATGGAAAAGGCTCATCCGCTAAATACTCCAATGGTCGTCAGAGCACTCGATCAAAAAGGATCCATTTAAACCAAAGGGAGAAGATGAAGAAGAACGTGGCCCTGAAGTGCCATATCTAAGTGCAACTGGTGCATTAATGTATCTTGCAAATAGCACTCGACCTGATATATCGTTTGCTGTAAATTTACTTGCACGATTTAGTTCGTCTCCCACTCGACGACATTGGAATGGTATAAAGTACATATTCCGCTATCTCCAAGAAACAATTGATCTCGGGTTGTTATATTCAAATAATTCTCGGAATGAATTGCTTGGCTTTGCCAATGCTGGATATTTATCTGATCCACATAAAGCAAAATCTCAAACTGGCTATGTCTTTACTTATGGAGGAACAGTAATTTCTTGGAGATCCATGAAGCAGACCTTAACTGCTACTTCCTCCAATCATGCTGAGTTATTGGCAATTCATGAAGCCAGTCGAGAATGTGTCTGGTTAAGATCAATGACCCATCATATCCTGAAAAATTGTGGGTTAATATCGAGGAAAAGCTTCCCCCAACAATATTATATGAAGATAATACAGCTTGTATAGCTCAACTGAAAGGGGGATATATAAAAGGAGATAGAACGAAACATATTTCACCAAAGTTCTTCTACACTCATGATCTTCAGAACAATGGTGAAATCAATGTGCAACAAATTCGATCAGACAATAATTTAGCGGATCTATTGACCAAGGCATTGCCGACCGCGACGTTCGAGAAGCTCGTGAACAGAATTGGGATGCGGCGGCTAAAGAATCTACAATGATTTACAAAACAGGGGGAGCAACGAATACAAGAATTGTACTCTTTTTCCTTCACTATGATTTTTTCCCATAGGGTTTTTTCCTAGTAAGGTTTTAACGAGGCATATTCTTTGTGTAGATGACATAAAGGGGGAGTGTCACGGATGCATTCATGTAACCAAATGTATGTCAAGTACATGCACAAGATATCTTAGCCACTAAGTCTACCATGCATGAAAAAGGGAAGTTGATTTTTTCTTCCTAGTGTGGCGGCATGAAGGCAAATTTGTAGCCTATAAATATGTACCTTGTTACACTTGATATGAGAATAAGAATCACTCGTCCCTCTCTGCCTATTTCTCTCTCGATCAGTATATTTCCATTTTATTAATCAAGCAATAACAATCTCATTTCTCTCCGTTACCTTTTATTCCATAAGTCATATCTATATCATATCATATCTCTTGTCACTAATAGGCTTAGAAATTTATATACATAAATCAATTATTATAAATTAATATCAATAATAAAGCAAATATGGCAAGGGCTTCCATCACTTCTTTCCTAACCTGTATAGGTTGTTCCAAAAAAAAAATAATAATAATAATAATAATAAAGAAAATATATAAATGAATAGAGACAAGCAATCTTCTAAATTATAAAACCATATATTGTTTATAGAGACAAACAATTATCCTACATTCCAAGTCTCTAAAGCCCTCGCTAGCAATCTTTTGAGGATGCAACCATTTTCAAACAATTTCAAATAATTCTTCAAAAGAATGTGATTTACCCTAACTAGTACTCACTCCGTCCCACTCAAAGTGTCTCACTTTGACTTTTGGCACTGTTTATTGATCAACTTTGACTTAATGTTATTTTAATTATATAAAAAAAATATAGTCAAGTTCGGTTTTGTTAGATTAGTATAATCATTTAGTTTTCAAATATATATTTTACATATGTAGAATTAAAGATATTAAGTGTTAAACAAGTGCATTGAACGACGTGTCCAAAAGTTTTGAGACAAAAATAATAGGACAGATGGAGTAGTATTCTTTTTTTTTTTTGGAGGTAGGGCTGGAGTCCCTCACAGCCTAGGGCTGGTTATGTCCCTAACTGGGATTCATGAGAGTTGACAGGAAAGCGAGTTGCTTCATGTTATTCTTCTCAGGTTGACAATGGCACACCGCACTAGCATTGTGGCCAACTTTTAAATGTTTTCGCCACTTCTCTGTTCAGGGAAGAACAATATACATAAATTCTGTAAACTAAAACTTGTTTTACCATAAAATTGTATGAGGAAGAACCTCTACATTATTTTTATTGGAGTATCAAGAGGATTACAAGAATTGTAGAAATGAAATTACAGGAAATTAACGAAAACTATAAAAGAATGAAATTGCGGAATGAAAACGCAGAAAAAAAATTACAGTGAATTTAAAGTGCAGAAAGTAAAAGAAAAAAAAAAGTGCGGAATCCTTCTGGATGAGTTTTGCTCCCTCTTGTGATGCTGCTTCATATTATATATAGGGAGTGGCACCAGCCTCCCTAAGTTGGAACGCCTCATAATGCCTCCGCGATCCTCTCCTCTGATGGCGCCTAGTCTTGATGACTCCGTGATCCTTTCCAGGGATCCTTCTGAACGCTGCTCTTCTCTGTAACTGGCGATCATCCTTCTCCGGATAAATTTATGGGCCGGGCCTGCTACTTGGTTATTGGGCCGGAATGCAATGGGCCTGAGTTGTTTTATATTTTGGTGATAACAGATGCCCTCATTGCGCTTTCAGTCGATGGAATTGAGACTAAAAATGCGCATATATTTTGTTAATGCGGCCGTCGGCATTCGAAATTGAGAACCCGTGCATATCACTCTTGATTTATTTTACTTATCATATTTACATATAATTTTTTTTATTATTATATAAATGGCGGCTTGTGAGCACCAATTTGTAAATTGCAATGGCGGCTTGTGCTCCGCCACTTGCATATATATATATATATATATATATATATATATATATATTTAAAACTAGGCCGCCATTTTTTTGTTGTTGTTTCTTTTTTAAATATGCATGCCGCCACTTTGACACCCAAATCATGGCAACCCCTTTTTTTTGGGCAAGCCGCCAGTTTTTCGAGGACGATCCCGAGCCGCCATCGTCATCCTCCAGGCCGCCATCTGCTCGGGGTGTCAGGCCGCCGTCCCAGCTTCATGTTCTGGAAATGTAAAACTTGCAAGTATGGATATTCTGGGGGGATTGATGAGATTCGAGAGGAAAGCGAGGTGTTTCATGTTCTTCCCAGGTCGACAATGGCACACTGCACTAGCATTATGGCCGACTTTTAAATGTTGTCGCCACTTCTCTATGTTGAGTCATGTGTTTTGTTGGAAGTTCAAAACCGATGATTGAACCATCTTCTAGTGTATCCCGCGTCAGCCTATGCTATGTAGAGAAGAATGAAGAGTTCGAGCGTGCAACAAGTCCAACAGCTCTTTTCTGAGATGGGAGTAGGTAGAGGTGTCAAGACGGGCTGGCGGGGCGACACAGGCCAAGCCCACTCCAGCCCACCATTTCGCGGGCTTAGGCGGGGCGGGCTAGAATAACCTCAGCCCAGACCAACCCACCGGCGGGTTGCGGGCCAGGCGGGCTAGCCCGCGGTTTTTTATTTAATTAATAAATTAAATTTTAATTATATAATAAATTGTATAATATTGTTATTTATTCAAAATTAAATACATTAACTAATTTTAAAATTAAATAATATTTTTAATAAAATCTAAAATGATTTAGTTTAATTTTGTATTGTATTCTTTTTGAAAAAAATTAGTTGAAAAAGTAATGTTAAGTAGCTCATGTCATATAAAGTGAGCTTTAAAATTATTCTAATTTAATTTAGTTAATAAAATTCAATTTATAATTTTTAAATTATAAATTGAATTATATTAACTAATATCAAATTAAAATATATGAATTCAAATAATATTCAACTAATCAATATTGTTACAAATATATATGTTATTTAGATTTTTATATCAAATTTAACAAAGAATTAAGTAAACTAAAATTTTGGCTTAGCCCGCGGGCTGGCCCGCACCCGCCGCGGGCCAGCCCAAGTGACGGCGGGTTCAGGCGGGCTAGCCCATTTAGGCCCGCTTTCAAACGGGCCTTTATTTTTTCAGTCCAACCCACCCTTTTGGGAAGCGGGGGCGGACTGGCCCAACGGGCTAAGCCCATTTTGACAGCTCTAGGAGTAGGTGTACTAACATTTTTCTTACAGGAAACTCCTCCCATTTCTAGAATAGAGTTGTTACTCTAAACCATCATTTGTCCCAACGGCTATTTCCTTAATTGGTAAAATTATTCAAATCTGCCTGTAAGACCCTTGGTTTAAGTAAGAGATTTTGAAGATTGGAGCCCAGAGTTACAACGATCAAATCCCAACGTTCAGAAATACTCTCAAGAGCTCTAAGTGTTCATTGTAAGAAAACCTTATCCAATTAGCAGCCCTCTGTAAACCGAATCGATTATGTTGCTGCTAAATTGGAGTGCTTTGGACACCTCTGGGTGAAGCTGTGTTCATAATCCTTTAAGTGATTCGTGCATTCATTTAAAGGGGCAAGTGCGAGGCGTTTCGAGAAGACTTAACCACAAAGATCATCTACATCTCGATTGAAGGAAGTGCTTAACAGGTTTCAACAAGGGGAGCTCAAAGTGGGAAGCTTTGAGGGGTTGCCATAGGTGGAGATACCTAGTCAGAAATAGTGAAGGTTTCTGATCAACCAACCAACCTCTTGAAGATTGGAGTGAAGGCATTTTCTATATTTTTCTCATGTGTGTGGTAGTGTACCATGGTTGAAACACATAGTAAAATATCATCCTGGATTGGTGTCCCCCAGATGTAGGCCGAAGGCCGAACTAGGTCAACAACTCCATTATGTCTCATTTATTCTTTATGCTTGTTGATTACTCATTTTATTCTGCTGTGCATGTTAACTGGTTGACACTAGTTAGTTTGATCTGTGTGTTCACTGTGTTAGATTGAACTCATTCATTGAACATTGCATAAAGAATACAACTTGCTTGTGCTGGGAACCTAACAAGTGGTATTAGAGCCACACTCTGTCAAGAGAGATCCAGTTAGCAAGATGAGTCAAATGTGGAACTATACTCAGCCCCCTCTGTTAGATGGAACCAACTTTGCCTTTTGGAAAAACAAGTTTCGAACTTTTCTTATGTCATTGATGACTTGGCCTGGAACTCGGTCCTTGTTAAATATGTTGCACCAAGTGTCACTGTTGAAGGTACCCCCAAGCCTAAGGACATCAATGATTGGAGTACAAAGGAGAAGGCACTTTCCAACATGAACTCCAAAGCCTTGCACGCACTCTTCAGTGCCGTTACCGATGATCAATACTTCCTCATCTTCAACTGCACCACTGCCTTCGAAGCGTGGGAAATTCTGGTAAATTCTCATGAAGGTTCAGCCTCTGTAAGAACTTCCAAACTCATTGCTCTTGATGCACAATTTCATAAATTATGTATGGATGAGAATGAGTCTGTTAATAGTTTCTTTGGTAGAGTTCGTACCCTAACAAACCAAGCACATCAACATGGTAAAATCTACTCCACCCAGGAGATAGTCACTAAAATTGTAGGTACTCTACATGAGATATTTAATGCCAAGATTGCAGTCCTCGAACTACGAGACAACTATGCCACTATTGGGGTATATGAGCTGATGGGGATTTTACAATCTTGGGAGATGAAACACTGCAAGAAGCTCACTGGCAAATGTGTGGCATTCAAGGCAGAGTCCAAACCTCATATTGAACCTCCTGCTGAAGAGTCAAGTTCTGTTGATGATGATGATGAGGATCTGGCCTTACTTTCCAAATGTGTTGCTCGCATCATCATAGAAAAAATATCCAAGCAGTTTGGAAACGAAAAGGGAGAAAGCTCTTCCAGTAAAAGACTAGAGAGAAGGAAGGGAGACAAGTATGTCAAGAAAGCTCCAAGGGAACCCTCAGATTCAAAAGGCCCTCAGTGTTTCGAGTGCAAGGGTTTCGGGCATGTTAGAGCTGATTGTGGTAACCTCAAGAATAAGTCCTCTGATGTTAAGAAGACATACTGTGCTACGTTTAGCGATGAAGAAGCCTCCAGGTCTAGTGACAGTGAAGAAGAAGTGGGAGTCGCTTATGTAGGCCCTTGGGATGTAGAGTCCGAATCAGAAGCTGATCAGGGTAATCTTCCTACCAGTGATATTCATGTTACTCCTAACGATATTCCCTCTACTTCTTCGAACAGGAATGAGAGCCAAAGCATTGATGCTCTTAGCAAGCTGTATGATGAAACATTTGAAAGATTGGCAAACCGAAGGAGAACTTGAAGGAGTCCTAATCGAGCTGATGGATCTAAGGAAAGAGCACAGTGATTTTAGTAAGAAGCATGAAGATCTCAGATGCATGTACTACGCTAGACGGGAAGAACTTCGCAAGGTTGAAAATGAACGAGACAGATTGGAGTATCTTGCTGGTAATCTCGAACCTCGGTGTGTAGACTTATCCAACATAGTTGATGATCTAGCTGCTCAAGTATCCGAACTCACTGCTGCAAACAGAAGTCTCACCGATCAAGTTGCTGATCTCACTCTCCGACGAGATAACTTCCAACAAGAGGTGATTGGACAGTCCTTACTGATAGAAGAGACGAGCTAGAACAACAAGTGACCAGATTATCTACTTAAGTTCAAGAACTGAATGCCAAGGTCTCTAAGTCGGAGGAACTGACCAGCAAGCTGAACAAAGGGAAAAACGTCCTTGAAGAAATTCTCTCCTCCTCCAAAGCCTATGGAGACAAAAGAGGAACTGGTTACACTAAAGGTTGCTCTACCTCTTCTGAAAGAATCTTTGTTAATAGGTAGCTCCTCCAACATAAGTTCAGAAGAAGACACCATGGAGTCTTCTGCTCAAGCCACAAGACAGAAGGAGAAAAAGCTCACCAGGCGTGCCCGAGTAGGTGCCCCCTTGGAATGTGTCTATTGCAGAACTTATGGCCATATAGCAGAAACATGTCGTATATTAGCTCGAGATGCAGTCTCTGGAAGGCCTATGATTTGACCAAATAAGGATCTAAAGAGAATAATGCCCAGAACTAAATGGCGGATTAAAGGAACAATGAGGTATAACCTGGCATTCCACTCCACCTCTAAGTCTGGAAAGAAGTCGAGCTGGTTCTTTGACACTGGTTGTTCGAAACATATGACTGGGAACATAGATCTTCTGATAAATTACCAGGAAATAAACGGTGGTATGTCATCTTCGGTGATGGGAAAAGAGGAAAAGTCATTGGTAGTGGTTCGATTGCTGATGAAGGACTTGCTGCTCTAAATGAAGTATATCATGTTGAAGTCTTTGTGCTAACCTCATCAATATCAATCAGCTTTGTGACAACAAGCTGAAAGTATCCTTTGATAGCAAATATTGTGAAGTTCTTAATTCTAGATGTGACTGTGTAATGAGAGGACTTAGGTCTCAAAACGATTGCTATATGCTTGCACAATCCTGCCTTTTTGCTAAAAATGCAGGTTCATATCAGACACACTTATGGAACGAGAGACTTGGTCATCTGAATTTCAAGGACCTGATCAAACTCAGCCGAATAGGAGACATTTGAGGTTTACCACCATTAGACAGGTCTGATGTGGAAATGTGCGATGACTGCTTGAAGAACAAACATCACAAATCTTCTCACAAATCAATTGAGCAAAGTGGTTCAACCCAGTATCTTGAACTAATCCACATGGACCTGTTTGGACCAACTGAAGTGAGAAGCCTGGGAGATAAAAACTAGGTTTTAGTTTGTGTTGATGTTTTTTCTCGCTATACTTGGGTTGCTTTCTTCAGGGAAAAGAGTGAGGCACCCAAGGCATTTGTGAAGTTGTTCAAGCAACTATCCACTGCAAAAGAATGCCATCATGGTGGAGACTTTGAGAGCCATGCATTTGAAGAATTCTGCAGTGATTCTGGAATCAAACATGAGTTCTCGGCTCCTTGAACTCTTCAGCAGAATGGAATGGTGGAAAGGAAGAATAGAACCATACAAGAAATGTGTAGGGTCATGCTGAATTCAAAAGGTGTCCCTCAGTATCTTTGAGCAGAAGCTATTCACACAGCCTGCTATGTTATCAATAGGGTGCACATGAGATCAAAGACCCTGAAAACTCCATACGAGATCTGGAATGGTAAAAAGACCACTATATCTTACTTTCATATCTTTGGTAGCAATGTGTTGTGCTTAATGAGAGGGATCAACTTGGAAAGTTTCGAGAGAAAAGCGATGAAGGGATATTCATGGGATATTCCACCTCTAGCAAAGCATATCGTGTCTACTTGCCCTCTTCCAGAAAGGTCATTGAATTTGCGAATGTTGTCATCGAGGACAAGCCTAGGAGACTCCTGAAGATGATATTACTGAAGTGAATGAGAAGGGAGAATCCAGTGTCAATACAGAGTCATCAGATCAATCCACTGCTGAGACAGGAGATCAGACTCCAGTTCAATCTAGTAGATTGAACTCCCCTCAAATCTGTCCTCCATCTATCAGAAAAGTTCATAAGAATCATGACGAGGAATATGTGATAGGAGACATCAATGAAGGAAGAAGGACAAGAGCCAAGAAGAAGATTGACTATAAGGAACTGGCTGGTCTGCATTGCTTCACCTCTAGGATTGAGCCAAGCAGGTTGAAGAAGCCCTCTTAGATGAACATTGGGTTGCTGCTATGCAAGAGGAGCTTCAACAATTCTCCAGGAATAAAGTATGGGATCTAGTGGAGAGGCCAGCAGATGTAAATGTGATAGGTACCAATTGGATATTCAAGAATAAATCTGATGAGAATGGCAACATCACAAGGAACAAGGCTAGGCTGGTGGCTCAAGGTTACACACAGGTGGAAGGAGTTGATTTTAGTGAAACTTTTGCTCATGTAGCCAGATTGGAAGCGGTCAGACTCCTACTTGCTGTTGCCTGCTCATTTGAATTCAAATTGTATCAAATGGATGTGAAGAGTGCCTTCTTAAATGGTTGGCTAAAAGAGGAAGCATATGTTGAGCAACCGAAGGGGTTTGAGGACCCTCACCATCCTGACCATGTTTACAAACTAAACAAAGCTCTCTATGGTCTTAAAGAAGCCCTAGGGCATGGTATGAGAGACTGTCTAGATATCTTCTATAGCATGGTTATAAGAGAGAAAGCACAGACCAGACCATGTTCATCAAGAAGGAATCCAAAGGATTTATTGTAGCTCAAATCTATTTGAATGACATAGTGTTTGAGTCGACCTCTCACATCCTCAAGGATGAATTCATCAAGATTATGAGCAGTGAGTTTGAAATGAGTTTGGTGGGGGAACTGACTTACTTTCTTGGACTCCAGATCACACAAAAGAGGGAAGGTATCTTTTTAAGTCAAGCTAAGTATGCCAGAGACATTGTGAAGAAATTTGGGATGGAGTCAAGTAAATCTGTTAGGACTCCTATTGGGACTAATGATAAGATCAGTCAAGATCCCATTGGTCTGAGTGTTGACTCGAAGCTATATCGAAGTATCATAGGAAGTCTACTCTACCTTGCAGCCAGTCGACCTGACACAAGCTTTGCAGTAGGTGTGTGCGCAAGATACCAGGCTGGCCCTAAGGAATCTCATCTACATGCAGCCAAAAGGATCATCGAGTATGTCTCTGGTACTGCCAATATGGGAATTTGGTACTCTAAGGATTCAAGTCTCCAACTTACAGGCTACAACGATGCTGATTGGGCTGGATGTGTTGATGATCGTAGAGTACTACAGGTGGTTGTTTCTATGTGGGAAAAAATGAGTAAGCTGGTATAGCAAGAAGTAGAGTTCAGTCTCATTGTTCACTGCAGAGGCTGAATACCTAGCTGCTGGTAGCTGTTGTGCCCAACTTCTCTGGATGAGGCAGATGCTGAGAGATTATGGTGTGGAGCAGAAAGAATCGATCCTGATGTGTGATAATATGAGTGCTATTAACATTTCCAAAAATCCAGTGCAGCATAGCGGGACTAAGCATATTGACATAAGACACTATTACATCAGGGAACTCGTTGAAGACAAGGTGGTGTCCATTCAACACGTTGGAACTGACCTTCAACATGCGGATATCTTCACCAAGGCTCTCAACAGTGATCGCTTTGAATCACTCAGGAGAGATCTTGGCCTATGCAACTTGGTTTGAATGATGTCACTCGGATCTCCCCCATGGTGTACACTATTAATTCGTCAACCTAAATACTTGTTAATAACTTATTTCTCTAATATTTATTTGGGTTGTAGAATTATGATTCATATGGGGAGATAAAAAAACAGGCCCAAGGAATGGCCCATAAGCCCAATTCTGGAAAATCTAACTACTTCGGCCCCCTTGGCCCTGCTCAGTGTAATGATGATTAGAGATGCCTATGGCGGGAAGGATTTGACAGACTAAGAGAGTTTAACTCTCTTTCCACTATATTCGATTCTTTTCAGTTCATTCGAGAATCTCAATCGTCTCTGATTTCCTTATTCTCTACAAGTTCTCCTGTGAAAATTGTTTGCAGTCGTACTCGTGTTGAATTCTTTCTGCAGAAAAATGGTTCAAACAAGAGGATCAAGGGATTCGAGTTCAGGGCAGAACAAACCTCCAGTACGTCGGAACCCTAAATCGAAGAAGGGAGCTCCTACTACTCAAAAGAAGTCGATTGTTGTGAAACCGACCACTCCAGTCAACCCAGCACATGGTCTTTCAGACCCATTGGACATTCGGAATGAACTCCAAAGTGCGGGTATAGTAGTTCAGGGGGAGAAAACCGTTCCTGATAATGCGGCCACGAACACCATCTTACTAGCGGTTATCTCCACAACAGTTTTTGAATCCACGGGTAATAAAGCGGGTGAAAATCCATCAACTCAGACATCATCTGCTATGGATTCTCATGGAAACCTCAAGATCCTGGCTGTTGCTGCTACTGCTTCGGCTAGTACGAAGAAATCATCTAAGAAAGGTACTAAGAAAATTAAGAAGTCTTCTGTTTCAACTAATATCCTTGTTTCAGGATCGACTACTCCTCAAGACTCAATCTTAACTGATGACAAAGAAGATGATGAGGAAGCCCCTATATCTGATTTGGCCCCGGCCACAATGTCACTAATGAAGAAGGGAGAATCCGTGAGTAAGAAGAAATGAGGAGATTCTCCGAAGCCCGCGTTTCCTGTCCAGGAGGTCTTTAAGGCAAAATCTAGTGCATCTGTGCCCAAAAAGGTTTCCAAGCCTGGTCCAGAAGGGATCCTCTTCTCAGGGAAATGTTTTTGCTGCTATTCCTCTGACCATTCTCAAACCTGTATTCGAGCCTCCATCTCAACCAAAGGCTTCTGATCCATCTGCTGTCAAGACTACTACTGAATCTTCCAAGACTAAGAAGCCAAAGAAATCCCCTGCCAAACCAAAAGAAGTGGTGGATCCATTGCCCCAATCAAACACTGCCTCTTCCCCACCATCTCAGACAGGAGAAACAAGACAGTCAGAACCATCTCAGGGTTCAATGGATGTGGAAGAACCTTCTGCTATATCAGGCGAACAACAAAAACAGGTTGAAGAACCTCAAAAGGTATTGGAAACCGTTGAGGAAGAACAGGAAGAATCAGGAGAAGATGAGTCTGGGGAGGATTCGGAAGAAGAAGGTGAAGAAGAAGGATCAAGTTCTGATGAGCGTGAACAACCTGCTACCATTGGTTCGAAAGTTGCCCCAGTACCCATTCCAAAAGCTCAGAAAGAAAAGGAATCTGACTCAGAGTTCAATGAAGAGGATGAACCTACTCCTGATGATGACAGTGCTGGTGATCAAGACGAGGATTCAGGTGCTCAGGCTTTGAAAAAGAGCAAACGTGTACGTGATGCTGAAGAAGAACCTGAATCAAGGAAGAAAGCCAAACAAGACCCGAAAAAGAAAACTACTGACGTACTTGATGTTGCCCTGGCCCATTCTGATCTGTTATACTATGCCTCCAGTGAATCCTACTACTCCAATGTATTGGACAAGAAGAAATTCCGGCAAGAGAACACCTATTGTGGAAAGAAATTTGTTCAACTAGGATGGACCAAATATCTGGAGAACAGAAAGCTTCTGAAGTGGGCTACTTTGCTCAGGAGGTTTCGTCCTAATCTGGTGACCCACTTCTTTACTAACCTAAGGAATGATGTGATCACTCCAGGGTCTCTATGCTTCAATCTAAACTACTCCAATGGTGTTCTGTATTAGATCTCTGCCTCGAAGATTCACAAGTTGCTTGGACTTCCTGAAGTTTCTTTTGATGGTATTCTTGAGAAAGGTGTCTCATTTGACAGCAACAAGGTAGCTCGAGTGCTGACCAAGAAACAAGTGAGGAGAATGATGGGCAAAGGGATCAAACCAAGATTTCTCACTCAGAGATTCTATCTCCTCTACAAATTTTGTGCCTCAGATGTCATGTCAACAGGAAACACTCTCTTGTCACTAGAGAAATGTGCCATCTGATCTATGCTATTGACAAGATGATTCCCATTAAAGGGTTGCCATAGGTAGAGATACCTAGTCAGAAATAGTGAAGGTTCCTGATTAACCAACCAACCTCTTGAAGATTGAAGTGAAGGCATTTTCCATATTTTACTCGTGTGTGGTAGTGTACCATGGTTGAAACACATAATAAAATATCCTCCTGGATTGGTATCCCCCCTGATGTAGGCCGAAGGCCGAACTGGGTCAACAACTCCTTTGTGTCTCATTTATTCTTTATCATTGTTGATTACTCGTTTTATTCCACTGTGCATGTTAACTGGTTGACACTTGTTAGTTTGATCTGTGTTCACTGTATTAGATTGAACTCATTCATTGATCACTGCATAAAGAATACAACTTGCTTGTGCTGGGAACCTAACACCATGTTCAGTGAAGAACAATATAAGTAGTGTTGTAAACTAAAACTAACAAGAATATGTTGCAACAGGGGGAAAAAGAGTTGCATTGAAGGCAATATTTTTTTTTAAAAAAAAAAGAAAAAAAAAACAAAAAACTTTGTTGAATGGAGGAAATAGCAAAGATACTTTTTGCCTAATTAAGTTAATCCACCATGCAATTATGAATTCGAACCGTCCATTGATTTTTCAAACTTGAAGATGCTTGATAATTTGCTTCTTGTAATGGGTATTCCATGCCACAAAGACATAATTAATTTTTTAACAAGTGTAAATGTCGAATAGATCGAGCATAATTATTTTAGGATAGTGATGGAATTGATGATTGATGCAATGCGCCAAACCACTGAGAAAAGATATTTTGCAAATTTGCAACTGAAGAAGATGGATATATATACTTGGATTGGGAATTGTATTATTTTTTTGGGATGAGCCACTGAAGGCCTGGGAAATGGGTGGTGGAAGTCCATGCCATATAAATTACAAAGGGAACAAAGTGAATGGATAGAGGGCAGGGTGAGGATTCGAACCCCCAACCTATAGATTGGGAGTCGGAGGACTTGACCACTAGGATAAGTCCCCAATACAAATATATTATTTAATCAATTAACCAATCACAATATATTATTTAATCGGATTTCTAGTTTGCAATCCGATTAAGATAGAGATTTAAGAGGAGTCTCCATATGTAGCGTGATGGGAAATTAGGTAATTATAATGCGAAAGTAAAATTTTGTAATAATATCATTATGAGCCACGATATCATCTTTATAAATATCACAAAAACACCCATACATTATAATCACCTTATCAATACAAATATACTCCCTTTCATTTGTATTTCTTTTTTATTTGTATTTCGCCAGCCTTCTCAGGTTATTCATGAAAAAAAAAAAAAACAAAACAAATATACTCCCCTTATCACATTCTGTAGCTGCAAAAAGCACAGTAACAAGTCTTTTGGATTTGAGCTTTTAGTCCACAACGACAAATGTGATAATAATTACATTAAATTAATTTAATCTCATAAAATAAAATTAATCAATCACTATTTAAATATAATCATACATATGTTTAAGGGTCTGTTCTGTATGTAGTTTTTGGAAGTTTTTGGGGCTTTAAATTTTATATAAAAACAATAGTTTCATTCTATACACTGACTTCTGGATGCTGTATAGTTATGATTTGAAGTTCTGTAAATTGAAGTTACTTCAAGTAGCATTAAAACTCGCATTATTCTCATCAAATCAAATTATAATTTTATGATGGCTTTGGTTAGGATGCGGAGACCCATGTCTCTTGATGTACTGTGGCAAATCTAAGCCATTGATGAAATATTGAAATCAATGGCTAAGATTAATATAAAGGGTACTATTGTAATTTCAATAAGATCCAAATAATCTCTATTCATTTTTCTCAATTCTCATGCTCATACTTCTCTCTCCCTCATAATTTACTTTTTCTTTTTGAAATTTCTAAAATTTGATAGGAAATTTAGATTACTTGTATCGAGTAGGTAAATTTTCATATAAAGAACGTCAAAATCCGAGTTCGTTTGAGAAAGTTAGAGTCATTTGAAGTTAATTGCGATTTAAAAAAACGTAGCATTTACATTTCAGTGAGGGTGGCTTTGCAATTCAGCGATGAGAGCTTTACAATTCACCGACATAGAGCATGTATTTGAGCGACGTAGCCTATACAACATAATTTTTATGACAAACTTCAAATGGCTCTAACTTTTTCAAAATGGGCTCGGATTTGGACGTTCTTTATATGAAAATCTATCTACTCAACACAAGGAATTTAAATATCCACCAAAATTTAGAAAGTCTAACCAGATAAATATCATATTTTTTAAAAAAATAATGAGAATAAGATATCATTTTCTTTGAAAATCTGGTATTTATCAATTTGTAATTTCACAAATTTGATAGGAAATTTAAATTCATTGCATCGAGTAGATAGATTTTCGTTTAAAGTGTGAAAATCCGAGTTTATTTGAGAAAGTTAGAGCCATTTGAAGTTCATTGCGATTTTCAGAAACACAACCTTTACATTTCAGCGACGGTGTCTATGTAATTCAGCGACGGGGGCTTTACAATTCAGTGACGGCGTTATAATTTAGCGATATAGCCTATGTATTTCAGAAACATAGCCAATACAACAAAATTTATGTGACAAACTTCAAATGGCTCTAACTTTCTCAAATGACCTCCGATTTGGACGTTCTTTATATGAAAATCTATCTACTCAATGCAAGGAATTTAAATATCCTCTCAGATTTTAGAAAGTCTAAGCATATAAATATCATATTTCAAAACAACGAGCATAAGATATCTTTTCTTTTGAAAATCTGTTATTTATCTATTTGTAATTTCCAAAATTTTATGGGAAATTTAGATTCATTGCATCGAGTAGGTAGATTTTCATATAAAGAATGTCAAAATCCGAGTTCGTTTGAGAAAGTTAGAGCTATTTGAAGGACATTACGATTTTAAAAAACACAGTCTTTACATTTCAGCGACGGTGTCTATGTAATTCAGCGACGGAGCCTTTACAATTCTGCGATGGAGACATTACAATTCAGCGACATAGCTTATGCATTTCAACGACGTAGTATAAAGAACAAAATTTATATTACAAACTTCAAATGACTCTAACTTTCTTAAATGAGCTCGGATTTGGACGTTCTTTATATGAAAATTTATCTACTTGATGCAAGGAATCTAAATATCCTATCATATTTTAGAAATTCAAAATAGAAAAATAGTAAATTAAGAGGAATGAAATGCAAGGAATCTAAATATCCTATCATATTTTAGAAATTCAAAATAGAAAAATAGTAAATTAAGAGGAATGAAAGACTAACGAGTGAAAGAGATGAATAAAGATAATTTCTCTATTATTATGCCATGAATTGTGTCAAAAGAGGGCTAGCTTATGCAAATTTTTTATATGATCTTTATTTAAGGATAGAAATCACTAAATTGATTTTGTGAATGATTTTATTACTAAAGATATAATTATTTATGTTTGACAATTTTACCCTTTTTATTTTATAGCCATTGGATATTTTTGTATGGTTGAGATGATTTGTGTTGATACTACCATTCACATTGGTAGTACCATAACCATTCCCTTTTATGATAGCTACAAGTACTTTACTGAACAATAAAACTGATAGTTACAACTCCCAACAGCTCAAATTTGCAGCGCAATTATAGCTCTACGTGCACAACGGACCCTAAATAAACATGTCCTATCTCCATCTTTTAATTTCTTTCTTTACAAGATACACAAAAAGTACATCGGTCTGCACATAGTGCAAAATATGTATGTGCACTTTCCAACTAAATCTTGTTCTGTGTTACTAGCTAGATTATCGACCCACCATCGTTCTTTTATATTATCTCCGTCTTTTACTCACGGTTTTATTTTAATTTTTCACGGCATCGTCAAAATATTAATAACTTAAGTTGAATGTAAGAAAAAAATTAGAAAAAAAATATTTTAAAATAATATGATTAATCAAATTCATTAACGTCTGATTTAATTATAACTTTCTCTATATTACTATATAAAAAAAATTGATCAGAGTTATTCAAAGAATAGTGACACTAACAACAGTGGTGTATGTTCGACACTAAATGTGAAAAGTAGAAAAATACTCCCTCCGTCCCACCTTGTCTTGTTTGATTTTTTGACACTCTTCATTGTTTAACTTTGACTCAATGTTATAGCAAATATATATTTGAAAAGAAAATAGTCGAGTTGTGTCTTGTTAGAATCGGAAGATCGTGTAGTTTTAGAATATATATTTTTCATAATTTTTTGTTGTAAATATTTTGAGATATTAACGATTGAAAATATGCATTGGATTGTGTGCAGAAATCAAACAAGACATGTTAAATGGGACGGAGGGAGTATTATACTCTGATCCGTGGTACTTTTGTTTATTTTTAATCTTGAATAAAATTGGAGAATGAGTGGTATGTTCATAAAAAAATTCATATATTAATTCGATTGTTTAATCTTTAGTGAATTATGTTAAGAAGGGTTTTATTATTGTTGGGGTAGTATTAAAGCAATCATTAATGATGAAACGTACCCGTTTCTGGATGTTTGTAAAATAAATAGTAATAATGAAATATGAATAATTAGGCGGTGTTTGGTTTTTTTTTTTTTTTTTTTTGTGGGGGGGGGGGGGGGGGGGTTGTTTGTCCCTACCTTGACGAATATGGCAATATACTACAAAACAAGATTGGTTTAGTACGTCCTCGTAATTATATAGTAATTGAAATGGACTATACCGTACATTTTTATTACTACAATTAATCCATATGCACATTGGTAGCCTGCAGGCAGACCATAGCTGCTTTAGTTCAATTTCTTGCAATTTCTATTATCCACAAATTAAAATTACTCTAGCTAGTAATGGGTAATATAATAATTTGATTTGCATGATTGTACCTAACTTGCTAATTATAATAATAGTATTAAACAAGTTAAAAACACAATAAAGCATAAAGCAGTCAGCATTCGTCAAGCTGATCGAGGCAGTGGTATATTGGGATGGTGGTGATCTGTATTTTTGTTATATGCATGTCTGCATCATTGATATCACCTTCAATCCAGGAAACATCGATCCTAACTATGTACTGTAGTCTGTTGTATTACATTACATCAAATAATAAATTTAAGAGTACAGTGCTTAGCTTGGTGGTATGCCACTCACGTACTGTAAAGAAAGATCACAAATAATTACAAGGAGGACGTGTCATGTTGGGTCATTTTAATTTGGCATATCTTTGAGTGTCTTAATTATATATATCGATTGAATTTGGAATTTACCCGAGTTTAATAGAAGTATTTTGTTCATTGTCAATTAATTTTGGGTGAGAAGATAACAATATTAATGTTGATATATACTGTACTAAATAAAGCCATTTTTTTAAGTGATTCATTCGATCCTACCAATCTCTTGTAATAAATGTGGTTGGGTGTATTATGGAGAGACTAAGGCAGAGGCAATTCAAGTGCGAATTAAATAAATTAAAGAAGCATATCCTGGAGATTGAGTAAATATAATCCAACTCCATATATGTTGTATCTATTTTTTTTAAAACAAAAGTGGGAATAAGATATGCTTCTAGAAACTCGGATGCAACCTGTGTATTAGAAATTCCGGCGCAAAATAGGGCAACTCTTTTTTTTTTTAAAAAAAAAATAATATTAAAAAATCCTGCATTTTAGATTTTAGATTATCTAGTAAATCTTACTTCATTTTTTTTCATGATAATATATTGAAATATAAAATAATAAAATATCAAATGGAGCTTTAATCCCCAACCCATACTTTGAGGATTCGATTACTCACTTGACCCCCTATTGGTCCTTTTGTTCCTTTATAATTTATGAATTACGTACTCTACTACTCATATTCTATCATGTTACGGAACTTCTATTCCTCTTTATAATTTGTATCATTGTGTGGTCTGTAACCAACAAATAGGGAGTACTTTATATACCAAATTCAGCCTATATGTCACCTAAGTGATTGCAATTGATGATATTTAGATGTATTATCATGTATAATATATGAACACCAATAATTCACATAATTAGTATATACTATGTTTTGGGTACATATTATGGGTTCGGTTATGGTGCAATTGAAAAATCCGCAGCACATCAAGGCGAAGATCTCAACCGTTCATTTCAAATCCAAGGGTTGTAAATGAAAAAGTGTTATCTATCTATATTATAATCTAAAACAAAATAGTTTCACACACACACACATTCCCGCCCAAATTTTTCCCCCTCACAAAAACCACTTTTTTACACTCTCTCACACACACTGAAATATTTACCGCACTGTCACTGGACCGTGCTCCACCTCGCTGATTATTACAAAATTGCCCCGGACCGTGCTCCAACAATCCATATATCTCATTTATCTCATTCTCCTATAAATATGTGTGTATTATAATCCCCTCAAAATCATATCCTTACATCTTCATTTAACATTTCTCTCAATGTTCCATTTAACAAATACATCTCCTCACCATTTTCTAGCTTTTATTATTCAAATTCATATTTATTTCTCCCTATTTTGCTAATATTTTTGTTCTCCTTTGGTGTTGTTTTGGTGACAGTTATTGGGAAAATGAAAGTACAAAATCAAATGACGAAGAGCATTTTAAAGGGATGAAGAGATAAGGATTATTCATAACCATACAAGAATAAATCAATTGTTGCGACATCTTTTTCTATGTCAAATGATCGGCGACTTCCCATTCCACTTCATCTTTTGGGGAAAGATTTGTTTGGCTATTGTTTTTGTGGAGAGATTTATTCCACCAAGTGTAAATAATTGGATGAATTTAGTTGTTATAGCACTAGGTTCTCACAATCTTTGGTGTTTCATTCAATAAGAGATATTCTGAAATTTGTCTATATCATTTTTATCCATTTGTTTCTCACAATCTTTGGTGTTTCATTCAATAAGAGATAGTCTGAAATTTATTTATATCATTTTTATCCATTTGTTTCTCGCAATCTTTTGTATTTCATTCAACTAAGAAGTGTATACAAGTTTAACACAATGCCTAGCAAAATCTATATTTTGTGTGGGATAAGTTTTTTATTTGAATTGAACTAATGAAAATATACTCATTTTCCACATTATTGAAATCATTTTCCAAAAAGGTAAATTATTTCTATTCTCGATTAATCAATGGATATTAATAAATTATCCCTTAAATAATCGATAATTAATGTAATTTAGTTGTCCTTAATTTTTAATCACTAATCCAAAATGGTAAATAAATTATATTCTCAATTAATCCCTCCAATGATTGTTTCACATTAAATGTAAATCTCTTATGTTTAATTTCTCTCCCAAAAATATCTTCTATATATAACATTTTAATATCATTAGAATAATTTATTAATTAATACATATTTATTACAATTCGATAAGGCTCTTATTATAATTTGTTTATAATAATATTTTTATTTGTATTGGCAACTAAATCTTTCCAAATAAATTTATTCGTATTTTGAAAACACAATAATAAATTATAAATGGAAACTAAATCTTATAATATGTATTTTTTAAAACAAACCATTCAATATTAGTATGATTTATTAATTAATTTATACATATCTATTACAATTATATATAAGGATCTTCCTACAATTATATAATGAACTTCCTATATTTTTATTAATTTAAGTGATTACTTTAACTAATGTGGATGAATCATCGGATAAGATTACTTTTAAATTGGGAAGAAAATCGGGAATAAAAATCAATGGACTTTTGAATTGATCAATGAAGAAACTTTTGGAAACGCAATATTAAATTATAAAATGGAAACTAAATTTTAGAATATGTATTTTGTTTAAATAAACCATTCTATATTAGTATGATTTATTAATTAATTTATACATATCTATTAGAATTATATAAGGATCTTCCTACCATTATATAAGGATCTTCCTATAATTTTTAGTCAATAATCCCAAAAAGATATAAAAATTATAATATAAAGTAACCCATCAATGATTGATTAACATTAAATGAAATATGAATATAATTTGTTCAATAATTATCCGCAACATTAATTATACTATATTCACAATTAATGTAATGATCAATGGTTATTAAATAATTATTGAAGAAAATCGGATAAAAAGTATGTTTGTTTTTAAAATATCGTATTATAAATCCCATCCCACCATATATTTATATTATCTCTCGCTTAGGTATTTTTATTATATTTTGACGTATATTTTTTCCCACCCTATTTTCAAAATATCGAACCTATGTTCGATTAGAGGACATTTAGTTTGAAAGAATTCACCCTCGGTTTCGAAGGATACTGGTGAAATATGGTTGCATGAAATATGGCGATGTTCTATAATTCTTATATTCATCCAATTGTATTAATGAGAATGACAAATAATTCCCCCGTTTGGTTGTATAATGATTATAATAATTTTTTTACCATCTGTCAAATATCCTACACACCAATAATCTTATCCGATAATTGATTATATTCAATAATTGATTAACATTAAATGAGATGAATATAATCCCAAAAAGGTAATATAATTCTATTATGAATGATTAGTTCAATTAATCCCTAATTTTTAAACAATAATTCCAAAAAGGTAAATTGTTTCTATTCTCGATTAATCAATGGATATATAAATAGATTGTCCCATAAATAATCGATAATTAATGTAATTTAGCTATTCTCAATTTGTAGTCACTAATCCCAAAATGGTAAATTAATTATATTCTCAATTAATCCCTCCATTGATTGATTGACATTAAATAAACATCTATGATGTATAATTTCCCTCCCAAAAACCCTTCTATATATAACATTTTAATATCATTAGTATAATTTATTAATTTATACATGTTTATTACAATTCGGTAACGATCTTATTGTAATTTATTTATCAAATAATTTTATTTGTATTGGCAACTAAATCTTTCCATATATATTTATCCGTATTTTGGAAACATAATATTAAATTATAAAATAGAAACTAAATATTAGAATATGTATTTTTTTAAAATAAACTATTATGCATTAGAGATTTATTAATTAATTTATACATATCTATTACAATTATATAAGGATCTTCCTACAATTATATAAGGTTCTTCCTATATTTTTATTAATTCAAGTGATTCCTTTAATTAATGTGGAGGAATTATCGGATAAGATCACTTTTGAAATGGGAAGAAAATCGGGAAGAAAAATAATGAGTATTTGAATTGATCAATGGAGAAAATTTTGGAAAAACAATATTAAATTATAAAATGGAAACTAAATTTTAGAATATGTATTTTTTTTAATAAAATAAACCTGTTCTATATTAGTATGATTTATTATTAATTATTTTATACATATCTATTACAATTATATAAGGATATTCCTACAATAATATAAGGTTCTTACTATATTTTGATTAATTCAAGTGATTACTTTAATTAATGTCGAGGAATTACTAGATAAGATTACTTTTGAAATGGGAAGAAAATCGGGAAGAAAAATCAATGGATTTTTGAATTTATCAATGAAGAATATTTTGGAAACACAATATTAAATATAAAATGGAAACTAAATTTTAGAACATGTATTTTGTTTAAATACATATTTTTTAGTAAATAATTCCAAATAGGTAGATTATTTCTATTCTCGATTATTATCTCAATGAATCCCTAATTTTTATTCAATAAGCCAAAAAAGGTATAAAAATATAATATAAAGTAATCACATCAATAATTGATTAAAATTAAATAAAATTATGAATAATTCCAATCAATAATTATTCACATTAACATTAATCATATTATATTCACAATTAATGTAATAATCAATGAATATTAAATAATTATTGTTGAATAAAATCGGGAAGAAAATTAGAGATTACAAGAATTATTCAATTAAAAAATATAATTAATGTTAACAAGTGATTACTTTAATTAATGTGGAGGAATTATTATCGGACAAACTAAATATCAATGAAGAAAATTTTGAAAGAAAATGGAAACACGATATTAAGGGGGGTGTATTCAATTCAGATTTGTATGGATTTTAAAAAGTTGGTGGATTTATAAAGTCCATAGACTCCACGTAGAGTTTTCAGAGTTAGATTGATTTTGTATAGACTCCATGTAGAGTTTGGCTGACTTTTAGAAATCCTTGAATTTTTAGAGAGATTTCGTTTAGTTATATTTTTTTAAGAGAATCCATTAAAATCTATAAAGATTTAAAATCCATGGACTGTTGAATACACCTAAATTTTTAAAGACTTTTTAAAATCTGTATTGAATACATCTAGATTTTTAAAGACTTTTTAAAATCTGTATTGAATACACCTAGATTTTTAAAAACTTTTTAAAATCTAAATTGAATACACCCAAACTTTAAAAATCCAAAAAATCCTACAGAGTCTGGATTGAATACACCCATTGTGTTAAATTATTAAAATCGGGAAGAAAGTCGGGAAGAAAAATCAACGGATTTTTGAAGTGATAAATGAAGAAAATTTTGGAAACACAATATTAAATTATAAAATAGAAACTAAATTTTAGAACATGTATTTTGTTTAAATACATAATTTTTAGTAAATAATTCCAAAAGGTAAATTATTTCTATTCTCGATTATTATCTCAATGAATCCCTAATTTTTAGTCAATATTCCGAAAAAGGTATAATAATATAATATAAAGTAATCACATCAATGATTGATTAAGATTAAATAAAATCATGAATAATTCCTTCAATAATTATTCGCATTAACATTAATTATATTATATTCACAATTAATGTATGATCAATGAAAATCCTACAACAATTTTCAATGGTGCTGCTGATTAAAGGGACCTACTCCTCCCCTTCCTCCTGGTGCTGCTGCTGCCTTGGAGTACAATAATATTTTTGCTTCAATGGAAATCGTACAACAATTTTCTTTCTACAAATATCTACGCATGATATATGCTGCCTACATCGCTTGCTGTTTTGGTAATATGGCTTGACCCATTTAGAGCAATCTATAATAGTAGAGATTATAAATTAAATATTGTATACATAAAAAATTTATACTCCCTCCGTCCCATTTAACTTGTCTTGCTTTACTTCTGCACACAATCCAATACACATTTTCAACCGTTAATATCTCAAAATATGTAAAATGAAAAATTATATAAAATATATATTCTAAAACTACAGGATCATACGATTCTAGCAACACCCAACTCACTATTTTTTTCAATATGTACTTTAATAAAATTGAGTCAAAGTTAAATAATGAACAGTGCAAAAAAGTCAAAAATGACAAGATGACTGGGACGGAGGGAGTAATATATAGTATAAAAATTCTTTTCTTTCACGATATAGATAATTTTAAAATATTTTTTTTTGTTATAAACAAATAAAATAAAATGTGATGTTATTTTTCTTAGTATTGTTATGTTAGTTCCTTTATGTACATATGTTCCCACAATGAGAATGTCATAATACTTTTTCATGAAATATATTAATAACTAATCCGAGCTCAGCGCATCGCGCGGGCAGGTAGTACTATTTTATATTTTCTTTCATTCAATCTTGATGACAATTTATTATTTTGTTGAATCTTTAAATAATTAAAATTCATTAATATTTTGGGAACATTTCTTCCCGCGCATTGCGCGGGCGGGTAATTCTAGTAATTGTCATAATGAAATCATACCCCTATATTTAGTATGTTATCATATCTAATACTCGGTAAATCATATCAAAGATTTGGTAATCATATCTAATAATATATGGTAACAAATCTATTAATTGATCATTTCAGCGATGCTACAAAAAAATAATTCTGTGATGCTATCAAAAATACAATTTCGCGGTGCAACAAAAAACAATTCAGTGATGCTATCAAAATAATTCAGGGACACTACCTAGAAGTATTCAGCGACACTGCCTAGCAGAATTCAGCGATACAATCAAGACGAATTCAGCGATGTTACCCAAATATAATTCTGCGATACTACAAAAAACAATTCAGTGATGCTATCAAATATATTTCACCGACTATATGTATAGGAATTCAGCGACCATACCTAAAAGAATTCAGCGACACTAGCGAGAAGAATTCAGCGACTATGCAAAGACGAATTCAGCGATGCTACGAAATACAATGCAGCGATAATACCAAAAATAATTCAGCGACGTTTTCATGAACAATTCAACGACTTTATCAAGAACAATTCAGCGATGCTATCAAGAACAATTCAGCGACTCAACTATGAACATTTCGGGTACGTTTTCATGAACAATTCAATGATTTTATTTAAAAACATTTCAGCGACGTATATCTATGTATAGCAGCATAATTAAGTAAATTGGAGGGTAATATAATATCAATCTTTGAAATGCAGAGAAGAAGAGAAGAAGAACGGAAGAAGAAGAAGAACGTTCATTCTCAAATAATATAGCAAATTTACTATTTTAACCTTCAAGTTAATTTCAACCATTGCTTTACAAAATTAATCAATGGTGGGAATCTGCTGCAGCACATCAAGTCAAATGACTTGATCGCACCCTAACTAAAACCATATATATATATATATATATAAATGATTATATATTCTAGTCTTATACAGTCATATCACTCTCAGCTCCATCCTTGTATACAAAAACCTAATTCTATGTATCCCAAGTAAGTCATATATGCCTTAACGCATACGGCGTACCTCATTACCTCTTCGTTTACATGAAAGGAGATTACATCAAAGATCGATGGAATGAGTTATGTACTACTTCTTCTGTCCCATTTCAAATTTCTCACTTTCTATTTTGGTCCATTCCATTACAATTATCATATTTTCTTATTTAAAAAATTTGTACTCCTTCAAATAAACATCACACCAACTATTTATTTCATTTTAACACAATAACACACTCTACCTAAATACCACCGTGTCCAAAAGAAATTGTACTTCTCAAATGGGACGGAGGGAGTAATTAATATAATGTATGTGCCCGAATTAAATTCCAGTATGGGGTCGTCAGTCGTTATTCGTTAATCGTCACCCTAAATGGCTGATATCGATCACAATTAATTCACATCAATATCCAACCCCGCAAGTAAAAGAAATCATTTTTCTCACTTCATCCCATACTTCATCCTTCCTTCCGGCTTTAGGCTTCGGCTCATCAACATTCAAGACACAACACAGGGTTTTTTTTTGTCCAAAGTTACTCTTATCTTTCCATGGATGATGATGGATACTCAAATTAAAGCACTCCAAAGTCCAAGTCAAGTGCAAGCCCACCCACCTGTCTGCGAGTGACGTATTCATTTCAACACAAAGTTTTGTCTTCAACGTAAACCCAACCCCATAAATACCCTCAAAAGAATCTTATTTTAATCGCCACTATGGTGGGACTCAAGTCCTTTTTACTTGTTTGCGGTAATGCTGTATGCTGTATTCATATATCCACACCTGCCCAGATGCTATTGGCTATGCTGTGCCTTTCAAGCTTTAAAGAAATAATTAGCCACCCCAAGCCCACTTGTTTCTGATTTAACAATTTTATATAGGAATTTTGATTTAATTTTCTCGTGTCTAGATGCGCAAGCCCTAGCTAGGTTGTTGACGTGGCGCTTTCTAGATGATGGATGTGGTCATGCAATCATGCATGTCGCCGATTGCCTTGGCAGATCTTTCTGTTCCTCCGTTCTCTGTTGCCCTCGTTGTAATTATTTACATGGTTTATCAGTGGTGTGTTTTTAATGCAATTGAACTGTTCGACGAAAGTCCTGTCTGGACTGTAGAGGAATACAAGAATGAGTTTTTATAATTAGGCTATAGCACACGCACGCATCCTTGGCTTCATATTACTATTATTATTGTTTGTGTTGCAATTGTGGTCCTTTTCTTATTCTTTTTCTTTTCTTAATCAAGCAAAGGATAAATGAGTAATTTTGACAGACTGCGGTGTATTGATTGGTGGTGATGGAATGATATTTTGCATATTTGAAGAGGGTACAAAGAGTACTGATTGTATGACAGTGACATAAATGGAGTGATCCACTTTGAGCCAGCACAGAGGTTGGGGGGTTAGCCGGTTAGGGCCTAGTATAAATATGCGGCAAGCACAGGCACATTGTGTCAAGGAATTTTGAATATATAAGAACAGACATCTATTATATACAGATAGCCCTGAAAGGGGCAATGACAGAGAGACATATGGGGTGGGAAATTGTGGAAGAAGTAGGGTGGAGAAAGGGGCCTTGGACTGTTGAAGAAGACAGGCTTCTCGTCGAGTATGTGAAACTGCACGGCGAAGGGAGATGGAACAATGTGGCAAGCCTTGCAGGTAGACCCTTTTTCCCTTTTCTGTTCATCATCTGCAACAGTAGACAAATGGAGTGATCCACTTGAGCCAGCACAGAGGTTGGGAGGCTCCAGTAGTTTTTTGAGTCTTGTTTTTCTAATCATGTAAAATCATTTGACATGAATGAGTTATGCTCTATAACTTGAGTGCTATAGATGATTGATACTATATGCTGTTTGGTAGTGACTTGAGGCGGTGTTTATTATTGCATTTGATTGTTGATTTTGTAAGGTTTGAGGAGGAACGGCAAGAGCTGTAGATTGAGATGGGTGAATTACTTGAGGCCAGACCTCAAGAGGGGGCGCATAACCCCTCATGAAGAAACCATAATCCTTCAGCTTCATGCTATATGGGGCAACAGGTTTGTTACATACACACGATTCAACATTTTTCAACTTCCACAAGTTTTGATTCATCAAAACTAGGCTGTAATGGATTCATCTTTTTGGAAATGATGCAGATGGTCCACTATTGCCAGGAGCCTCCCAGGAAGAACAGATAATGAAATCAAGAACTATTGGAGGACTCATTTCAAGAAAAGGGGGAAACCCCCTACCCAAAACGCTGAGAAAATAAGGGCCCGTCTTCTTAAAAGGCAGCAATTCTTACACCAGCAGCAGCAGCAGCTGGAGGATCAACTAAACTTGAAGAAGATTACTTCACTGTTTGATGATGAAAGTGACCACAAAACGGTGAACTTTGCACAGTTCAAGCAGGAAATATCATCTCCAAGCGAGCCTGATGAGCTAGGGATGTATTACTCAATGGTAAAAGGGTGCACAGCTGTGGCTGATTTGACCTCAGATGAGGATGTGGCCATGTGGGATGGCCTCTGGAACTTGGATGATCATATTCATCTCCATGGAAGTGTCACAAACAGGGCTACTTATCATCACCACACCATTGCTTCAACTTTCTACTGAGTTTTTTTTTTTTTTGTCTTGACTACTACTATGCCTTTTATATGTCCCACTTTTGTAGTTACAACTAAAAGATTGAAAATCAAAAGAGGGTTTTCCAAGATATACATAAATATCAGGCTAATAGATTTTAAGTGTTCCGTTGTATGGCAAGTTGTAGTATTTTTCGTTTCTCTTGTTTGGCAATCATCATATATATGAGGGTTAATAATCCGTGTCTGTAAAAATTCAATGATGATAGAAAGAATATAAATAACAAGTACTGGTATGTTATAAAACGAATGCTATTATTTAGTTATCAACCAAAGCCACCTATTTACTTCAAATCACAAATTCAATATCAAATTCATCAGCGCCGATATCCCCAGTAGCCACTGACTACTAACTTTCGACACTTTTGATCATGTACTGTGGTCTCAGATTACTGAAATCTTGTATTAAGCGCGTTGCCGAGTGATCGTCTAAACTACCGAATAACGAGTGGTGTGTGCACAGAGTGTTCAGCGAAAAGTAAAACACAAGAATTTGGTGACCCAGTTCGATCTAACGGATCTACGTCTGGAGGATTCCAATCCAGGCTCTAATACTATCACTCAAGAAAACTAAGACTAAAACAATCAAATAATCAAGGAACTGACTCTATCTCACAAGACTTACAGTCTGCAGATTGATCGTTGTCTGGACTCCCCCACAACACCGATCCTCGGACAGTTAGGCCAAACAGGTAACCTTCGATTGTTCTGATCTTCAAGTCTCGGAAATCAGGTGTAGCAGAAAACCTGAATCCTCTCCTTCAGATTCCTTCAAAGTCTCTTCGCCAAGACCACTTTGCAACACAAAATGTAGAAACGGGTTTCTTCAACAAGATGAACTCATCGAAGCAAATTCAGCGCAGATATTGATGATTAACGAATGATCTTCTAAAAGTGCAGAAAACACATCAAGGTATTCTAATCTCTCAAAGAATCAATCTATGTAAAGCTAGAGAAAATAACCGACTCACAAAATCTCTCAAGATTGAAAAATTACAACTCAATAAACTCAAAAACTATTTACAGAGAATCTAAACACAAGTATATAAACTCAGAAGCACGAATTAGATCCTCCTGGGTCGGTTAGACACGCGCACAGGTCAAGTAACTGTCGCACATGTCTGTCAGTAACTGCTCAGGTCGTTCTAGCGTAGTTTCAACAACCATGGAACTACATCATCTGCACAGGAGCTAGTTAGTGATAACAACATACTGTATCTTTGATTTCATTTCTCTTCCAAGTACGATACATCGTATGTTGTGGGCTGCTCCTTATTTGTATGAAAAAGTCACTTTACATATTACCACTTAGAATTAGCTTTGGGTTTAGACTCACAATGTTTAAATGATAAGTTGTCCCTTGCTTAATTGGTTTTGGTTTTAAATTTCTGGTACTGATTCTACTGACAATGCATATCTCTCCAATCTAACCACCCTTTAGTGGCTAGTTCGGGTATCCAAAATTCTAAGTGGATAGTAATGTGAGATGGTCATGTTTGGTTGGAATGATGAAATAAGTAGGAATGTGATATTCCTTCCCATTGCTATTGAAATCTTGGTGTACATTTCCATCCAGAAGTCAGATAATATGAAGTTCTCGAGCATTTTCTACTTTATTTTTATTAAGTTATTTTTTTATACTCCCTCCGTTTAGAAAAGATAGCTACATTGGTAAAATTGACACTATTCACCCAAACACTTTAATTTGAAGTTTTATCATAGATATACAAGTTAAAATATAGCCAAGTGAGATCTTGTTAGATTCGTCTCATTTTGTAGTTTTTAAATACCGAAGTTTTAGAATTTTTACTTCTACCGAATTTGAGTTATTAATGGTTTAAATTGTCCATTAGACTGCGTGCTGGGTTGGTCAGTAGCTATCTTTAAAAAACGGAGGAAGTACTTATTATTTTCCCCAATAAGTTTCAACAATTTATATTCCTCAACGATCACATTCACACTTATACTATATCATAGTACTAAAATTCAACATAAAATTCCTCAAACTAAATCATTAGGCAGCCATTTGCACTTCATAAGTGGACATTATCGTCTCGAGTATGGTTGCAAATGAATCAAATATTTTTAGGTCGATTCGTAATTTGATTCCGAATTATTCGAAATTTTGATGTTCGAATAATATTTGATTCGATTCGATATTCGATTCAACATTATGTTTTATACTCCGTATAAAATAATACTTCCTCTGTTTTTTAATGTTTGCTATAGACCCACTCAGCACACAGTCCAATACATATTTTAAACTACTAATAAATCAAGTTCGGTATAAGTAAAAATTCTAAAAGTTCAATATTTTAAAAATTACATGATGGGACAAATCTAACAAGATCTCACTTGACTATATTTTAACTTGTATAACTATAATAAAATTTTAAATCAAAGTGTACATATAAACACTGGCAAAAATTCAAACGTAGCAATCTTTAAAAAATGGATGAAGTATATAAATATATAAATTAATTTTGTTAGGTAATTTAAAATTTATTTTTAATGTATATATTTATTAATTAATATGAATATATTTATATATGAAATTAACGTTCGTAAAGTTTAATATGAATATATTTATATTTATATATTTACTGCAGTATTCAGTTCGATTCGGTGTGGTTTGTAACCCTACTCTCAATATCATAGGGCGTCATTCTGGTATATTAGTTAAAAAATTTAAGCAAAAAGAAGGGGAGAAAAACGGGCTCATCTTCACTCAGCCTGCCCTTCCAGGTCCCAAGCCATGGCTGCAACTGTTAAGCTGAATAGAAGGTGCACCTCCACCTCCTCCCTTAAATACCCTCTATAATCTTGGACTGGGGTCGAATCCGGTCTTGGCATCGGATCGGAAGAGCCGCTCCGGTAATGACTCAGCCGAGTCGGCGAGCACGATCCTGAGAGTCGGAACTCCCACACAGGCACATAGATCATTCTATGATTACCTTCTCGGCCATCTCAATCCTATCCAATTCCTTCAAATCCACCCGGACTACGACTACTTTTTCGTTACACACTTTTGCACCATCATTCGACCCCACTGAATCTCTTCTCTGTTTTCTGCGTTTGTCCATTCAACAAAATTCCCTCACGCTCACCCACCAATCCCATGCCAAGGCACATCGACTCGGCCTCACGCAGCACCCTCTCATAGCCCAGAAGCTCATCACCTCTTCCTCTCAGTTCAACCGCCCTTTTGATGCGAAGCTCGTTTTCGACTCGCTCTTGGTGAAAAACGTGCATCTTTGCAATACCCTGCTGAGTGGGTATGGGAAGAATCGCATTTTTAAAGAAAGTTTGGTGCTTTTTAGGGAGATGTGTGAAGGATCCATGTTGCCCTCGCCGGATGACTTTACCTTTTCTTCTATGTTTAAGATTTTGGGGGATTCTGGTGAGGTTGGGATGGGGAGAATGGTACACGGAAGAGGTGTGAAAAATGGTTTCTTGTTGGATACTGTGGTAGGGAATTCGCTGTTGTCGATGTATGGCAGGTCTGGTTGCTTCGATGATGCTTACAAAGTGTTCGATGAAATGCCTCTGAGAAATGTCTCTTCATGGAATGCATTGATTTCGGGATATGCCAAGGCTAACTTTAAATGTGGGAATCAGACCTTTGATGGAGACACACTCTGGAAGTTCGTGGAGGGAATGCAAAGAGAGGGCTTCGATTTCGATGCATTTACAGTCTCAATTCTCCTTTCCTTGTGTGGTGGAAATGGTAGAAGTGATGACTGCGGATACAAATGCAGTCGTGGAAAGGAATTACATTGTTATATCGTTAAAAAGGGGTTGGATTTGAAGTCGGGTTTGGATGGTGATCTTCATTTGGGGTCCTGTTTGATTGATATGTACTCGAAAATGGGGAAAGCCTACATAGGAAGAAGAGTTTTCGATAGACTGAAATTGAAGAACGTCATTTCTTGGACTGCAATGATTAATGGCTATGTGCGTTGTGGGCAGTTTGATGAGGCTTTGTTTCTTTTCCGCAAAATGCAATGGGAGGCCGGTTTGGGAGCGAATAAGGTGGCACTCGTTACCATCTTGCCTGCTTGCAGTTCATTATCTGGTTTGATCGGTGTGAAGCAAATTCATGGCTTTGCAGTTAGAATGGAGTTAATTCACGAAAGCTCATTATGCAATGCGTTGATCGACACATATTCCAAATGCGGGAATTTGGATTATGCGACTCAAGTGTTTAACCA